>LR738713.1:426106729-426164869 GCA_902687465.1 Secale cereale | reverse complement strand
CAAGTCCACAATGCAAACCAGAAACCAAGCCAAAACTGGCCATGCACACAAGGTGTTTGATTGAATGCTGTGGTCATCTAGACAACTCTTGGGGTGGCCAAACTCTCCAGACTAGTGCCTCTTTAGGTGTAGGGGATGGTGACAAGGTTGGTTGGGCAAAACTAGATACTTGCCAATGTAAGTTTTTGAGAAAGCCAATTCTGGACAGAAACTAGAAGGCATTATTGCATGGACCTAAAATGACCCAAATGCTCCAATCTCCTAGACTTAAGGGTTTTGTAGGAAGGGCTACAGGCAGGAAAAAGCTTATGGCCAAAAGAGCAAGTTATCATAGGGCTGTAGTAGAAAGTGCCAATCTGGACTAGAGAGCAAAAGAGGATGTTTTTCTCAACTTTTTCAAAGAACATCAAAGGGTTTTTGCATAAAAGTGATGTAGGGACTCCACCTGACATCCCCAATTTTTGGTGGAAATTTTGAACAAATCTATCAAAGGGTTGTAGTGCAAACAGAGCTTTAAAACTGAAAAAAAAATCACTTTGATTGATAAAACTTAGGGAGAAAATAATAATGCAAATGAACCCACAGATAGAAAGATTGTTTTTCTTGGTTAGGGCAATTAAGTCCAAATAACATATCTAAATTTTTTTCACTGGGGCAAAAACTCCATAAATTCAAAAGAAAAAGGGGTTCTGAAATCATAGAAAATCCAGAGAATGAAAGGTTTAAATTCCTGGTAAAGATTTTGATTTATAAATCAAGGTCAAATTTTTTGGGGTGTTACAACACTACCCCCTAAGAAAAATCTCGCCCTCGAGATTTGCTACTAGTTGTTATGAAAAGAACTTCTACTGCCACAAAAATGATTTCACCAAAGATAACCTTCCTGTTCATGCAACAAAATGCGGCTACAGTGAATGGGCAATAAGTGGTGTAAACTGCAATGTGAAATACTGGCGTTGCGTTGAAAAATCTATGGTCGGGGAAAACGAGATATTTCTACTCTGGGCTATAGTAAATTTAGAAATAAAAATACTTTCAAAATCTGACATACGCTGGTCGTACCCGAGAGTACAGTGCTCTCTCTGGCTGACTGGTGGGCCTGGGCCTACTGTCAGTCTCTTCTTCTACCTCCGGCTCTCTCTTCTCCTTCTCTCTTGCGCGCTTTCACGCGCTTTCTCCATCGGTGACGTCTAGCGCCTAGGGCATCTAGGCCGTACTACGGTAGTGTGCGGCGTGCTAGCTGCCGGTGCAGCGTGCACTCACCTCGCGGGCCAGCGTGTGATGGCTTCTCGCCCCTCGTTGGTTACCCCAAGTGGAAGGTTTGAGATGCAGTGTAGCGGAAGTTTTCCCTTGGCAAAGATACCAAGGATCGATTTCCCTGAGACTCCCAGTTTCAACAAGAAGGTATCAACTGCTAACGGCGCCAGATATTAGCAATCAACATGGACCTGCACACAGATACAAATAACTTTGCTCCCAACGAGTACAGAGAGGTTGTCAATCTCTCCGGCCTTGTAGTTTACAAAGGATCAAAGCAAGTGATAATAGTGATAGGTATTGCTGCAATAGTAAGTAAAAGAGTAAAGTAAATAGCGGATGTCATCAATGATGGTAATATGGACCGTGGTCCCATGATGTTCACTAGTGGTGTCTCTCTCCCAAAAGACGATAAAACAGCTATGTGAGGTAAACGAATTACATCTTGGCAATTGACAGAATTATGTGCGCAAACCAATGCTAACTATGTTGCAAGAAAGGTAGAGGTTCAAAGCATGGGCGGTACGCCAAGGCAAGTAGACCGAAATCCATCTGCATCTACTACTAATCATCCACCTTGAGATATCTATCCAGAACATCTCGCTGGTATTAAGTTGCGAGTCCCACCCATAGTGTAAACTCAAAGCAACAGACAACTGCATTAAAAGAACTTTGCGTAAAGTAAACAATCCTTGCACCCGCGGGCACAAGCACCGTTGTTTTCCCCCTTGTGGCAACAGCACATCCCCTAGACTCATGTTTCTGTCACTCAAGCTAGTCATCGAGGGGCATGAACCCACAATCAAGCATAACGTTCCCTCTTGGAGTCACTACCTACTACTTGGCCAAAGCAATAAATAAAAACGGAGAACATGCAAGAATTACTTACGAACATAAATATAAAAGAGGTAGATCAAATATATTACTCAAACACAATCTGAACATAATCTCACAATCCATCGGATCCCACCAAACTCATCATAGCAACATCATAAGGATTACATATGTGCCTCGATCATGTAGGGCAGCTCACGAGGACTAATTAGTGAAGCACAAGAACGGGAGGAGAACATCACATAGCTACTGGTCATGGACCCATGGTCCAAGGGAGACTACTCACAACTCATCCGGGAGGCGTCCATGGTGGTGGAGAGGCTCCCGGTGGTGATCCTCCCCTCCGGCAGGGTGCCGGGAAGAGTTCTCCTGGCGCTCCCGATCTTGGAAGCACGGCGGCAGGGGAACAGAGATGAGATCGCGAAAAAGGGTTCCCGTCTCAAGGGTTTCGGGACACGATATAAATATATGCCAAAGGGGGGCATCAGCGGAGGCCCGGGGGGCCCAGGCGCCCCCCCGGCGCGGCCAGGCGGGGCGCGCCACCAGGGCGCCTAGAGCCCTGGTGGCCCCCCTCCGGCTGTACTTTGGCTACCGGGAAGCTTCTGGAACGCTGATTTTTTATATAATTTTTCCGGGATTTTTCTGGCAGTTCTCGTAATGGGAAAACCTGAAATACAAAAACAGCAGAAAACAGAAACTGGCACTGGGGTGCACTGAGTTAATAGGTTAGTCCAAATATGATCAAAAGTGTATGGAAGTGTATAAATATCATAGCAATATCACCCAAAAGAGGCATTGAGCAAGCAGAAATTATAGATACGTTTTGGACGTATCAACATCCCCAAGCTTAATTCCTGCTCTTCCTCGAGTAGGTAAATGATAACAAGAATAATTTCTGTGGTGACATGCTATTAACCATATAGGACTTTTCATAGTCATATGACAAAAGCTTACTGAGACAATGAATCTGTAGTAATTAAGTTGCCTCATGAGAAAATCACAAAGAACTGAAAGTTTTACAATATGGTATTGAAACATCAAATAGATTTGTAATGAGCATGGTGTGCAAATATGATAAAGTGATATCTCGCTTGCCCCCTTTAGTGAAGCAAAACATAAATGCCGGGGCACCTCCAAGGTTTAAGTGATGACCAGATACAATGATTTCAGAATAAACGATATCGTAATCATGCAAAAGACAATGCTACTTTGGGACAATGCACATTACACTCAGAATGACAATCATGCTCTCAGTAGTTGGTGCTTTAAAAGAAGGTGGAGACTCTCGAACCGTGGCTTTTGTTGGCAAGGTTGAAAACCCGTAGTTGGAAATAAAGACAAAACATGTACCAGAGCTCTTGGTTTTAAAAACAGAGGTAATAATATTTTTTTGATTATGCATGTTCCATCAACGAATGCTAGCAGATAACTCAATCACTTCTTGAGATGGACAAGTTTCGAGGAACGGCTCCCGAATGAGGACGATCACATCCTCTTAATCTCCTTTGTTTATCACTGCCAAAGTTTTCTGATTTCTCATGAACAAAGCGTGAAGGAGGGTTTGTATGTTATATTAATTTTGAGCCGGGCGCACTCAATGCCAGTTCCTTCTCGTATTATGGGTTTGTACATTAGACATGCAATCCCGGGGTGAAGCTTGTCCAACTTAAAAAGATCATGAATTAACTACTACTTCATCATGAACTTAAAACAGAGGCACAAAATAGGAATGCATTTTTTTTCTTTTTGAATAATTTCGAGATGGTACATGCAAGTCTCCATTAGGAATGGCAGGTAAATACCATGTAGGAAGGTATGGTGGACTCATATGGCATAACTGGTTTAAAAGAATTTGGATGCACAAGCAGTCAGTCTGCTTAGTACAGGCGAAGATTAGCAAAAGACTGGGAGCGACCAACTAAGAGAGCAATGACGGTCATAATCATGCAGAGCGACAAAGCAACATTGAATCAGGCGTGGTTAGTTATATCGCTACTCAGAAACAAAAGATCATCAAGGCTTGACAGACTTTCTTTACAGTCTTAAATATGCGTGAGCATACGCCAAGTCAATCAAAATAAATTCTCGAAGGAAGATATTACTAAACCATACCACATCATAGGCAAACAAATCATGTTGGTACTCCAATAACACATTGGGAACCCCCCAGCTATTTGAGACTAACCATAAGAAAACATGAACTACTAAGCACCATTATGCACGTAGCATTTTTATCATAGACATATCAACCAATGCAACAAAAGCAAACTCTCTTAATAAGATGAGCATAATAACTAAAGAGAGTTCAAGCAACCAACTAAACAAAAGCTCTTTAAAAAGATAAGCATGAAAACTAAAAGCTAAGCATGATAGTAGCTATTGAAAGACAAAGAACACACACAGCAAGATAGACATGATAATTCTATGTTATGTTCTAGGTAGAAGTGGAGCGTGTTTCTCTCCCACATAAAGAAAGCTGAGTTCCGACTCGTTATGAAAAGCTAAAGAAAACTAAAAAGGAAAACTAAAAGCAAGACGCTCCAAGCATAGCACATAACACATAAAGTGATAAAAATATAGTGGAACGAAAGACGAACCGATAATGTTGATGGAGAAGGGGATGCACGGGGGCATCCCCAAGCTTAGACGCTTGAGTCTCCTTGAATATTTCTTGGGGGTGCATGGGGCATCCCCAAGCTTGAGCGTTTGACACTCCTGAATCTTTTTATCATCTTCCCTCGCACACTTGAAAACTCCCTTCATACATAACTCATCATAATCTGATTAGCGAGGTTAGTACCCATAATAAAATAATTATTCCTTGCTGGAAATAAGGATATTCTTGAAGATCTACTGTTTCTCAAGATTGCCAAAAGGTTTTTGCAAAGAAAAAGCAAGCTCAAGGTTTGCAAAATGAAGGAAAGGCAAAACAGGACAGAATCTGTAAAAAACAGAACAGCAGGTAGTAAATGATTTTTTCGGGGCACTTCTGCAACTCTAATCAAAAACTCAGAACAGACGCACGAAAGACAATTATATAGAGCACGCTTTCGAAAACATTCAGACCAAAAAGATGTTCTGGTGATTTTATACGAATTTTTCTATCCAAGGACAGAATCTGTTTCCTGGACAGCACGTCACAACTTTTGAACTTTCTTGCAATCAGAGGCTACACTTGGCACAAAATTGAAAAGCAAAGATACAATGATGATGCTACTGTAGTAACAACATCAAGACACAACAAAAAGCAAAATAAAATTTTATTCATGTGGGCTGCCTCCCAAAAGCGCTTTCTTTTATGCCTTTAAGCTAGGCATAATGCAAAGAGATCAAGTTTTATCAAGAGTAAAAGAATAGCTAGCCCGTATAACGGACTCAAAAGGTAACTTAATCTTCTTTCGAGGGAAGTGTTCCATCCCTTTCTTGAGAGGAAATTGGAATTTTATATTCCCCTCTTTCATGTCAATGATAGCACCAACGGTGCGTAGAAAAGGACGTCCCAAAATAATTGGACACGAAGGTTCACATTCAATGTCCATAATAGTAAAATCAACGGGAACATAATTGTCATTGCCAATGATAAGAACATCGTCGATCCTCCCCGAAGGTTTCTTTATGGAAGAATCAACGAGACGAACACCAAAAGAACAAGAATCAAAAGGTTTCAATTTAAGCATATCATATATTCTTCTGGGCATAACAGAGGTACTAGCACCAACATCACATAAAGCATAGCAAGAGAAGTTATTCAACTTAATTTTAATCATAGGATCCCAACCATCTTCTAGCTTTCTAGGTATGGAGGCTTCTACTCTAAGTTTCTCCTCCCTAGCTTTGATGAGAGCATTAGTGATATGCTCTGTGAAGGCAAGGTTAAGCGTGCTAGTGTGGGGATCTCTAGACATCTTGTGAAGGAAATCAATAACTTCGGTAAGAGTGCAATTATCAAAATCGAGCTCACTACTATCAAGTAAGGTGGTATTTGTGTCCTTTAGGTTCACTTGTTTGGTAATTTCTATAGTCATAGCATCACCATTAATAGGTCCATTGGGACCAGGAGTGCATTGGGTGCTAAGAGTTTGGATATCCTCAACAACTTGGATAGTAGCAACAATGTGGTGGGTAGGAAGGTTCTTAATTCTATCTTCTTCCTCCCTTTCTCTAGGCCATCTCTCTTTAAGTTTAGCCATCATCCTAATGTTTTCATTAATTTGCACTTGAATAGCATTCATAGGAGTGAACTTCCTCTCCTCAAGAGGAGAAGTTCTAATTTTAAGCAATTCTACCTCATTGGCTAAATTGTCTACCTTCGAAGAGAGATCATCTAGTTTGTTTAGTTTTTCTTCTACACTCTTGTTAAAGGCTTTTTGAGTAGTGATGAAATCTTTAAGCATAATCTCTAGTTCAGTAGTGGAGTTCTTGGTGATAGGATAAGCATTGTTGTTCCCATAAGAATTAGAGGGGAACGGTCTAGGATTGCTACCAAAATTACTCCTATAAGCATTGTTGTTAAAATTGTTTCTAGAGATAAAGTTCATATCTACTTGTTCTTGAGCAATCAAAGAATTTAAAGGAACATCACGAGGATCAACAGAAGATTGCTTCGAAAGTAGAGACATGATCAAGTCAACTTTTTCATTTAGGGAGGAAATCTCCTCGACATAGTTTACCTTCCTACCTGTTGGAGTGCGTTTGGTGTGCCATTGGGAATAGTTGGTCATCATCTCATCGAGAAGCTTCATGGCAGCACCAAGTGTAGTTGACATAAAGGTTCCTCCCGCGGCCGAATCTAACAAATTCCGCGAGGTAAAGTTCAAGCCTCAATAAAAAGTTTGGATAACCATCCAAGTAGTCAAACCGTGAGTAGGGCAGTTCTTGATAAGAGATTTCATACGTTCCCAAGCTTGGGCAACGTGTTCATTATCCAATTGTTTAAAATTCATTATGTTACTTCTTAGTTGGATAATTTTAGCAGGTGGACAGTACTTTCCAATAAAAGAATCTTTGCACTTGTCCCATGAATCTATGCTATTTCTAGGCAAAGACTGAAACCAAATTTTAGCTCCTCCTCTCAAGGAGAAAGGAAAAAGCTTAAGCTTAACAATATTACCATCTATTTCTTGGTACTTTTACATATCACAAAGTTCAACAAAATTGTTTAAGTGTAAGACAGCATCATCTCCAGCACCGGAGAATTGATGTTTCATAACTAGGTTCAGTAAAGCAGGTTTAATTTCATACGAAGGTGCTAAAGTGGCAGGTGTAGTGATAGGTGTGCAGATAAAGTCATCGTTGTTATGACTAGTGAAGTCACACAGCTGGGTGTTCTCGGTGGAACCCATAGCAGCAAGCAAGCAAGATAACTATTTTTGTGATTTTCGATAAAAGATACTAAAGCAAAAACTGAAAGGTAAACTAAGAAGACTAAAAGCAAAGGTAAAAGATAGCATGCAACTCCCCTATCCTGTAGAGTGGAGTCCCCGGCTACGGCGCCAGAAAACTTTGCTTGATGGCTTCTCGCCCCTCGTTGGTTACCCCAAGTGGAAGGTTTGAGATGCAGTGTAGCGGAAGTTTTCCCTTCGTAAAGATACCAAGGATCGATTTCCCTGAGACTCCCAGTTTCAACAAGAAGGTGTCAACTGCTAACGGTGCCAGATATTAGCAATCAACATGGACCTGCACACAGATACAAATAACTTTGCTCCCAACGAGTACAGAGAGGTTGTCAATCTCTCCAGCCTTGTAGTTTACAAAGGATCAAACACAAGTGATAATAGTGATAGGTATTGCTGCAATAGTAAGTAAAAGCGTAAAGTAAATAGCGGATGTGATCAATGATGGTAATATGGACCGGGGTCCCATGATGTTCACTAGTGATGTCTCTCTCCCAAAAGACGATAAAACAGCTATGTGAGGTAAAGGAATTACAACTGGGCAATTGACAGAATTATGTGCGCAAACCAATGCTAACTATGTTGCAAGAAAGGTAGAGGTTCAAAGCATGGGCGGTAGGCCAAGGCAAGTAGACCGAAATCCATCTGCATCTACTACTAATCATCCACCTTGAGATATCTATCCAGAACATCTCCTTGGTATTAAGTTGCGAGTCCCACCCATAGTGTAAACTCAAAGTAATAGACAACTGCATTAAAAGAACTTTGCGTAAAGTAAACAATCCTTGCACCCGCGGGCACAAGCACCGTTGTTTTCCCCCTTGTGGCAACAGCACATCCCCTAGACTCATGTTTCTGTCACTCAAGCTAGTCATCGAGGGGCATGAACCCACAATCAAGCATAACGTTCCCTCTTGGAGTCACTACCTACTACTTGGCCAAAGCAATAAATAACAACGGAGAACATGCAAGAATTACTTACGAACATAAATATAAAAGAGGTAGATCAAATATATTACTCAAACACAATCTGAACATAATCTCACAATCCATCGGATCGCAGCAAACTCATCATAGCAACAGCATAAGGATTACATATGTGCCTCGATCATGTAGGGCAGCTCACGAGGACTAATTAGTGAAGCACAAGAACGGGAGGAGAACATCACATAGCTACTGGTCATGGACCCATGGTCCAAGGGAGACTACTCACAACTCATCCGGGAGGCGTCCATGGTGGTGGAGAGGCTCCCGGTGGTGATCCTCCCCTCCGGCAGGGTGCCGGGAAGAGTTCTCCTGGCGCTCCCGATCTTGGAAGCACGGCGGCGGGGGAACAGAGATGAGATCGCGAAAAAGGGTTCCCGTCTCAAGGGTTTCGGGACACGATATAAATATATGCCAAAGGGGGGCATCAGCGGAGGCCCGGGGGGCCCAGGCGCCCCCCCGGCGCGGCCAGGCGGGGCGCGCCGCCAGTGCGCCTGGAGCCCTGGTGGCCCCCCTCCGGCTGTACTTTGGCTACCGAGAAGCTTCTGGAACGCAGATTTTTTATATAATTTTTCCGGGATTTTTCTGGCAGTTCTCGTAATGGGAAAACCTGAAATACAAAAACAGCAGAAAACAGAAACTGGCACTGGGGTGCACTGAGTTAATAGGTTAGTCCAAATATGATCAAAAGTGTATGGAAGTGTATAAATATCATAGCAATATCACCCAAAAGAGGCATGGAGCAAGCAGAAATTATAGATACGTTTTGGACGTATCAACATCCCCAAGTTTAATTCCTGCTCGTCCTCGAGTAGGTAAATGATAACAAGAATAATTTCTGTGGTGACATGCTATTAACCATATAGGACTTTTCATAGTCATATGACAAAAGCTTACTGAGACAATGAATCTGTAGTAATTAAGTTGCCTCATGAGAAAATCACAAAGAACTGAAAGTTTTACAATATGGTATTGAAACATCAAATAGATTTTAATGACCATGGTGTGCAAATATGATAAAGTGATATCTCGCTTGCCCCTTTAGTGAAGCAAAACATAAATGCAGGGGCACCTCCAAGGTTTAAGTGATGACCAGATACAATGATTTCAGAATAAACGATATCGTAATCATGCAAAAGACAATGCTACTTTGGGACAATGCACATTACACTCAGAATGACAATCATGCTCTGAGTAGTTGGTGCTTTAAAAGAAGGTGGAGACTCTCGAACCGTGGCTTTTGTTGGCAAGGTTGAAAACCCATAATCGGAAACAAAGACAAAACATGTACCAGAGCTCTTGGTTTTAAAAACAGAGGTAATAATATTTTTTTTGATTATGCATGTTCCATCAACGAATGCTAGCAGATAACTCAATCACTTCTTGAGATCGACAAGTTTCGAGGAACGGCTCCCGAATGACGACGATCACATCCTCTTAATCTCCTTTGTTTATCACTGCCAAAGTTTTCTGATTTCTCATGAACAAAGCGTGAAGGAGGGTTTGTTTGTTATATTAATTTTGAGCCGGGCGCACTCAATGCCAGTTCCTTCTCGTATTATGGGTTTGCACATTAGACATGCAATCCCGGGGTGAAGCTTGTCCAACTTAAAAAGATCATGAATTAACTACTACTTCATCATGAACTTAAAACAGAGGCACAAAATAGGAATGCATTTTTTCTTTTTGAATAATTTCGAGATGGTACATGCAAGTCTCCGTTAGGAATGGCAGGTAAATACCATGTAGGAAGGTATGGTGGACTCATATGGCATAACTGGTTTAAAAGAATTTGGATGCACAAGCAGTCAGTCCGCTTAGTACAGCCGAAGATTAGCAAAAGACTGGGAGCGACCAACTAAGAGAGCAATGACGGTCATAATCATGCAGAGCGACAAAGCAACATTGAATCAGGCGTGGTTAGTTATATCGCTACTCAGAAACAAAAGATCATCAAGGCTTGACAGACTTTCTTTACAGTCTTAAATATGCGTGAGCATACGCCAAGTCAATCAAAATAAATTCTCGAAGGAAGATATTACTAAACCATACCACATCATAGGCAAACAAATCATGTTGGTACTCCAATAACACATTGGGAACCCCCCCAGCTATTTGAGACTAACCATAAGAAAACATGAACTACTAAGCACCATTATGCACGTAGCATTTTTATCATAGACATATCAACCAATGCAACAGAAGCAAACTCTCTTAATAAGATGAGCATAATAACTAAAGAGAGTTCAAGCAACCAACTAAACAAAAGCTCTTTAAAAAGATAAGCATGAAAACTAAAAGCTAAGCATGATAGTAGCTATTGAAAGACAAAGAACACACACAGCAAGATAGACATGAAAATTCTATGTTATGTTCTAGGTAGAAGTGGAGCGTGTTTCTCTCCCACATAAAGAAAGCTGAGTTCCGACTCGTTATGAAAAGCTAAAGAAAACTAAAAAGGAAAACTAAAAGCAAGACGCTCCAAGCATAGCACATAACACATAAAGTGATAAAAATATAGTGGAACGAAAGACGAACCGATAATGTTGATGGAGAAGGGGATGCACGGGGGCATCCCCAAGCTTAGACGCTTGAGTCTCCTTGAATATTTCTTGGGGGTGCATGGGGCATCCCCAAGCTTGAGCGTTTGACACTCCTGAATCTTTTTATCATCTTCCCTCGCACACTTGAAAACTCCCTTCATACATAACTCATCATAATCTGATTAGCGAGGTTAGTACCCATAATAAAATAATTATTCCTTGCTGGAAATAAGGATATTCTTGAAGATCTACTGTTTCTCAAGATTGCCAAAAGGTTTTTGCAAAGAAAAAGCAAGCTCAAGGTTTGCAAAATGAAGGAAAGGCAAAACAGGACAGAATCTGTAAAAAACAGAACAGCAGGTAGTAAATGATTTTTTCGGGGCACTTCTGCAACTCTAATCAAAAACTCAGAACAGACGCACGAAAGACAATTATATAGAGCACGCTTTCGAAAACATTCAGACCAAAAAGATGTTCTGGTGATTTTATACGAATTTTTCTATCCAAGGACAGAATCTGTTTCCTGGACAGCACGTCACAACTTTTGAACTTTCTTGCAATCAGAGGCTACACTTGGCACAAAATTGAAAAGCAAAGATACAATGATGATGCTATTGTAGTAACAACATCAAGACACAACAAAAAGCAAAATAAAATTTTATTCATGTGGGCTGCCTCCCAAAAGCGCTTTCTTTTATGCCTTTAAGCTAGGCATAATGCAAAGAGATCAAGTTTTATCAAGAGTAAAAGAATAGCTAGCCCGTATAACGGACTCAAAAGGTAACTTAATCTTCTTTCGAGGGAAGTGTTCCATCCCTTTCTTGAGAGGAAATTGGAATTTTATATTCCCCTCTTTCATGTCAATGATAGCACCAACGGTGCGTAGAAAAGGACGTCCCAAAATAATTGGACACGAAGGTTCACATTCAATGTCCATAATAGTAAAATCAACGGGAACATAATTGTCATTGCCAATGATAAGAACATCGTCGATCCTCCCCGAAGGTTTCTTTATGGAAGAATCAACGAGACGAACACCAAAAGAACAAGAATCAAAAGGTTTCAATTTAAGCATATCATATATTCTTCTGGGCATAACAGAGGTACTAGCACCAACATCACATAAAGCATAGCAAGAGAAGTTATTCAACTTAATTTTAATCATAGGATCCCAACCATCTTCTAGCTTTCTAGGTATGGAGGCTTCTACTCTAAGTTTCTCCTCCCTAGCTTTGATGAGAGCATTAGTGATATGCTCTGTGAAGGCAAGGTTAAGCGTGCTAGTGTGGGGATCTCTAGACATCTTGTGAAGGAAATCAATAACTTCGGTAAGAGTGCAATTATCAAAATCGAGGTCACTACTATCAAGTAAGGTGGTATTTGTGTCCTTTAGGTTCACTTGTTTGGTAATTTCTATAGTCATAGCATCACCATTAATAGGTCCATTGGGACCAGGAGTGCATTGGGTGCTAAGAGTTTGGATATCCTCAACAACTTGGATAGTAGCAACAATGTGGTGGGTAGGAAGGTTCTTAATTCTATCTTCTTCCTCCCTTTCTCTAGGCCATCTCTCTTTAAGTTTAGCCATCATCCTAATGTTTTCATTAATTTGCACTTGAATAGCATTCATAGGAGTGAACTTCCTCTCCTCAAGAGGAGAAGTTCTAATTTTAAGCAATTCTACCTCATTGGCTAAATTGTCTACCTTCGAAGAGAGATCATCTAGTTTGTTTAGTTTTTCTTCTACACTCTTGTTAAAGGCTTTTTGAGTAGTGATGAAATCTTTAAGCATAATCTCTAGTTCAGTAGTGGAGTTCTTGGTGATAGGATAAGCATTGTTGTTCCCATAAGAATTAGAGGGGAACGGTCTAGGATTGCTACCAAAATTACTCCTATAAGCATTGTTGTTAAAATTGTTTCTAGAGATAAAGTTCATATCTACTTGTTCTTGAGCAATCAAAGAATTTAAAGGAACATCACGAGGATCAACAGAAGATTGCTTCGAAAGTAGAGACATGATCAAGTCAACTTTTTCATTTAGGGAGGAAATCTCCTCGACATAGTTTACCTTCCTACCTGTTGGAGTGCGTTTGGTGTGCCATTGGGAATAGTTGGTCATCATCTCATCGAGAAGCTTCATGGCAGCACCAAGTGTAGTTGACATAAAGGTTCCTCCCGCGGCCGAATCTAACAAATTCCGCGAGGTAAAGTTCAAGCCTCAATAAAAAGTTTGGATAACCATCCAAGTAGTCAAACCGTGAGTAGGGCAGTTCTTGATAAGAGATTTCATATGTTCCCAAGCTTGGGCAACGTGTTCATTATCCAATTGTTTAAAATTCATTATGTTACTTCTTAGTTGGATAATTTTAGCAGGTGGACAGTACTTTCCAATAAAAGAATCTTTGCACTTGTCCCATGAATCTATGCTATTTCTAGGCAAAGACTGAAACCAAATTTTAGCTCCTCCTCTCAAGGAGAAAGGAAAAAGCTTAAGCTTAACAATATTACCATCTATTTCTTGGTACTTTTACATATCACAAAGTTCAACAAAATTGTTTAAGTGTAAGACAGCATCATCTCCAGCACCGGAGAATTGATGTTTCATAACTAGGTTCAGTAAAGCAGGTTTAATTTCATACGAAGGTGCTAAAGTGGCACGTGTAGTGATAGGTGTGCAGATAAAGTCATCGTTGTTATGACTAGTGAAGTCACACAGCTGGGTGTTCTCGGTGGAACCCATAGCAGCAAGCAAGCAAGATAACTATTTTTGTGATTTTCGATAAAAGATACTAAAGCAAAAACTGAAAGGTAAACTAAGAAGACTAAAAGCAAAGGTAAAAGATAGCATGCAACTCCCCTATCCTGTAGAGTGGAGTCCCCGGCTACGGCGCCAGAAAACTTTGCTTGATGGCTTCTCGCCCCTCGTTGGTTACCCCAAGTGGAAGGTTTGAGATGCAGTGTAGCGGAAGTTTTCCCTTCGTAAAGATACCAAGGATCGATTTCCCTGAGACTCCCAGTTTCAACAAGAAGGTGTCAACTGCTAACGGTGCCAGATATTAGCAATCAACATGGACCTGCACACAGATACAAATAACTTTGCTCCCAACGAGTACAGAGAGGTTGTCAATCTCTCCGGCCTTGTAGTTTACAAAGGATCAAACACAAGTGATAATAGTGATAGGTATTGCTGCAATAGTAAGTAAAAGCGTAAAGTAAATAGCGGATGTGATCAATGATGGTAATATGGACCGGGGTCCCATGATGTTCACTAGTGATGTCTCTCTCCCAAAAGACGATAAAACAGCTATGTGAGGTAAAGGAATTACAACTGGGCAATTGACAGAATTATGTGCGCAAACCAATGCTAACTATGTTGCAAGAAAGGTAGAGGTTCAAAGCATGGGCGGTAGGCCACGGCAAGTAGACCGAAATCCATCTGCATCTACTACTAATCATCCACCTTGAGATATCTATCCAGAACATCTCCTTGGTATTAAGTTGCGAGTCCCACCCATAGTGTAAACTCAAAGCAACAGACAACTGCATTAAAAAACTTTGCGTAAAGTAAACAATCCTTGCACCCGCGGGCACAAGCACCGTTGTTTTCCCCCTTGTGGCAACAGCACATCCCCTAGACTCATGTTTCTTTCACTCAAGCTAGTCATCGAGGGGCATGAACCCACAATCAAGCATAACGTTCCCTCTTGGAGTCACTACCTACTACTTGGCCAAAGCAATAAATAACAACGGAGAACATGCAAGAATTACTTACGAACATAAATATAAAAGAGGTAGATCAAATATATTACTCAAACACAATCTGAACATAATCTCACAATCCATCGGATCCCAGCAAACTCATCATAGCAACAGCATAAGGATTACATATGTGCCTCGATCATGTAGGGCAGCTCACGAGGACTAATTAGTGAAGCACAAGAACGGGAGGAGAATATCACATAGCTACTGGTCATGGACCCATGGTCCAAGGGAGACTACTCACAACTCATCCGGGAGGCGTCCATGGTGGTGGAGAGGCTCCCGATGGTGATCCTCCCCTCCGGCAGGGTGCCGGGAAAAGTTCTCCTGGCGCTCCCAATCTTGGAAGCGCGGCGGCGGCGGAACAGAGATGAGATCGCGAAAAAGGGTTCCCATCTCGAGGGTTTCGGGACACGATATAAATATATGCCAAAGTGGGGCATCAGCGGAGGCCCGGGGGGCCCAGGCGCCCCCCCCCCCCCGGCGCGGCCAGGGGGGCGCGCCACCAGGGCGCCTGGAGCCCTGGTGGCCCCCCTCCGGCTGTACTTTGGCTACCGGGAAGCTTCTGGAACGCTGATTTTTTATATAATTTTTCCGGGATTTTTCTGGCAGTTCTCGTAATGGGAAAACCTTAAATACAAAAACAGCAGAAAACAGAAACTGGCACTGGGGTGCACTGAGTTAATAGGTTAGTCCAAATATGATCAAAAGTGTATGGAAGTGTATAAATATCATAGCAATATCACCCAAAAGAGGCATGGAGCAAGCAGAAATTATAGATACGTTTTGGACGTATCAGCGTGCTATCGGCACTGCTCGCGGATTCGCCTCCAAACACCGGCGATCGAGCGACGGACGGTGCTGGTGGACTCCGCCCACCGTACACCGATCTCGAGCTATAAAACGACCGAGGTGCTCCTTCTTCCTCCTCACACCTGGCCTTGCTTCTCCTTCTCCTTCCCTCTCCTCCATTGGTGTTTGCAGGAGCTCGGGGCGAGGCTTCAATGGCGGAGGTGATGCCGGACTGGTGCCTGATCCAAGTGTGCGGAGGGTTGGTGGCATTGCTGGGGCTATCCGTGCTCTTGTGTGCGATGATCCTCGACGATCGTCGTGATGCTGCTGCTTGAGTGCTAGCTCTTCGCGGGAGCGGCGATCACGAGGATTAGGTGCGGTTGTCGGGTGCTAACGGCGATTAGTGCGCAGAAGGCAACTAGTGCCTAAATAAACTCCCTCAAGTTTCTCCTCAGGAGACTGTGGTGCGCTGGAGATGTGAACAATTAGATTGCAACAAGCGTACGTGGGTTAGCAACTTAGTGTACTGTGTGGAGTGGCCGGAGTTGTAAGTCTGTTGTTGCGGTGCTGCGTGAGAAAATATCTATGTTATATAGAGATATACGTTGCAACAACTCAAGGAAAAACCGAGAGCAAAAAAGAATTAGTTAAAACAAGAATTATCAGTAGTAAAAACCACTTCCATAAACTGAAATCAGAGTTATATAATTTGACACCCAACTCTGGATAACACGCACAAGTGGCAACTCATAAACATACGCTAGGACAACCAACATAGCAGTGACGTTTAAAATAGGAACGGCAAATGGACAGGGTCCTGGGAAACCGTCTCTGGTGATGGAGGACACTCTTCTTCTATCGGAGGGAGCGGGTTGACTAGTCGATGAATGTGCTTCTCCTGTCCGGGTCTCAGTGGTTTGCCGATGGCGATCCGAGGATTTAAATCGGCGAGGCTCTGGAGATAACCCATTGCTCGCTGGGTCAAACGCTCTTGTGCGATGACGTACTACGTAAGGTTGGCCAGCACTGGGTCTCTCTCAATTCGCCCACCAGGAAAGGATGCTACTTCTCCAGGCGCTGCCTGGCTCGGGAAGTAATAGTACCCCCGTTCGCTGGCGTAGGGTACCGCAAATCGAAGGCGAGCAAGTGCTTCATACGCGGCAGCTTCTATGGCCATCTGCGGAGTCGACATAGATTTCCCCATGAAGGAAACTTCTGTTGGGTCTTGGTTTGGGTTTGCGAGAGGGATGTGTACTACTGCCCAATATTTCGAGGTGGATGGTGTGATCCTTGATTTGAGCAGCTCGTACTGGGGTGGACGGGTAGCACTCATGGTACTGCGGGTAAAATCCCACAATATCTTAATGAAACTACCTGGGGAGGCGTCTGGGGTTCTCAGATAAATACTAGGGATTGGCATGGCGAAAGAAATGGCTGTGAGAGTAGTGCGCCAGGTGAGCGATGCTTGGCAATGTCACGGTGTGGCCTTTTATATAGCAACTGGGCTGGATTAAAGAAATCATGGGGGAGGCATCTATTTTGTCGGTTCCGCTTTAGGGGTCGGTGTCAAAGCTACAGATACACACGTCTCGCAAAGTGACGTGTTTACTGTAGGAGTTGTCGATGTGGTGCTTTGGAAGTTACACCCGGAATTTAAAAATGCATTCGTACACCGACATATTTATGCATGGCTGCTGTAAGGATAAGGGTGCACAAGCAAACAATATATACATACAGATCACACTACAACAGGGCGTGGACAAGATAAGGCTCGGTACTACTCGAGTGATTTAATCAACCTCGTTTATATCTAAGCGGCCTTGCCTTGTGGATGCTGAGGCTTCTCCAAGGGCTTCACTGTCGGTGTTAGCCGGAGGTGGCTCAGGGGCTGCAGGGTCGGGGCAGTGATGATGACCCTCGCGGGGATTGTTGGCCACAATCCCGTTGGAGCGCGTCCCAAACAGGCGACGCATCACCTCTGGGGACACCAAGGCATTTTGGTCAATGACCGGGGCAGACCTCAAGGACTCAATTGGTTGTCCGAATAGCACGACTGTGTTGTCGATGCAGGACTCATCTACTCCTCTTGCCGAGGATTGGCGAACCAGTTCTCCACGAGCTGCGATCAGATCAAGGGTGATTTGATCAAACAGTTCCTCTAGTGCACTTACATAGTGCACCAGATGCAATAATGCAGGATCTGTCTCGTGGTCTCCGCTGGCAACTCGGGGTGGCCTACCATACTTGTCACGGCTGGGGTAGTAGTAGAATGAGCGACAGTTAACTCTGGGCGACAAGTGCAGGAGTTGAACTATAGCCTCTCGAGCAGCTAGTTGGATAGCTTGTGGCTCAAAGGAAGTTGTCCTTCCGATGAACCTATGGGGGCGTTCTGGCGACAGACCCCTACCGTAGATGTGCATAGTGGCCCAGAATTGACGGCTTTCACCACTCATGGACCCTTGGTACACAACATATTCTGGGGGCTCGTCTAACGCAAAGGCACGGCGGGTGAGGTTTGCGAGCACGGTCACAAAACCTCCAAGGTTGGTTGTTGTGGTTTCATTGTGAACAATGGGTCCTGGCATTTTAGCTTGGTCTAGGGTAGAGGCTGTGCTGTGTTGATTGAGTCTAGCATGCCCTATTTATAGGAAAGGGGATGGAGTGTTCCTTCGCACGCTAGCGGAGGAGACTATTTAGGCGTGTGATCGACGGGCTAGGCTAATAGGTTGGGCACCGACTGCCAGAGTTGTCGGTTCACTATGTGGCTATCTTACGCGAGAAGCTTGGCCGGGGTTAGGATCAGGTCTGGTGTGGTGGTTAGCCTAGGTTTTTGACCTGGCTAAGATAGGATTAGCCAATGGTCAGCCTGGCTCTAATACCAAGGTTGTCAGGACCGGATTTTCGGGGTATTAAATCCCCAAAAGTGGCCCTTGTGCTCACCAGCCCCAGGATTACTGTTAGGTGGTGAGGCACCACTTGATACAGAAATTCCAAGCAAAGGTACAAAATATGTAGTACAAGACCATCCTGGCCTGAGAGTACAACAAAAGTTTTCTAGTGGCTGATGGCGGAAGCGGCATGTAACACGTCGGTGTCTGTGGGGCTCCATTTCCCACGGGAACAGCTGACCAGGTTAACTCCTATCTTCGCAAGTCTGCTATCACCGTTGCATAGGTTCCGGGGCGGTCGTCACAATGCTCCTCTCCAAGCGAGAAATCTGGCCAAGACAATAGCCAGGGACAAGCCAGTGAGTACTTTGAATGTACTCGCAAACATTATGAGCATGGGTGAAATATGATCATGCCCGAGAAAATTTGATGATCACAATGTTAATTATGATATGAGAGTCCATATTGCAAGTAGGTCGTTCGTATGAAAAATGCATATGAAATTAGGGAGTGATAATAAAAATAAATAGCGATCATGCCACAGTCGGGCGTCTGAGCGACACCTCATAAAGGGCTTATAAGGAAAATAAATAACAGGTATACCACAGTCGGGCGTCTGAGCGACACCACCTAAAGGGCTTATAAGGAAAAATAAATAGTAGGTATGCCACAGTCGGGTGTCTGAGCGACACCACATAAAGGGCTTATAAGGAAAATAAATAACAGGTATGCCACAGTCAGGCGTCTGAGCGACACCACATAAAGGGCTTATAAGGAAAATAAATAACAGGTATGCCACAGTCGGGCGTCTGAGCGACACCACCTAAAGGGCTTATAAGATAAAATAAATAGTAGGTATGCCACAATCGGGCGTCTGAGCGACACCACCTAAAGGGCTTATAAGGAAAAATAAATAGTAGGTATGCCATGGACAGTGATGACGCTTATCGGCCCTGGCATCTTGAGTACGTTGTAGGCGTAGTGGGAAGCTGCCATGAACTTGGCGAGGGCGGGACGGCCTAGTATTCCATTATATGGCAATGGGATATCGGCGACGTCAAACGTGATGCGCTCAGTTCTGAAGTTGAGCTCCCCGCCAAAGGTCACCGGCAAAGTTATCTTCCCCTTGGGCTTGCTCCTCCCCGGGTTGATTCCTTGGAAAGAACCGGTCTCTTCGAGCTCGCCATCTGGGATTTGGAGTTTCTTGATCACAGCAGAGGAGATCAAGTTCAGCCCGGCCCCGCCATCAACCAACATTTTGGTGACCTTGAGGTTGCGGATGGTGGGTGAGACCAGCATCGGCAAGCACCCGACCGCAGTGGTGCGGTCAGGGTGATCCTCAAGATCAAAAATGATGGGCGTGCTGGACCATTTGAGGAGCCTGCGCGACTCCACGGGCGGCTCTGCTGCGTTCACTTCCCGCACCCACTGCTTGAGTTGGCGGTGGGAAGTGTGCAGAGAGGCGCCGCCGTCGACGCACAGGACCTCCGTGGCCTTCTGGAACTCCTGTTCGCTGTTATCCTCATCCTCCATGTCATCATCGTCGTCTTCTTCATCCTTGTCGCGGCCCCGGGGAGGTCGGTCACCTTGCCGCTGCTTGGCCTTGCCGCGGCGTCCTCCCCGGCCATTGAATGGCCGCTTCTTGCTTGGTTCTCCTCCGCCACCTTGGGCCTTCTCCTTGTCGCGCCTCTCGTACTCAGCTTTCTGCTGCTCGACTAGGTACTCGACGCGTTTGCAGTTGGAGAGGTCGTGGCCCTTGGTGCTATGGATCTTGCAGTATTGCTTGTCGTAGCCGTCCTGCTTGTCGGCTGCCGCTTCAGGGGCAGGCTCCTTGCCGGAGCCGCCAGCCTGTGCTTGCTTGGCGGGAGCCTCCTTGCCGGACTTCTCGACGGCAAGCACTTCCTTCTAGTTCTTACTCCTGTTCCTCGTCGTCGTCGTCGTCGCTCAGGGCGGAGAAGTCGAACGCCACCTGAGGCGCGTCCGCGCGAGGAGCAGGAGGCGAAGACTCCCTCGGGCGCTTGGCGGTCCCCGGGGCTGGGGGCTGCGAGGACCCGGCCCCTGTGGACGCCGAGGCCCGTGGAGCAGGCGGAGCAGCTGCTCCGCTCTGTGAAGACCCTCCTCCGCTTGGCGCTGACGTGCGGGGCGCCTCCGCCGTGGCCTGTGTGCGGGTCACCCCCGCCGTAGCCTGTGTGCAGGTCGCCCCCGCCGTGGTTGGTGCGCCGGGCGCCCCCGTCGCAGCTTGGCTCCCCCGGGTAGCTCGCGCCGCCCGGCGAGTTGGTTGTTGTCGGGGCGCCTGCGCCCTCGTCCCCGTCGTCGCCTTGCGGAGACGTTTCAGCGGAGATCGCCTGGGACTTGCCCGAGGCGGGGAGGTCTCCGATGACGAGGAGACGTCGTCGGCATAGAGCCCCAGAGACCCGTCGGAGTCCTCGTCGGCCCCGACGTCCTCCTCCTCCTCCTCCTCCTCGGCTGGCTTGCTGGGCCCAGCGCCCTGCCCTGCAGCCGTTCTCCCGTATCTTGGTCATGGCCATTTCTTCACGCATGCGGCGGTTACGCACGTTCTGGTGGAATGGGCTGATAACCGCGGCAGGGTGGACGTCGGGGATGTTGTGCTGCACACGACTGAAGCGTTGGATGTACTTGCGCAGGGGTTCTCCTTCCTTCTGGGCCAGAATGTGGAGATCGCTCTCCTGGCCGTGGGGTTTGTGGCCGCCCGTGAAGGCGCCAACAAACTGGTGGCAAAGGTCTGCCCAAGAAGAAATGGAGCCTTCCGGCAGGTGCATAAGCCAAGAACGGACGTTTGGCTTAAGCACCAGCAGGAAGTAGTTCGCTAGTATCTTCTCGTCGCGCCCCCCGGCAGCTTGCACCGTGATGGTGTATATGCTGAGGAATTCCGAGGGGTGCGTCTTGCCGTCGTACTTCTCTGGTACGTCGGGCTTGAAGTTCTTCATGCTGGGCCACTGGACACGCCGCAGCTCGCGGGTAAACGCAGGGCATCCTGCCGCGTACGGCAAGTCGCCTGGTTCACCGGGCGCGCGCGTGTCGACAGCGTTCCCAGCTCGCCGATCTGATTGTCGCCGAGCTTCTCGGCGGCGCTCGATCGTCGTTCGAGCGTCTTCTTGTCGCCGGTCGTCAAGGACTTGGCGCTGGTCCTGGTGAGCCCGCGGATCCGACGACGCCGTGGAGCCGTCGTCGGCGTTGATCCGGCGGGGCGGCGTCTTCTGCTTCCGTGGCGGGGAGTGCACGGTGGTTGCACCCCCGACGGTTTTGTCGCCGTCGGCCTTCGTCTTCTCGACTTGCCGCGGCCGCGAGGTCGCCGGCTGCTGTGGAGAGTCGTTGTTGGCGAAGGCGATCAGGCTCTGGATGGTTGCCCTCCAGTCTTCGGCCTTGTCTGCCGCTGGAGGGAAGTCGAGGAGCAGTTGCGCCCTTGCGAGCGCTTCTGCTGGAGAGGAGGGGAGCGGAGGCGAGCGGTGCGAGGAGCGGGATATGCTCGGACTCCTAACAGGGTTAGAAGGAGCAGGGTCCCGCCCCGGGGACCGTGCCTTGCTCGTGCCAGGACGATGGCCCGGAGCGTCCCGCGAGCCTCCGGTTTGACCTTGGCCCAGCAAGCGGATGCCACCTCCTGTGGCATGGTGCTGCTGGGTTGTTGTTTGCTGAGATGGACGTGGCGCGTCCACGGAGACCGAGGCTCGGTCGTCCGTCTTGTCTTTGGATTTGGTGGCGCCGCGAGTTTCCTCGCCGGCGACCACCCTTCCGACGGCGTCTCCTCCGCCCACCGTTGGCTCTGGTGGCGGCGGATGAGACGCAGACGGGCCTGCGACCTCCGAAGCTTTCTTCTTCGGGGCCATGTCGCTGTTGCTGATGAGGTTGCTGATGAAACTGGAAAGGTTGATGAAGAATGCGCCCGCGTGAACGCCGGATCAGGTTCGCACAACCTCGACGCCCCCTACCTGGCGCGCCAAAGATGTCGGGGGAAACTGTCCACCACGAGCACCTATGGGACCGGAGCCCCTTGTTCGTGCGGTAAGGGAGCGGAGGGAGCACAAAGAGCAGATCGTGGCAGTTTACCCAGGTTCGGGCCGCGGTGGACGCGTAAAACCCTACTCCTGCTTTGATTGTATTGATTTGGGGAGCTCGGGAGCTTGAAGAACTAGCTACACCGAGCGAGTGAGCGATCTAGTTTCTGAACCCTTTCTACGTTGTGCATGGGCCTCCTTTTATAGCTCAAGGGGTCACCGACAGGTGTCAACGTAGGAGAAAGGGTAAAAATGTAATAGTGGTGGTAGTTGTAACAATGCGGGAATAGTGGATGAACAGTGCATGAACAGTGGTCATCACCTACTTTGACAGTGGGGGACAAGAGCATTTAATGCCCGTCGCCGTCGACCCCAAAAGCACCCGCCCTTGCGTCTCTGTTTGCCACGGCGATAGCTTTATCACCGTGGAGTGCCACCGTGTCCCCCAGGCTACACAGCCATCCGCCACGCGTCCCTGGAGTGGCCCCAGGGCGACGCGTGGACCGATGAGCTGGAGCGCGGGCACACAGCGCAACTCTCCCCGGCAAGCACCTTGCCGGGGTCTTGACCTTGCCGGGCCCGGAAGCTTGCTGGGCTCTGAAGCTTGTCGCTCCCTGGGCCCTACCGGGGCGCATGTTGCGCCGAGGCATGTCTTCTGGTCTTCCTGGCGAGCTCCTCTCGCCAGGGTCTTGTGTTAGTGAGGTAATCTTGAGCCTAGGACGGCCTTCCCGGCAAGCTCCACTTGCCGAGGTCTTGATCTTCTGTCTTGTATACTTTGTTTTTGAATGGTTTTATATGGAGCAGAAAGGTCTCCGGCAAGCATGTGGTAGGCCCTGCCGCGGGAAGCTGCTACTGCCCGTGCACAAGTTGGGGTACTGAGGTACCCCTACCTTAGTACACCGATAGTATTCTTATTTTCCCGTGGTTATTATGCGACGTATAGATCCCGTATTTGACGAAGTTGCTATGGAAGAAGAAGGAGAAGGATTTCAAGACTATGAAGACCAAGCCAATCCAGGCAAGTAGCCCTTTGACCATGATATACTTGTTCTTCGGAACCCGTATGTTTCCGATGCATGATGTTAGGGTTACGATAGTGACCTAGTTGATTCCACCATATGATGCATGCCATGATCTTGATCTTGCTATGTGCTAGATGACTTGCATATGGTTAGTGGTTATGATTAGTGATGCATGTGTGACATGAACCTTCATGGTTGAAGTCTTTGCATAAAACCCCGTCGGGTGCCATTCATGCCCGAGGGAGATGATGATGAGTTGGGTGACCACTTGATGACGAAGTGGTGTACCGAGGCAAGTGTGTGTGTTTTTCAAACGGATTTGTTTAAGTTGCGACCGTTATTCCAACCATACATGTGCAACCACACTACCCCTTATGGGACGGGGCTTTATTGATTAATTAGGTCGATACTAGCATGGTGCCCGCATTACTACTGACGGGAAGACTTGAGGTCTTTCCCGGGATGGGGTCGTGCTTGGATAGACGGCCATGACTGTTTTTACAGGGCACCGGACACACCGTTGGTCCCTTCGGGTACGCGTGACATTGAAATTAGGGCAAGCCCCGTGATCTATTGTTTGTACCCGAGGGCCGTGTACCAACGAGTGGACTCTATGTTAGTGTCGTCTAAGGAAAGATAATGACCGGGTGCTTACCCCGGGTACTTGAGGTACCGCGGGTCGTGGATGACACAGAAGTTCCCCGGATCTTGTGGGTAAAGTGTACAACCTCTGCAGAGTGTCAAACTATTCGAATAGCCGTGTCCACGATCATGGACAGTTGGGTAACCGCTCTTGGGCTACGTCCAATGTTTGTGAAACCATGCGTGTGTATGTGAGTCAAGGTGGTGACTTGACTCGATGAGTTGAACCATATTCATGTTGATATCAGTAACCTGTCTTCGAGGTTACGCGAGTTTATTGATGCATTACTTGATGGTAGAATATTTGTTCTAGCCTTGCTAGATTGATCATTCTTATTCAAATGCACTCTTACTTTGAACCACATCATGGGTTGCTTGCGAGTACATTCAAAGTACTCATTGGCTTGCCACTGGTTATTTAATTGGCCAGGCATGGAAGAGCAGGATTATGAGGAAGAGTTCTTTGGAGACGAACATGCGAACTAGGATGCTATCCCAGTCAGAATCCCTGTAGGGTAAAGGCAGATGGCATGGGTTCTACCCGTTATCGAAGACTTCCGCTATTTGAGTTATTTGATATTCAGCCCGTGAGGCTCTATCTATGTAAGACTTGGCCATAATGGCCATAATTCGTGTAAGACTATTTGTATGGATGTAAGACTCTTGTTATTTCAGCTTCTGTGTGTTCAGTGAGCATTGATCTCTGGGATCACTGTACACGTGCATTCGGTGATCTCGACTTCTAAGTCGGGGTCCCCACAGAGCTGGTATCAGAGCCATCCTGACTGTAGGAAGCCTTAGTTAGCATGGGCGTTAGTTAGATGAGACCCTTTTTCAAAAACCTTCTGAACCTCTCTTCTTTTCTAAACCTGAGATTTCATCAGCTTATTAACCCCTCCTATTCCACCTTTGTAGATGGCCGTTGTACCCGAAGAGCACCTGGCCACTGGGTTTCCCTTACTTCTCGAGGATAGCCTCCAGGAGTGTCAGTTCCACCGAGCACCCATCCTCACCTACCTTGAGCATTGGGTGAGCGATACAGAGGTGGAGTACCATGTGGAAGTGATCGTGAAGGCAAACGATCCTCCCACAAGTTGGTTCTTTGAGGGACCCCAGATGGCAAAACTACCACTCGCTGTCGAGGCTGCTGCACTCAAGGCATTAACCCGTCTCCGTGAGCTTCTTCCGGAGATGGCAACTCGCTTCTTACCTTACCAGAAGGAAGGTGACGAAGAAAGCAGCGCACTAGCCCCTCCACTGAAGGAAGGACTCTCGCTTCGGTTCCAGACCTACTTCAGTCTATGTGCCGATAGCTTGGCACAAGACTTGGCCTCGGAATCAATGAAGCTTCGAGAAGATCTTCACAAGACCAAGGAACTTCTTCGTCGAGCTCAAGAGAAGGCAAATAGGATCAAGAAGGAAGGAGCACCTTCTGGACAATCCGCTATCGCATACCGAGGCGGAAGGCCCTCCGAGGATGTATCTTCCAAGGGTGAAGAACCACCTCGGCGACGCCGGATGACGGCAAGGGAATATCGCAAGCTTTTCCCTGCACCACCGACGAAGCACCGTCGTATCCAACTCCTCCACTCCCCCACACCCGCAAGTGACAAGGGAGCCTAGACAGATGAAGACAAGGAGGAAGACCCAGAAGAGCCGGAATACGCGACCGAGCATTCCGCCGCTTAGGCATTATTCGCTACTCGGATATGCCAGTTGTAACCTCTATGGTAGGATAGGTCCTGTAACCCCTATGCGCAGTCGAGTCCTTGTATGGTTCATATGAAACCATCTAGTGTGCTTTTGTTGTGTCTGGATGTAGGTCGTATTCTTCCTTCGGGAAGGTGTAAACGACTACATCACCCATTTGGATTTTAATGAATGTGTTTTGGCCTCTCGGCCCTTGCATGATTTGATTTAGTGTCACACCCACCCCCTTACTAGGCACCCATCTATCTTGCTTTCCCTCTTCCGAGTCATGAGACCTTTTACCGCTCCAACAGGATGCCTGTTGTAACTCGTACTGGTACCTCTACCCAGCAGCCCGAAGCCGGAGCATCCTCTCAGCCAGAGGCAGGCCACGACCAAACCAACGACCAAGCTCCACCACCACCTCCTCCAAGCATGGACATGGCTCAGCTTCTCCAAGCTTTCCGAGAGGAACGCCAAGCCAACACTGCAGCTCTTCAGCTGATTGCTCAAGCTGTCACCAACAACCGCTAGCCGGCGGGGAATGGCAATGGACGTTCCACGTTGGCAGAGTTCAAGAAGCATGCACCGCCAGCCTTCATCGAGACTGCTGAACCCCTGGATGCAGATGACTGGGTCCGTTCCATTGAGGAAATTCTGGAACTAGTCGGATGCACCGAAGACCGCGAGAAGGTGGCTTATGCAGCCCACTGCCTCGGGGGGACTGCTAGAGCTTGGTGGGATGGATTCAAGGTCATGCATGCTAAACAAGACATCACTTGGGTTAACTTCAAGGCATAATTCCGCAAGGCCCATATTCCTTCCGGAATCATGGCTATCAAAAAGCGTGAGTTCCGAGCCCTGAAGCAAGGAAGTGGCACTGTCAAGGAGTACATGCAGAAGTTCAGTGTTCTGTCAAGGTATGCCCCTGAAGATGTCAGCACTGATGCTGCCAAAAGGGAGCGCTTCATGGAAGGCCTTAATCAGACTCTGGAATACTCGCTTGTCGTGTGCGACTGCCCGTCTTTCCCTGACCTGGTGAGCAAGGCACTTATGCTTGAAGACAAGCGGCGTGCTTTGGAAGACACTCGCAAGCGCAAGTTGGTCAGTAAGGGAAGTTCCAGCAACCAAAAGCCTCGTCCGTGGTAGTCAGCCCCGGCCAAGCCAACCTATCAGCAACCAAGAGCTCCTGCACCTCGTGCCAACCCTCAGCCTCAGCAGTATGCCAACCCCAGGCCAGCTTTCAACCCCAATACCAGTGGTGGCAACAAGATCAATCCAAACCAAGTCACTTGCTTTGGATGTGGTCAGCCCGGACACATCTCAAGAGTGTGCCCCAACAAGAAGCCTGATGCCCCGCGCCCCAATGCGCAGAACCAGGGACAAGGCCGTGGAATGCCACCAAGGAACCCAGCTCCTCGCAATCCACCGAACTATGGGAAGGGGCGTGTGAATCACGTCACTGCTGAAGAAGCCCAGGAAGACCCGGACGTCGTGCTGGGTACGTTCCTTGTCAACTCAGCACCTGCAACTGTCTTGTTTGATTCTGGAGCAACGCATTCATTTGTCACTCAAAGATTTGCATTAAAAAGTGGCATGACCCCTACACCCCTGAATAACCCTATGGTGGTACAAACCCCCGGAGCCGAGATGAGAGCCAAGATAGGCTGTAAAGGAGTTAGTATTACCATTAACGATGTAGACTTCCTAGCATACCTTATCGTCCTGAGATCGCAAGGCTTGGATGTGATCCTAGGCATGAATTGGCTCAGCAAGCACCAAGGCTTGTTAGACTGTGCCAATCGGACAGTCACTGTGACCAATGACCAAGGAGTCGAAGTAAAGTTTGCTCCCAACTCCTCTTCCGCTCAAGCCGCTAAAGTCAACTGTCTGTCTGAAGTTGGGCTAGATCAAGTACCGGTGGTATGTGAGTATCCTGATGTCTTTCCGGATGAACTACCAGGAATGCCCCCTGACCGTGACATTGAGTTCATCATCGAGCTCGTGCCCGGAGCAGGACCCATCTATAAGAAGCCTTATAGAATGGGGACGGAAGAATTAGCCGAGTTGAAGAAGCAGCTAGAAGAGCAGCTAAGGAAGGGATTTATCCGCCCAAGTGCCTCCCCTTGGGGATCTCCTGTTCTGTTTGTGGCAAAGAGGGACGGTACCATCCGCTTATGCATTGACTATCGTTCCCTCAATGAAGTTACAATCAAGAACAAGTACCCACTTCCCAAGATCGAAGATCTGTTTGATCAGCTCAGCGGAGCCAAGGTATTCTCCAAGATCGACCTCAGATCTGGGTATTACCAGCTAAAGATCAGACCCCAAGATATTCCGAAGACGGCATTCGAAACCAGATATGGCCTGTACGAGTGCACGGTCATGTCTTTTGGGTTAACCAATGCCCCAACTTACTTCATGTATCTCATGAATAAAGTCTTCATGGAATATTTGGACAAGTTTGTTGTTGTCTTCATTGATGACATTCTTGTGTTCTCGAAGTCGGAGGAAGAGCACGAGCAGCACCTGAGGATGGTCCTAGACAAGCTTCGTGAGCACCAACTGTATGCCAAATTCAGCAAGTGTGAGTTCTGGCTGCATAAAGTTGGATTCTTAGGTCATGTCTTGACCGAGGAAGGATTATCTGTTGATCCAGCAAAAATTGAAGCTGTGACCCAATGGCAATCTCCAACGACCGTCAAGGAAGTTAGAAGCTTCTCGGACTAGCGGGCTATTACCGCAAGTTCGTGGAAGGATTCTCTAGCATTGCACGACCAATGACTCAGCTCCTCAAGAAGGACAAGAGGTTCGAGTGGACGCCAAAATGCGAAGAGAGCTTCCAAGAGCTCAAGAAGAGATTGACCACCGCCCCAGTTCTGGCAACACCTGATATTCACAAGGAGTTCATGATATATTGTGGTGCCTCTCGAACCGGATTGGGAAGCGTTCTGATGCAAGAAGGCCGCGTCATAGCATACCTCTCCAGGCAGCTACGACCCCATGAGGAGAACTACGCTACTCACGATCTTGAGCTAGTGGCAGTAGTTCATGCCTTGAAGACATGGCGGCATTACCTCCTAGGGAAACGGTGTGAGATTTACACAGACCATAAAAGTCTGAAGTACATTTTCACCCAAAAGGAATTGAACATGAGGCAGCGGAGATGGTTGGAACTCATCAAAGACTATGACCTCAGTGTTCAGTATCACCCTGGGAAGGCTAACGTGGTGGCCGATGCCTTAAGTAGGAAGGCTTGCTCTCTGAATGCCATTATTCAGAAAAGGCAGCCAACCTTGTTTAAGGAGATCAAACAATTCAGTTTGGAATTGGTCACCCCTAGATTTCTGGATCATTTGGAAGTCAGACCGACCCTGATGGACGACGTCAAGAAGGCTCAAGATGGACACGCAAGCATCGAAGGCATCAAGAAGAAGATAAAGCTGGGCAAGGCCCCAGGATTCTCCGAAGACGAGCACGGGATTGTTTGGTACAAAGGTCGCCTCTGCGTACCAAACGACACCGAGCTGAAGACGCTGATTCTGCAAGAAGCCCACGACACTCCGTATTCCATCCACCCCGGAGGAACCAAGATGTACCAAGACTTGAAGGCACGATTCTGGTGGCACGGTATGAAGAGAGAGATTGCAACCTATGTTGCAAGGTGTGATGTGTGCCAAAGGGTCAAGGCTGAATATCAGCGACCTGCTGGATTGCTTCAACCACTCAAGGTTCCTGAATGGAAGTGGGATAAAGTCGAGATGGACTTCGTCACTGGATTACCAAGGTCGAATAGAGGACATGACTCTATCTGGGTCATAGTCGATCATTTGACCAAGGTGGCCCATTTCATTCCTGTCAAGACCACTTATGATGGCAACCGGCTGGCAGCTCACTACATCGACCGAATCGTAAGCCTTCACGGTGTTCCCAAGGAGATTGTGTCAGATCAAGGAACCCAGTTCACCTCAAGGTTCTAGAAGAAGTTCCAAGAAGCCTTGGGAACCAAGTTGTCTTTCAGCACAGCTTTCCACCCACAGACCGGAGGTCAGACTGAGCGAGTCAATCAGATTCTCGAAGACATGCTCCGAGCCTGTGTCCTGGCATATGGAGCCAAGTGGGAAGACTGTCTCCCTTTTGCCGAGTTCTCCTATAACAACAGTTACCAGTCAAGCCTTCAGATGGCACCATTTGAGGTATTGTACGGACGTAGATGCCGCACACCCCTCAATTGGTCGGAGACTGGAGAAGGACTAGTCTTTGGACCGGATATTCTCCGCGCAGCAGAAGAGCAAGTCCAACTAGTCAGAGAGCGATTAAAGGCAGCCAAGTCTAGGCAAAAGAGCTATGCTGACACTCGACGCCGAGACATGAGTTTCCGTGTCAGAGATCATGTGTACCTGCGGGTAACTCCTCTGAAGGGAACCAAGCGTTTCCACGTCAAGGGGAAACTTGCGCCAAGGTTCATTGGCCCTTTCAAGATCACCGACCGACGAGGAGAAGTGGCTTACCAGTTGGAACTACCACCTGAGCTATCCGATGTGCACAATGTGTTCCATGTGTCACAACTCCGGAAATGTCTCCAAGTTCCAGACAAGCCCAATCTCTACAAGGATGTGGATCACCAAGCCATTGATCTGCAGCCTGATTTGACCTACCGCGAGAAGCCCATTCGCATTCTGGACGAAGCAGAACAACGTACGCGGAGCCGTACCATCAAGTATTTCAAGATCCAGTGGAGCAACCACACCGAAGCAGAAGCAACCTGGGAACGAGAAGACTATCTTAGATCCGAGTTTCCCGACCTTTTTTTAAGCCCTAGTTTAGGAATCTCGGGGACGAGATTCTTGTAAGGGGGGTAGGTCTGTCACACCCTGCATTTTGTAACATGTTATTTGTAACTTTGAAGCATAAAAATTTGGACCAGCAAATTTTTTTAGCATCATTTGGCTTTCATTTGGAATTGAGTTTTCTTCATGTGCTTTTTCTTGTGCTCATTAAAGTCAACTATGATCTCTTGTAGATTTCATCTCCATACGCAAAACTTCTGCCCAATGATCATGCCAAGTGTTATATAACAGTATAGTATTTTCTTACAAAATTAATTTGGCCAAAAAGTATTTTATAAATTTAGTTTTCCAAAAACCCCTGAATTGAGATTTGCACTGCAAGTACTTGATTTAGGGTGAGAAAATTATTTCAAAAGGTTTATTTGAGACCTAGTAGTCATAGGACTTCCAGAAACCACAAAAGTATAATTTAAAAGTTATTTTCCTATTTTATTTAAAAGCTTTTTCTTAAGGCCAGAAATGGTCTTTAATAGGGGAAAATTATTTAACTGTTTCAAGAATATTTGCCAAAATTCATAGAGACTCATAGGACATATATTGTCCATATATAAGAGTTTCAACACTTGGTCATGTTCAAAATAATGGGCTAAACCCTCTAAAACCCTTTCTGGATATTTCAAGCTTTTGAAATATTTACAAAGGAAACTTTCTCCAAAAATTCCAGGGAAATTCTATCATGTCATATATGACATATTTGTTGATCTTGCCAAGTCCCATGCCTTGGGAAGCAAGAAAACATCCTCAAACCCCTTCATAACCATTCTATCCATATTTGAAGTTTGAGCAACTTTACATTGCCAAACTTGTCCAAATGCTCTCAAACTTGGTGCACATGCTAGAATGACCTAATAAGGCATCTAGACCAAATGGCACAAGATTTGGAATAGAGCAACTTGATCAGATCACCTCAAAACCCTTTCTGTTCAAATGCAAATTTGAACAACTTTACATTACCAACTTTTTATCTGGAGCTTCAAACTTTGTGGGCATGATCAATACCCCAAATGATGATGCTACACCAAGTGGTGCATCAAGGGGAGATGATTAGCTTGACTCAATCAAGATGAAACTGTTTCTGTTGATTTCTAGGGTTCACCAAAGATACATTGGCTAGTTTCTTCAAATGAGCCCAAATTTGGTGAAGCACCCTATTTTCTCATGTCTTTCAACCCTGTTAAGTGCCATGTCAAGTGGAGGTCATTTACTTGACCAAACACTGATCAAACACCTTCTGCAGATTTACTAAAACCTCCAACTTGATCACTTTTACTCTTCTCCATGGCCTATACTTTTTACCACCCGATCATTGAGTTACTAGCTACCTCCAGTAACTTCCCCAGCACCCTAGCTCCATGATTGAGGCGTGAAAGCCCTGTTTTACCTTGCTGGATAGCAAGTTTTCATCCATTCACCAGCACCCTCACTCTCTCTCAGCATCTCCAGGGCATCCAAGGCCTCAGGCCAATTCTTTACTCTCCCCCTGACCTTCTAGACGTTGCTGGACACGTTGGTTTTGACCAGGACGGCGAGAGCGTGGCGATGCCAGCCAAACGCGCGCTCTGGAGCACGCAACAGTGCAGAGAATCACTGTAGCTTCGGCCAATCAACCTCCCCCGACAGCCTCGGGCCTCCCCCTCGCGCCAGTCGAGGCCTCTCGACGTCCGCAACCTCCCCGGAGCTGTCCCCCCTCCTCCTGCGCCCTCCAGTGGTCGTCGTCGCACGCGCGCTGGCCGCCCGCGACGGCCACTCTGCTGCTTCACACGCGCATGCTCCAGACGCTCCCCCGCTCCTCTTTCTCCCTCAGCTGGACGTGGAGCAAGTCCACGGTCCTCCCCGGCTTGATCCCAGGCTCCAGAACCCCTCCTAGCCTCGCCTGCAACCTCGCCGGCGCACGGGTCCACGGTGGACCATGGGCGCGGCTATATAAGCCCCTCCCGAGCCTCTCCAACAGCACCACCAGCCTCACTCCACTCCACTGAGCCCCCCAGCACCTTCAGTTCGCTCCCAAGAGGTCCCAGTACTCGGGATCGACCGGAGCTCCGCCGCGTCGGGCCGCCGGCGATCTCGTGGTACGGGCCTCCCCTGCCCTTCCTTCCACCCGATTCGGAACCCCCTCGCCTCACTGATCCTTTCCCCCTTGTTTCCCCCTTCGTTTGCAGTCGGAAACAGCCACAGCCACCACCTCCCAACGAGCCTCCGCCGTCCCACCTCGCCGCCGGCGAACCGGACCTCCCCGGCGTGCCGCACCACCACCACAGCAACCGCGACACGACGCTGAGTCCATCCCTGGCCTCCGTTGCCGTCGCCGTGGCCGGAAAACTTGCCGGTGAGCTCGCCGTCGCCGTGGCCGCAAGGTTGGAGATGACACGCGGGCCCCGCCTGTCATCCCCACACCTCTCTCCCCCTCCTCTCTGTCACTGACCCACGGGGCCCGCCCGTCAGGTTTAAAAACCTGACGTGCGCGCGCAGGCTCCCGTGCGGCTGGGCTGAACCACCTGGGCCGTGCACTATGGCCTCCTCTGGCCCAGTGCACAGGACCCTTTTTCTTTTTCTTTTTCTGTAAATGTTTTAAACATTTCTACAGAAAAGAATAATGGTCCAAATTAAATAATTCCAACTCCTAAAATCTTGTAATATTCCAACCTATTTAATGGTACCACTTTCACTCAAATCCATGAAACTTTGCTGTACTGTTCAAATTTAAATTCAAATTTGGGCAGTAATACTCCTGTTCTAAAATCAATAAATTCTATTCTGTAACTCCAAAACTCCAACTAAGATTTTTCCCCATCTTAAGAATCCCTCTAGTATTTTACAAAAATGAGTTGACATTTTTCTGAGCACTTTGATTTTTCTGTATTGTTTGTATTCTTATTTTCCCGTGGTTATTATGCGACGTATAGATCCCGTATTTGACGAAGTTGCTGTGGAAGAAGAAGGAGAAGTATTTGAAGACTTTGAAGACCAAGCCAATCCAGGCAAGCAGCCCTTTGACCATGATATACTTGTTCTTCGGAACCCGTATGTTTCCAATGCATGATGTCAGGGTTACGATAGTGACCTTGTTGATTCCACCATATGATGCATGCCATGATCTTGATCTTGCTATGTGCTAGATGACTTGCATATGGTTAGTGGTTATGATTAGTGATGCATGTGTGACATGAACCTTCATGGTTGAAGTCTTTGCATAAAACCCCGTCGGGTGCCATTCATGCCCGAGGGAGATGATGATGAGTTGGGTGACCACTTGATGACGAAGTGGTGTACCGAGGCAAGTGTGTGTGTTTTTCAAACGGATTGGTTTAAGTTGCGACCGTTATTCCAACCATACATGTGCAACCACACTACCCCTTATGGGACGGGGCTTTATTGATTACTTAGGTCGATACTAGCATGGTGCCCGCATTACTAGTGACGGGAAGACTTGAGGTTTTTCCCGGGATGGGGTCGTGCTTGGATAGACGGCCATGACTGTTTTTACAGGGCACCGGACACACCGTTGGTCCCTTCGGGTACGCGTGACATTGAAATTAGGGCAAGTCCCGTGATCTATTGTTTGTACCCGAGGGCCGTGTACCAACGAGTGGACTCTATGTTAGTGTCGCCTAAGGAAAGATAATGACCGGGTGCTTACCCCGGGTACTTGAGGTACCGCGGGTCGTGGATGACACGGAAGTTCCCCGGATCTTGTGGGTAAAGTGTACAACCTCTGCAGAGTGTCAAACTATTCGAATAGCCGTGTCCACGGTCATGGACAGTTGGGTAACCGCTCTTGGGCTACGTCCAATGTTTGTGAAACCATGCGTGTGTATGTGAGTCAAGGTGGTGACTTGACTCGATGAGTTGAACCATATTCATGTTGATATCAGTAACCTGTCTTCGAGGTTACGCGAGTTTATTGATGCATTACTTGATGGTAGAATATTTGTTCTAGCCTTGCTAGATTGATCATTATTATTCAAATGCACTGTTACATTGAACCACATCATGGGTTGCTTGCGAGTACATTCAAAGTACTCATTGGCTTGCCACTGGTTATTTAATTGGCCAGGCATGGTAGAACAGGATTATGAGGAAGAGTTCTTTGGAGACGAACATGCGAACTAGGACGCTATCCCAGTCAGAATGCCTGTAGGGTTAAGGCAGATGGCATGGGTTCTACCCGTTATCGAAGACTTCCGCTATTTGAGTTATTTGCTATTCAGCCCGTGAGGCTCTATCTATGTAAGACTTGGCCATAATGGCCATAATTCGTGTAAGACTATTTGTATGGATGTAAGACTCTTGTTATTTCAGCTTCTGTGTGTTCAGTGAGCATTGATCTCTGGGATCACTGTACACGTGCATTCGGTGATCTCGACTTCTAAGTCGGGGTCCCCACACGGATGCAGCCGGTATCTTCCACCATGGCCTCTCTGTATAGTGTGTGCTAGAACAGGGGTCGACAATTTACTGAACCGTACCCTGCCTGTGGCAGGGACAAGTGGTAATACGAAACAAGTTTGGGGGTTACTGGAGCAAGACTCGATCTACAGTCGATTTAGGAAGTTCAAGCATCACTTGTATGATTAGCATAACCAATATATTTTGTAACAATAGTCAGAATCACCACCCGTCATGCCTCACCAAGCCATACCGGACTCCACCGTACCGACGAGGAACTAGTAACATGCTCGTCTCTACACAAGACATCGACTTTCACGACTTTCTTTCGTTAGGCATGGCAGGCATACGAGGGGGATCATCGTCATGCATATTAATTTCCACAGAAAGGAATCTACATCATGTACTCAAGGGTATGATCATATCATCACATATGAAAGAAACTGAATGCATCCATATCGAGGTGATGTTGCAATCGAATCAACAACACCCACAAGTATTGGGCCAGGGTTAAAAAATGCTTGCCTTCAAGTAGTGGGGGGATAATGTGCATTCCAAAACTTTTGGAAGTTTTCTCCCTCTTCAAAATCCTATTCGAAAGAATATGAAATCAATACATAGTTTCAAAACAGCACAAAAAAGTTGTCTGGAAATTTTTCAAATAAATATGAAAATAAGCTAGGCCAAATTTGAGGAACAACGGAAAAAGAATCAAGTCATTTGGACTTATATTCAAAAAGTTGTAGCCGGTCAAAGTTCAGTCAAAGTTCTGTTTTAAAATAAAAACCAGAAAAGAAAACGATTCGGGGAAGAATACGCCTTCGAGACGGGGAAATGTACTTCAGCGTTCGCGCTTTCACTTAAGTCAGCGCGGGTCGGTGCGGGGTCACTGACAGTGGGGTCTCTTGGGCCCACTAGTCAGGTTTGACCTGTCACAGCGCCGTCTTCCTCCTCTGTTTCGCGCGGGGCGGGGCTCCGGTGATCGCCGTCGACGAGCTACGGCTCCTTGAAGGGTTCCGAGGGCGGGGATGGATCCGCAAGACTGAGGCGGACCTCCCGGTAGTCACTAGGTCGGCGGGGGTGGCGGGAGTCGCCGGCGGTGAGCTCCGCGGTGGAGGTGGCCTCGGGTGGAAATGGGGGTCTCGGCTATGGTGGGTTCTGGTCGTGTTTGAGAGCAGGGGCAGCTCCGCACGAGCAAGGGGAGCCTGACAGTGATGCTGGATGGACGGGGGAGGGTCTGTATGCGATGAACGGAGCAGGGGTGCGGTGGCGGCCGAACTGGCCGAAGACGAGGGAGAAAGCCTTCCCCCATCAATTGTTGGTCACGGGAGTTCCAGAGAGATGGCTAGGGGTTGCCTCAGTGCTCGGATGAGTTTGGGGGCCCCACTTATAGTGCAGCTAGGTCGGTTTCGCGGCCGTGGATAAGAACGCCGGCGAACCGCCGTTCTGTAGCTAGGGGGCGCGTGGCGATGGCTGGCGAGGTCCGACAGGTCAAGTGGATGAGGATGAACTGTTCCAGGGGCAGCTGGCGTGGTGGAGTGGCTCGGGCGACGCCGTCCATGGCAGAGCTGGTCAGGGCGGCGGTGGCGGCTTGCGGTGGTGGTACTGTGGGGCGCGAGGAGGGGGCCAGGGCGGCTCTGCAGTGAGGGAGGAGTCGTGGTGAGTTGGCTGCTAGGGGAAGAGACCAGAACAAGCTCGGGGGATACTGCAGAGGGACGCGGCGACGCATGCGCACGCACGTACAAAACGCGCGCTCTGGGCATGCAGTGCAACCGTTCGGCAAAATGCCAAGGCAAGCTAGAAGGCTCGGGTGGGGCTGGGGATTAACAGTCTTAGGTTAGGGTTTGCAAGGAGATTAGTGGACATGGTGGTTTGGTCTGGGGGGCAAGTCCACAATACGAACCAAAAACCAAGCCAAAACTGGCCATGCACACAAGGTGTTTGATTGAATGCTGTGGTCATCTAGACAACTCTTGGGGTGGCCAAACTCTCCAGACCAGTGCCACATTAGATGTAGGGGATGGTGACAAGGTTGGTTGGGCAAAACTAGAAACTTGCCAATGTAAGTTTTTGAGAAAGCCAATTCTGGACAGAAACTAGAAGGCATTATTGCATGGACCTAAAATGACCCAAATGCTCCAATCTCCTGGACTTAAGGGTTTTGTAGGAAGGGCTACAAGCAGGAAAAAGCTTATGGCCAAAAGAGCAAGTTATCATAGGGCTGTAGTAGAAAGTGCCAATCTGGACCAGAGAGCAAAAGAGGATGTTTTGCTCAACTTTTTCAAAGAACATCAAAGGGTTCTTGCATAAAAGTGATGTAGGGACTCCACCTGACATCCCCAATTTTTGGTGGAAATTTTGAACAAATCCATCAAAGGGTTGTAGTGCAAACAGAGCTTTAAAAATGAAAAAAAAATCACTTTGATTGATAAAACTTAGGGAGAAAATAATGATGCAAATGAACCCACTGATAGGAAGATTGTTTCTCTTGGTTAGGGCAATTAAGTCCAAATAACATATCTGAAAAAATTTCACTGGGGCAAAAACTCCGTAAATTCAAAAGAAAAAGGGGTTCTGAAATCAAAGAAAATCCAGAGAATGAAAGGTTTAAATTCCTGGTAAAGATTTTGATTTATAAATCATAGTCAAATTTTTTGGGGTTTTACAATTGCATATGTAGTAATTCATACATCGAAACAGGACAAGACACTCTCTTGTGTTGTGTGAATTGATTTGGTAGCGTACTGTTCTCCTGAAAATTAACACGCGCCTTGTTATCCCGAAATTTGAAGCTATCTCTTTTTCTCGTTGTGCTCGGAAAACTTCCTCCATCTCAACCCGCACGTTGCCATCCCAAAATTACAACACACGCGAAAACTCCCACCTCCTGTGAAATCCCGTCAAGCGAAATTCCCGTGATACCCCCTAAACCGAAAGAACCACCTAGTTCAAATCGGTGGGGGTATTTTCGTAACTTACCCCAATTTTGGACAAGCACGTCCCTAAGCCATGCTTCCCCCTCCCATCCCCTCCGCCGCCCCCATTCGAACACCAAGGCCGTGAAAACCCGCGAAGCCCCACACCCTCCTCCGTCCGCCACCCAGCCAGAGCCTCTTCCCCGACGATGTCGTCCACCGCCACACCTCGACCTCCCTCATCCACCGCACCAGATGAGGATCCATCATCGATCTCGTCATCCCACCGGTTCTGCCACCCCATCCTCCACCTCTAAGGAGCTGCCCCGAAGTTCCCCTTGTCTTTCGCGCCACCTTCATTCCCACACCATTGGAAGAGAGGCATCATCACCGATTCCTTCGATGAAGCTCGGGCCTAATCGGCGCCACCAAAGAGGTTCTACAGTAATCGCTACATTTTCTTCTTGCATCGATCTCACGGTGCTGCCGGCGCTCGGTCCCGAGCCGCCATGGCGCAACTCCATCTATGGCGCCAGCGTCGACCACTTCCTTTACGACGTTGCTCCCTCGGCGGCGACGTCCACATCCGTCGAAGCTGCAACTGCTTTGGCTCTTGCTTGCACTGCCGCTCTCCTCTTTCTCTCCGGTCGCCTGCCTGGTCTGCTCTTGCTCTTGCTTGTGCTGTTGCTCTTGCTCTTGCTCTTGCCTACGCTGCTGCTCTAGTCTTCCTCACACTGTTGCTGCATGAGCAGCATATCCTACTCTCGCTCAAGCCCCTGCAGCAGCTACCCGAGATGCTACTACATGACCAGCTGCCCCGGCTCTGGCATGCGTTGCTGCTCCGGGCGCTGCTGCTGCTGCTACTGCTTTTTTGCTACTAGTGCGTTCAGTTTCGATAGTATAATTCAATTTCGATAGTAAAATTCAGTTTCGATAGTAAAATTCAGTTTCGACAGCTAAGTTCAGAGAGGAGCGGCTGATGTATTTTACATTTAGCACTTTGTGGTCATGTATTTACATCATCTATTGGAGATGCTATTAAAATTCCACTCAAGTTAATGTTGTCTCTCTTATCCTGCTTCAGTCTCGCCATTGTACAACTCACCGGAGCTGATCCAATGATGAAACCCTCCATCATAGCCGGGCAATACCCTTGGTCCATCTCCAGGATCCTCATATCTTCTTCCCCTCCTCCGACTGCCACATCGACCGTAGCATCCTCACTGACGAACCAAATGATGCTGAGATCGACATGGCTTAGCCAAAGAGGTTGTACACTTGGTGCATCGCTTTTTTATTCTTCATGCTATATATATTGTCCACTAAGCACACGTAGTAACATGAAATACGGTTAGTTTCTCCTATATAACAAGAAGTGAGGTACCAGGCAACCTAGCTATCCATGGTGGACTCTCTTGAAAGCCATCATTATTTCTGCGCGTTTGAACTGTGCATTTCTAGATGGGCCTGGGGGTTGAGCTAGTAGGGTAGTGGTCTGGCTCCAAAGTAGTAGAAGTAACAGAAAACATAGGAATCGCCAGTGGCCTGTGTCCAAAGTTGACCTAGTAGGCTTTTCCCTGTTCAAGCCTGCCTACTAGAATCGCCAGTGCTTGAAAGGAAAAAATGAAGGAAAATCATAGGAATTGGAAAGTTAACTATGGTACTACTATTCATGCATTTGGTTCAAAGGAATGGAGCAAAGGAAACCTATAGGATTTGTTCCTTTAGTGTCTCCTTGATAGAAAAACGTATGAATTTTTAATATCCACTTGGCCTCCTTTTCAAATTCCTATTCATGAAGCACAAGACTATGATATAGTAGCATAATAGCATTGTAAATGTACATTTTCTTGTGGTTTGACGTAATTTCACCATGCTTCTTTGCATTCTTGTGATCTTCCAATTCTTGTGAACCAAACACCCAGATTGACAAAAATCTTGTGTTTTAAAATTCTCTATTTTTATGTGCATTCCTATCATATTCATGTGTCCTATCCCTGCATTGTTACAATCCTCCAATTCAAACAAGCCCTTACAGAATTACTTATGTTACAGATATGTTTCAAAGAAAACCTTGTGTGGTTTGTCCCGCTCCTATTGCGTTGTGGTCCACCCCAGCTCAGCTGCTCCAACGACGGAAGGGTTCACCACAGCAAGGATCCGCCCTCCAGACTGTATTTCGCCGCCTCAGATCTTCTTCCCCGCCACCGGCAGCCACGACAACCGCATTAACATCATCAACTAAGCAGAGGACCTTGAGGACTACATGTGTCCGCAAGAGAGGTCGCACTCTTTCGTGTCTTCTTACGTTATGCATCGCTTATAACATGATGACATGCTACTTTATCGTCCCGTTCATTGATTAGACTCTGAGACAGGTCCAAACTAATGCTCAAACTTGAGTTTTTAAATGGTTGTGGGGTACATATTGGGGCATCAATCAATACTATATGTCTATTATCTGATTAATCTCGGGTGTCTACTGTGAGTTTCATGCTGGGTGGAAACAAACATTAAAGGAGCCATTATCTGTATGTTTTAACTGAAGCTATTATCTTCCTGCTATCATTGGTTTAGGTCTATCCACAGTATGCACTCCTTACGTAATCTCACTATGTTTTATTCCTATGCATGTCAGTTATTGTACACAATGGTACTGAACATGTAGAACAAAAGAGACGAGCCTTGCGTGGCAATAAAATTTCATGCAAACGTCCGTCCATGGTGGGTGCAAAAGCAACCCCCTCCCCCCATTCCAGGCTGTAGTCAAGAGGAAGATAACTGTTCAGAAGGGGATTCAGAGGGAGCTGACCACTCCTATTTAATCCCTCAGGTCTTTTGTTCTTACTTGGCATGCTGATGTTGGTCATATCATGCATATGGTGCCTTGCATTGCTTAATTTGCACACAAAATACGTCATCTGCTTAGTTTAGACATGTATTGTGTGAATGCCATCTATTTAGTTTCTATATCATATATGTGAATCATGAAATGCCATGTTGTTTAGCCAGGCATCATATGTGTGAATTTTGCAATGCCATCTTGGTTAGCCAGTCATCTTATATGTGAATTATATCATGCCATCCTTTTTTATTACATAATAAATTTGTCAACAATGTCAGTACATTCAATTACTCTTCCTGTGCATCAGCCATTCGACACGGTCATGGAAAAATCTGGAGTGAAAACAAGGTCTTCAGAGCAGACAATGCCATCTGACGAAGCGCATGTCTTGCTGGTTACAGATAGCTCCTCGGAGGAGGATTCAGAGACAGATGACCAGTCCTATTCCCCCCCGAGGTGCATGCTCTAACTTGGCAGGGTTATATTGCTCGTATCATGCATATGGTGTCTTGCATTGCCATGTCATTTGCTAGTTTAGACATGCTTTGTGTGAATGCAACCTGTTTAGTGTCTAGTTAACATATATGTGCATTATGCAATACCATCTTGTTGCAAGACATTATATATGTGAATTATGCAATGCTATCTTGTCGCAAGGCATTATATATGTGAATTATGCAATGCCATGCTATTTAGCCAAGCATCATATATGTGAATTATATCATGCCATCCCTTTTTTGTATTATGCATTCCATTTGTCGACAATGTTTATATTCAACTACTCTTCATGTGCATCAACCATTTGAATTGGTGATGAAAAAATCTGGAGTGAAAACAAGGTCCTCAGAGCAGACGATGCTACTTGCTGAAGTAGATATCTTGCTGGTTACAGATAGCTCCTAAGAGGAGGATTCAGAGACATATGACCAGTCCTATTTTCCCCCTGAGGTGTATGCTCAAACTTGGCAGGGTTATATTACACATATCATGCATATGTTGTCTTGCAATGCTTAGTTTTTAAATCATATACACAATATTGAGTGCCATCTGCCTAGTTGACACATCATATATGCGATTGCCCTTTGCTCACTTGCTTAGTATATAAATCATATATTTGAATTATATCATGCCATGATGTTTACATAGACAACATGTATGTGAATTATGGCATGCCAACCCATTTTCCAAAGATATAATATAGTTATATCATCTCATCAAGTTTACATAGTCATCATATTTTGAATTATGTCATTCTATTCTTGAATTATATCATGCCATTATGTTTCCATCCATGTATGTGAATTATGGCATGCCAACCACTTTAATAGACACATCGTGTAGTTGTATCATGTCATCCTTTTACATAGTCATCATTTTTTGAAGTATGTCATTCTATCCTGTTTAGTTAGCCATCATATATGTCTATTTGTGTCATGCTATCCTATTTAATTAGCTATCATATATGTGAAATTGTGTGATGCTATATTGTTTGGTTAGACAACATAAATGTGAATTATTTCATGCCCTCTTTTCCTCCCTACTATCCATTGCACATGTCTATCATACAATGTCTGTACATTCAATTACTTTTCTTGTTTATCAGCCATTTGAATTGGAGAGGGCGATGGCAGTATCTATGGGAGTAAAAACACGGTCTTCAGAAAAGATCGTGCTACCCGTCGATGCAGATAGAACCATGGTTGTACTTGCCCAAGAACCAGCCCCACCACACATAACCTAGACTCACGCAGATTGTACCCCTGCCCAGTTGGACAGAGAACTAGCTACACCCCTTCTAACCCCAACCCTAGCAGACAATAACCCGGTTCTAGTTGACACAGCACCGTCTCCACCACAGAGCACCCAAACATGAGTAGTTAGTTAGGCAAGTGCAGTGCCCAAAGCACGAGGACCACCACTCTGAACCCCAAGTCAATGCTTAAAGCAGAAGAAGAATTGTTCTCTGGTCAGGTTCCGTAGCTATGGTTCATACTCCTTGGCTCTAGCATCACTGTATTTACTCATACCAACTAATTTCAAATTTGAAGGATGCAATTGAAACTCCAATGGTGGAAAAGGTATCAATTAAACCTGTTTCTGTAACTAGTTTGCTGTTGTAACTTGCTTTATGTTGATTTCAGTTTCAATTGAATAAACAGTTATGCTCTCATGGCATGCACATTACAAGTGTTGTTAGTGCTGTGTTGTTTCCCACACTTATATTCTATCTATGTTGCTTTGTCTTAAACATATATGATTTGAACTGTCTCTATCTTGATTTGGCAACATAAACTAGAATGATATAGACCATACAGTGACCATACTACATAGATATGTGTTTGTTTCATGCTGTTATCCTGTCCACCTTACAACATGCCGACGGAATATTGGAGAAGAGCACCCCATTATGCTATGGTAGAGAAAGTAATGCAGCTATGGTTCAAGACAATGAGACAACCCTGTTGGTCTCCGAGGAAGCTAATAAAAGCTATCTTGTGGACAGTAAGACAACCCCAAAGTCATGCCATGATGTTGTGTTTGAGTTACTGGCCACTACTGCTGGCACAAGATCTTCGAACTCGCTACATGAATCAGTTTGGCTTCTTGAGTCTCAACTTCAATATGAAAGACATCAATTAGATGTGCTGCGATAGGAAGCCGAAGGACTGAGGAAGTCTCTGCAGAATTCAGATGCATACTTTCTGGTGCAACAACAAGTGCTGGAGGATTTAAGCGCCAAACAAGAGAAAGCTAATAAGCATGCTAAGCGTCTTGCCAGCATGGTGGGTACCTAGGATATTGTTTCTTGAGCTCTTGTGAAGTGGTTTCAGTTCTAGACTTGTTTTGCTGTGGCGTTTATTTGCACTGATCGCCAACTTTCACAACAGTGTATGTAATATGTTGCTTTCTTCCCCATATTTACACTAGTGGCGAACTTTGATGCCCAGTGATTGTAATATGTGTAATAGCCGTAATAGCCTAGCGTATATTTCTTGCTTATTTATTTCCTCATTGTCTTGTTTATTTGTTTGCTTGTAGTCAGTGCAGTTTTTTTTTCCATGGTTTGCTAGTGGCCAGAATAACCTATTATTTAAAACTAGGCCACAGTAACCATGGGCCACATGCACACCGTTGTCACCATGGCCTTCTACGGGCCATAGAATCAATGGGCCTCCTACGGGCCGTATGATCGATTGGACAAACAACAGACCGCATTATGGGTCGTAAACATGCTAGAGTGGCAACGGTCCGTTCATGGGCCTACCATAACTGGCCTTTAAGAGGCCGACGAGTATAACATGCTTAATTTCATCGACAGGCATAAGGGTTCGTTAATGGGCCGTTATGAAAATGGCCCAACGGGCCACAAAAGGGCTGACTTTAACCACGGGCTGAATTTGGCCCACAAGCGGAAAGGGCCAGTAACGGACTGTAAGTTACCGAATGCTACAAATCAGCCCAAGAATAAATGGGCCCTTAAAGGCCGAAAGATAACACGGGCTAGGAACGGCCCAATGGAGTAATGGGCCTTTAATGGGTATGAAGCAATATACTATTCATTGTGGGCCACTTTCACTACGGGCTGTTAATGGGCCAAGAGTTACAAAGGGCCTCATAAGGGCCGAAAGATGTCATGGGCCGTACATGGGCCAGAAGTTACAACGGGCTAGAATCATATTGGACGCACATATGAAGCTAGTGGGCCGAATTAGGAAAGGCCATAATGGGTCGTGAGTTATCGGGCCTGAATGGGCTATATGCGAGCAGGCCGTTAGCAGGCTTTCGATGGGCCGACCCGTTATCCTTTAACCAAGTCAAATGGGCCGGCCTTTTGACCCGAATGGGCCCCTGTTGGGCCGTGCCACGTGTCAACGTATCATTGGCGCCTCTTGTGCATTGGTTGGTTGACATCTATCGGCACGTGAAGCTGACACGTGGTTCGTTCGGCCAATGAGAATTTTACACGTGGAAAATTCCCATTGGTCCTCTGTGTTAGCGGGTTATTTGATCCAAAACCAGGCCCGATAGCTTAACGGCGACCGGTTATGGTGGATGCCACATGTCAGTTACCCTTGATGAAAGCACTTCCATGACGCGCCATTTATCATCATGGAAGTGAACACTTCCGTGATGATAATTTTGGTATTTTCATGGAACACTTCTACGACAGCATAGGTATGACTATCTTGATTCTGTCATAAAATCGTCATGGATATACATGCATGACAGGAAATGTGATCTACTGTGACAAAGACGTATTGTCACAGCAGTAGTTTTTTTGTAGTGAAGAAATGAACTAGGGTTTGAGAGGAGATGTTGCTGGTGAAGATGTTGATGGAGATTTTGACCCCCTCTCGATGTGAGGATCATTGGTGATGATGATGGCTTCGATTTCCCCCACCCGGAAGGAAGTATCCCCGGTAGAACAGCCCTGCCGGAGCTCTAGATTGGTTTCGCCCAGGTTCCGCCTCGAGCCGGCGGCGCTTCATCCCGAAAAACCTCCTTATGATTTTTTCTAGGTCAAAACACATCATATAGCGGAAGAGGGATGTCAAGGGCCTGCCAGGGGGGCCACAAGGTAGGGGGTGTAACACCCCAAATTTTTGAGTTGGTTTTTCTTTCAAACTTCTGCCTTTTTTTGGAAGAGAGTTGTTTGAGCTTCTCTTAAAACCCTTCTAAAATCCTTTGTGGCCTAAGTTGGTGAGTCTTCTCAAGCTTGGTTTTTGGCCTTGAAGTTTTTCTCTTGTGTTTGGCTCAAGCACAAGTTGAGTTTCAAAGATGGTTGTTTGAATTCTCCCCTTCTTGTTTTGAATCTCTCATGTTTAACCTTGGACTTATCTCCCCTCCAACCTTCATCTTGCCATAATCCCAACAGAAATATTTCTCTCCAAGACCCTCTCCACACCTAAGGGCAAGTCTTTCATCAATTCCAGTAAGTTTGAATCTTATTGGGATTTTTCTTCTATTTATTTCACTCCAAAACAAATTCTGTCTTTTATAGTGGACCTTGGTGATTTGCAAAGGAGCCACCATTTGCATCTAGTTATTTGACTCCAAACCAACTCTCCTAAATAGTCCTTAGTACCCACAACCTAGATCCATCTTGTTTCACTGGTCCATAGTTCAAAATTTTCAAATTTCACCTGCTGCAAGTTTGGACCAGATTTGCAAAATTTGGTGAAATTCATATTTATCTTCTTCCAAAAATTCTGTGAAAAATCATGGAGCCTCTAGATACATCAAGAGGACACTCCACCAAAAATCAGCCCCTGAAACATTGCACACATACTAGAATCATTTCATCAAACACCTAGCCTACACTGAACTGTTAGCTGTTAACTGAAACGGTCGACAGTTTAACACTTCGTCAGTTTCGTCAGTTTCGACAGTCGTCGGGCGCGGCGACAAAACGCGTCTGTGCTTCCTTGGCTCGACGCTGCACTATAGCTTCTCCTTATCCATGCATCGCACGGTCGCTTGGCAGCTTCTGGGCGTCGGTGGCACCCTGGCCGGACCGTGCCGGCGGCTGCCACGGCCACAGCGCCGCCCGTGGCGGCTGACAGAAGCAACGCCGCAGCTCTACGCCGTTTTGCGCCGCCCAGACCATCCCAGTGCTCCGCGTGTCCCTCCCCACAGCCAACGCACTCCTGGCACGCCGTTGCCGTGGCCTGGCACACGTAGAGCGCCGTTTCTGCCGCCGACGTGCCGCGCGGCCGTTCCGTCGGTGACAGGTCGTAACTCCACCTCTTCTGCTAGGTTAGGCGCGGGAATGGAACCACAACAGCTCCTGGAAGATGCTCAAGCTCCTAACCCCGCCGTCCGACCACTGCAGCGCCGTAATTGGCTCGCCGGACTTATCCGTTCACGGCAGCCACCTCGAGCCGCCTATAAAAGGCACCCCCGAGCTCGTGCTCGAGCACACACGCCTCCACTACATCCCTAGACCACGCCCAACCTCTGGAAGGGCGCCGAGAGGCCTTTCTTCCCCAGCTCCGGCCGGCTACCCCCGCTTCGGGCTCCAGCTCCATTCACTCCGGTGAGGGCTTCTCCGCCGCCGTGAACTTGAGCGCAGTCTCCTGGCATCCACCTAGGCCTAACCCCCAACCCAATTTCACCCCACAAACCCTCCCCGACGAGGTCCACGACCACCCAAGCCGCCGTCTGCCGGAGATAAGGTCGCCGTCGACGTGGGGCTCGCCGGCACCCAACTCCACCACCGTTCGACGCGGAAGACCACCGTGGAGCCGTAGGTACCACTCACCTCCCCTATCTCGTCGTGGATCGACGCCAGCGATAACCACAGCACCGGCGCCGGCGCGGCTCTGTTTTCTTTTTTCAAATCTGACACGTGGGGTCCCTCTGTCAGTCTCTCACATCTCCCCTCGAACCTTTTTCTGTTGGCTCATTTGAGCAAAGTGCGTTTTCCCTCTGCGGGTGACATACTGCGTACCAGTTCGTTTTGTCATTTTCTGTTCCAGCCCCTGGATCTTTTCTGTTTCATTACAGATGAGTCCCTAGACAGAAACCTTAATATCTTTTAAACTAAAAGTGATTTTTAGTTGATTCTTTTTCTGTCCACCTTGATTTTTTGTCTAGTTTTTTTTCATATCTATGTGGAAATATTTTGAGCAACTTTATTTGCACGCACGGTATTTATGCTAGTATGTATTTGTTTGAATACATAGATACCGGAGGCCATGACGGAGACGCGAACCACACCGAGTTAGGCTCCGACTTTTCAGAACCAGGCAAGCATGTTTGAACTCTTGATATGATGAGTGTGTTGCATGTTTGCTCGAGTAGCTCGTTTCATAAGTATGATCATATGGGCATATGTGTATGGCATATTTCATGCAAGTTAGCTTTGGGTGAGTCCCGAAGGAGAATGTTGCACCACCTCGATCATATGGTGATATGATTTGTGGAATGCTGGTATTGTTGAAGCATGCCAGTAGTTGGTTAACTCAATATCAACAGGGATCATATCATGACCCCGCCCGTCTCCTTTTCCGGTACTATCATAGGCCGTCCGTTGGGATTACGGTCTAGTCAGTTGTAAACCACTTCCCGAGAACACACCAAGTAGAGGGGCCGGGATGACGGTTCCATGGCCCTGGATTAAAGCCCGTCATCCGGTCAGGGGGCATGGGTGTTTCCGGTTGGGACCAAGAGGGGGGCACCCCTTAGAGCGCGCATATATAAATTTGATCCCATGCTATTCGAGGTTGTAGCCTCCCCGTCTTAAAGTTTTCCGTGAATGTCGTCGCGGGTGTAGGATCGAAAGTATGTCTAGAGGGGGGGGTGATTAGACTACTTGTAATTATAAAAATTCTTCCTTTTGACAAAGAACAGTTTTTGGTAGTTTCACAATTATGATCAAGTCAAGCATCACCCTACACATGCAATTCTAGAGTATAGGCAGCGGAAATTAAATTGCACATGTAGTAAAGAGAGGTGGAGAAGAGCAAACGCAATTTGGAGACACGGTGATTTTTCCCGTGGTTCCGATAGGTGGTGCTATCGTACATCCACGTTGATGGAGACTTCAACCCACGGAGGGTAACGGCTGCGCGAGTCCACGGAGGGCTCCACCCACGAAGGGTCCACGAAGAAGCAACCTTGTCTATTCCATCATGGCCTACGCCCACGGAGGGCTAGCCTTACTCGGGGTAGATCTTCACAAAGTAGGCGATCTCCTTGCCCTTACAAACTTCTTGGTTCAACTCCACATCTCGATGACGGAGGCTCCCAAGCGACACCTAACCAATCTAGGAGGCACCACCCTCCAAAAGGTAATAGATGTTGTAGATGATGATGAACTCCTTGCTCTTGTGCTTCAAATGATAATCTCCCCAACACTCAACTCTCCTCACTGATTTGGCTGTGGTGGAAGAAAGGATTGAGTGGAAAGCAACTTGGGAAGGTTAGAAATCAAGTTTCATATGGTGGGAGTGGAGCAACTTGATCTCAACACAAGGGTAGGTAGTTCTCTTCTTAGAAAGTGTAAGGTAGGAGTGGTAGTTCTTTCTGATGGCTCTCTCCACGAATGAAGAGGGGGAGGAGGGGTATATATAGCCTCCACACAAAAATCCAACCGTTACACACATAATTGAGCAATCTCGGTGAGACCGAAGTGGACAACTCGGTCAGACCGAAAGTTCAAATAATGTGAACGTTGGGGTTTTCGGTGGGACCGAAAATACCATCTCGGTTATTCCGATTTGATCAAAGACAGGAACTTGCCAGTTTCGGTGGGACGGAAAATATCATCTCGGTTATTCCGATATGATGACAGAAGGTTACAGAAGCTTGGCAGCCCGTGTTTCGGTGAGACCGATCTCAAACTCGGAAAGACCGATTTTTCTAGGGTTTGGCTTATGGCTGAGGTGGTTCATCTCGGTGTGACTGAGTTTGGAAAATCGGTTGGTCCGAGATTACTTATGAGTGTGTATTGTAGTGAAAGTTGCTGATAGTTGAAGGAGATATATCACTAAGCACTTGAGCAACCAGATCATCAACACAACCTCATCCCCTTTTAATAGTATTGGCTTTTCCTATGGACTCAATGTGATCTTGGATCACTAAACCAAAAAAGGAGTCTTGAGCTTTTGCCAATGCTTGCCTTAGCATTTTGAGGGGTCCACTTCTTCAGTCATTGCCATACCCATATCACTGAACTTCTCTGAAATGATTCTCAAGTAACTATTAGTTCAATGATATATATGTTGTTATTAATTGCCAAAACCACCCGGGGATTAGTTGCACTTTCAATCTCCCCCTTTTTGGTAATTGATGACAACATATAGATCAAAGCTTCGACAAAAGATATAATCAATGAATAATATCGTCGCTTTGTGAAGTATGTGATAAGCAAGAGCTCCCCCTAAATTTGTGCATTATTTAAAATTTGCGTCTGAATGCAAATGCACAATCGATTAGGATCATGGGTCACTCTTCCATGTCACATACATCTTGGTGGAGCGCACAAAATGATAAGAATGGATAACATGCACCCAATCACCAAGACATGAGTAAATGATCATACAAGATAGGAATAGCATATGATAAGCATTAAGCACACATTAAAGCATAGTACGACCAAGCACTCATTAAGGTAGCATCAAACGTAGTATCAAGCACACTGAAAGTTTCGAAAAACCAAAAGTATCTCAAAGAAACCGCAAAAGAACGAAAGAGCACTCTCTCTCTCGAAGCCCTATGATCTATACAATTTCTCCCCCTTTGGCAACAAGTTACCAAAAAGTTTGAAAAAGCATAGAGCTAAACGTCACTGTGGGCTCTGCTGGCGGCTCCCGTCTGGGTAGATGTCGGAGTAGATATGACGGCATCGGCGAAGACTTCAGCTGATGTCTGCGCTGGAGGAGTGGATACTGGAGCTGTAGCTGGAGTAACTGCTGGAGCTGTAGGAGGTGCTGAAGTGGTAGTCCTGGAGTAAGTCACTGGAATAGCTGCTGATCGGGATCCTCTGGGAACCGGAGCAGTCTGGCGATGAGAGTCCTGGACTAGGTCATCCTGCATGAGCTCTGCCCTGTCCTGCTTAGCTTCCTCCATGTCTGCCTCAAGCTTGTTGACGGTCACCTGAATTTCAGTCAGCTTCACGTCCTGAGCGTGGATCTTCTCGTCAACAATCCTCTCTAGGCTCTCCTGAGATTGTTCAATGCTGGCCAGGCGTTGTTCAATCCTTTGGGTAGCTTTAAGAATCTGCTCTCCGAAGCTCTTTGGTTTAGCTGCTGCTGCTGCTGCCTCTTTATCAGCTTTGGCTTTCCTAGCAGCTTCAATCTTGGCTTGACCTTCAACAGATGTTGGATCCTCCTCGTCCATCACAACAACATTGTCTTCATGCTCTGGCTGCAGGGGTAAGTGCTTCCTATCCAACAAGAATTTGCCCGTGCCAAACTTGGCATTGATAAGCATCTGAATCTGTGGGGCAAATCCACATGACCTTTTCTGGTCAGCTGCAGTCCTCTTAATGGTCTCTACCATTAAGTCCATCACCTTGAAAGGTGCCTTCTCATCAAGTATATCCAGCATGTTGACAGAATACCCTCTGATCATGCGATGATCTCCAGACTTGGGCATCAAGGTATGCCTTAGAATAGTGTTAGTGGTAGGTAGACCTGCCTGGAGATAGTAAACTGAGCCGAGCTTCCATACTTCCAAATCTGCTGCGGGGATCTCCTTGTACATGTTCTTCATGGAATCTTCTTCTTTGGAATCCCATAGACATCAATGTCATCCTCTCGTTGCACTGGAGCATTCAGAAGTTCTGCCCATTCTTCAATAGAAGAAGAAAATCTCTGACCTTCAGTCATCCAGGTGATCTTCCCATCAGGATAGAAGTGAGTTGTGGCATAGAACTGCATAATCATCTCATCGTTCCAATCTGTCAGTTTCAGACCCACAAACTCAGCAACTCCACATGCAGTGAAGCTTTCATGCACACGTGGAAAGAAGTCTCTGTGCTCTTCACTATCAATGTATTCCCAGTCAACGTATCTGGTGTCTGCAACTATGGGCTTCTTCTCCATCAGCACAGTCTCATAGAAGTCCTGCTGCTCTCTGGTGTGGAATCTGGGGTCTACAGCAGTCCTTCTCCTCACGGCATATGGGTCAGCTTGTCTCCATAGCCTAAGACCTCTATCTTTCCTTGCCTTCATATCCTCGGCTTGAGGATGAGCATCATTGTGGAGTGGCAGTTTTGGACGGAGTTTCAGCAACACTTGTTCTTCCTCATCAGACTCAGCTGGTGGCACATCACCCTTGTTCTTCTCAGATGCTGGAATGTTCCTGGTAGTCCTCTTGGGCTTGGCAGCAGGTTTTGCTGGAGCTGCCTTTGCTTGAGCAGACTTCTTGGGCTTTGAAGTGGCTCCAGCCCTAATGGCATCACCCATGAGCTTCTGCTTCTGAGGAGCAGGCTGTGGTGCATCTTCTTCTGCTTCATCATCGGCTGCTGCATCTGCATGAGGATCACTATACACAACCCTCTTTCTCTTGGAGGTTTTCTTCACTTTGCTTGGGGCTGGCTCTCCCAAGTTCAGCTTCTTGGCAACAGCTGACTGCTTGACCTTGCTGGTGCCCTTCTTTGACTGCTGACCTTGTTGCTCTTTGGCAACAACCTTTCTCTTAGGCTTGGAGGACACCTCTTCCTCAGCTACGAAATCAAAATCCTCATCATCGGAGTTCTTCTCTTTTCTAGCTCTGGTGGCTGCAGGAGGCAAGCCACTAGGTGTACTCCTCTCACCATCATCAACTGGACTACTAGCCTCAGGACTAGTGTCTGCTTCCGGAATGTCCGCAAAAGGTGACTCTGACCTGTTCTGACTGTCACTGGCATCTGACATGGCTGATAACCTATGAATAGATAAGGTATAGGCAGAAAAGAAGAGTTATCACAAACTGCAGAGGTTTTTGCAAAAAAAATGAGTTCAAATTTTAGTTTTAAGTTTTCATAGAAGGCATTTCGGTCAGACCGATTTTCAGTTTCGGTGAATCCGAAGTGTGTAACAGAAGCTTACCACACCACTTTCGGTTAGACCGAAGTGGGTTTCGGTCTTGCCGATACACTAGGGTTTCACTAAAACTGTATTTCGGTCACACCGATTTGCACAACTCGGTTGGACCGAAAGGTGCAGTGCAATGGCCAGAGGCCGAATCGGTCACACCGAAAATTTAAAATTGGTTTTTCCGAGATGCATTCCGTGGAAACCTAACCCTAAGAATTTTACTCGAAACTAGAACCGATCTAGTGGAAAAGAAGTTTTCAAACGTGGCCAGATATAGGGCAAACCAAACGTGCAATGAATCGGAGATGGGAGCACGAGTGGGATCGAGACTCACCCTAACTTGGTGGAGTCTCTCTACGGCGGCAACGGCGCGGAGGAGAAATCCGTTGACGGCGATGGAGACCTGCGGCGAGGGCGCACAGGCGACGACGGCGACGATCCGGAGATTAGGGCGACGACAGCAGGGGACGTGGGAGCGAAAACGTTTGAAGGAATACTCAACGCGCGCTGCCCTCAGTATATATATCCCTTTGCTGTCGGTGGGACCGAGTTGAAAAACTCGGTATCACCGAGATGGATAACTGCCAGGCAGTTATGCATTTCGGTCACGCCGAAACTTACAACTCGGTTTCACCGAGATGAAACCTAGATCAGTCTAAATGTTTTCGGTTTGACCGAGTGGGAGAAAGTTGGTCTGACCGAAAATCACTTAGAAGGTTTTGGAAGTTTAGCCCTTGACGGATCGGTGGCTCCGAGTGCTCCTCACTCGAGGGTCCGAAAATGACTTGTTCAAAGTTTGTGATATAAGCATGAATAGAATTTGAGACAAGAAAGCATAGATAGCTAGGGGAGGTACTTAGGCATTCTTGTCCATCCATTTGGCCAGAAAAATCAAAACAACCAAAACAACAAATGGATGTCCTCGAATGGGTAAAATCATGCATTCAACATGCTCACACAATAAGATAGCAAATGAAATATGTGTCAAACATGCACAACCAAAACTCTAGCTACTAGCACACAATTTGTCGATGACTAGGTCATCTTTATATGAGTATTTTGACTTAGGAGCCAAATGAGAACATTTGATCATAGGTCATACTCATCGTTTAAGCACAAGTGGGGTTACCACTTTTACATAAAGCATTGATGTGTTCACATCATTTGAAGATGCTTTAACTCAATTTTTGAGTAAAGCTCCCCCTAGATGTGAGAACCCCTTTTAAAGGGTCAAACTAACCTTGGGTTGTCGTAGAAGACTTCATGTAGATGTTGAAGATGTGGATGCTCAATGTTGAGGTAGATCATCAAGAGTTGGGAGCTATCCTTTGGATTAGGGCACTTTCAATACCTACATGGGTTAGTCCCACAAGGAACAAACAAGGATATCCATAGACATAGATTGAAGTTCACAATAGATGATGTCCATGAAAGCAATGATTACCTTGTCCCTTGACTTACCAACAAGAGGGTTTGTGACTCCATGAACTAGTGCATGATGTGGAAGTTGATTGCACAAGTTGCCAAAATGAATGTGAGTGAAGTATGTTGGCGGAGTCACCCTCAAGAACCTTCTAGTTCTTCTTCTTCGGGATCCACATCATCTTGATGGGAATCCTTGGGGTTGTAGTTGAGCTTGACGAAGTAGAACTTGACGTGTCCTTGGGAACCCACTTGACCATGGCTTGAGGTGCTTCAATGAATGCATCAATCTCCTCTTGAAGCTTGTCCTTGGCTTTTAGCTTGTGGTCTTGTGGTGGAAGGTCATCTTGAGCTTGTTCCACATTGGAAGAAGTAGGATCATACTTCTCCTTTTGAGAAACAAACTGTGGAGTAGGATATTGACCTTCTTCCCACTCAACACCTTCGGCGTTGAACTTTCGCTCAAAACCAATTCCTTGATTCTTCCGGTGCCTTCCTTGCTTGCGAACAATTTCCTCAAAGTTCTTGCTTTCGGCAAGACTCTTGTAGACACCTTTCTCTATGATCCCTTTCAATAAACTATTCTCTTGCTCAAGTGTAACTTGGCTTGAAACATTGTTAGTGGAATCAAGAGAACTACTAGAAGCAACAACATTAGATTTAACATGGTTATTGTTACTACTAGAGGAAGAATTTTTCTTATGCTTGTCATGCTTAGTCTTAATAGGTGGCAAGAAATTAGACAAGAGAAGTCATTTGGCAAGATATGAAGAACTCTTCTTTCGAAGATCGTCATTGATCGCTTTTAGAAACTCATGTTCTTGCTCTAGAGTGAGCTTCTCGAAGCGTAGCTTCTCATGAGATCTTAGGAGCTCTCTATGATCTTCTTGAGTTGTTTCATGAGCTAACTTAAGAGTGTTTAGTTCTTTAGTTAGACGCTCAATCTCCTTCATAGCATTGTCATTCGACTCTTCTCGACTATAAAGACTACTAGCATTTTCATCATTACTAAGCTCACTAGATTTATCATGCAAGAGCTCATCTTCACCAAGCAAGTCATCCTCATCACTATTGAAGTCAATGAATTCAGGGTGTGATACCTTGGGGCCTTTAGCCATGAAGCATCTTCCAATTCCCTCATTTGGTGAATCAAATAAGTCGTAGGAGTTGGAGTTGGAGGATACGAGTGCAAGACCGGGAACACCTTCATCTTGACTGTAGTCGGAGTCGGAGTGATAGCTTCCATCGGATTGATTGTCGGAGTCGGAGCCGGAGACCCATTCACCTACATGAGCTTGATGTCTTCTTCTTGTGTAGCTCCTTGATGACTTGTCTCTCCTCTCCGAATCCTTGCTTCTCCGAGAGGGTCTTCCTTCATAACGATCATCTCTACTCCTTCTCTCTTTCCGAGGTGACTCATCTCTTGATCTTCTTCTTGGAGATTCTTCTCTTCTCTTGTGGGGAGCCGTAAACTCATTTGAGTAGTGTCCGGGTCTTCCACAATTGTAGCAGTTTCGATCACGACTAGAAGATCTCTTTTCATCATATGATCTAGACTTTGAGCTTCTCTCTTTGCCTCCATTCTTGTAGAATTTGTTGAAGTTCTTAACCATTAGGCTTATCTCTTCATTGGAAATTAACTTGTCAGTTGAGGTAGTGGGAGCATCACTTGTAGCTTTGTAAGCACCACTTGACTTGTTGTGAAGCTCTTCCTTATCCTTAAGTGTCATCTCATGAGCAACAATTCTTCCAATGACTTCAGTTGGCTTGAGAGTCTTGTAGTTTGGCATCATTTGGATCAAAGTGCACACGGTGTCATACTTTCCATCCAAAGCTCTTCGCTTCCTAAGCCGGCAATCTCATTTGTGATGAGAGCAAGCCTAGAGTACATTTCAGCGACTCCTTCACCATCCTTCATCTTGAACTTGTCAAGTTGACCTTGAAGAATATCTAGCTTTGATTCCTTCACAGACTCGGTACATTCGTGCATTTCAACTAAAGTATCCCAAATCTCTTTAGCATTCTCAAGACGGCTGATTTTGTTGAACTCCTCGGGACACAAGGCATTGAAGAGAATGTCACAAGCTTGAGCATTGTTTTGCAACATCCGCAACTCTTCCGGTGTAGCTTCGTGGTCCGGAACTTTTCCTTCCTCGAAGAATTCACCTTGCATGCCAACACAAATAATGCCCCATGCGGCTGGGTTATGACCAAGAATATGCATTTTCATTTTATGCTTCCAACTAGCAAAATTTGTACCATCAAAGTAAGGACCTCTACGATAATTACCCTCACTAGACGCCATACTCTCCTAGGTTGTGAAACCAAGCTTATGGAGTCCAATGCAATGGAAACCAAAACAATGGAGACCAAAGCACTGATACCACTTGTAGGATCGAAAGTATGTCTAGAGGGGGGGTGATTAGACTACTTGTAATTATAAAAATTCTGCCTTTTGACAAAGAATAGTTTTTGGTAGTTTCACAATTATGATCAAGTCAAGCATCACCCTACACATGCAATTCTAGAGTATAGGCAGCGGAAATTAAATTGCACATGTAGTAAAGAGAGGTGGAGAAGAGCAAACGCAATTTGGAGACGCGGTGATTTTTCCCGTGGTTCCGATAGGTGGTGATATCGTACATCCACGTTGATGGAGACTTCAACCCACGGAGGGTAACGGCTGCGCGAGTCCACGGAGGGCTCCACCCACGAAGGGTCCACGAAGAAGCAACCTTGTCTATTCCATCATGGCCTACGCCCACGGAGGGCTAGCCTTACTCGGGGTAGATCTTCACGAAGTAGGCGATCTCCTTGCCCTTACAAACTTCTTGGTTCAACTCCACATCTCGATGACGGAGGCTCCCAAGCGACACCTAACCAATCTAGGAGGCACCACCCTCCAAAAGGTAATAGATGTTGTAGATGATGATGAACTCCTTGCTCTTGTGCTTCAAATGATAATCTCCCCAACACTCAACTCTCCTCACTGATTTGGCTGTGGTGAAAGAAAGGATTGAGTGGAAAGCAACTTGGGAAGGTTAGAAATCAAGTTTCATATGGTGGGAGTGGAGCAACTTGATCTCAACACAAGGGTAGGTAGTTCTCTTCTCAGAAAGTGTAAGGTAGGAGTGGTAGTTCTTTCTGATGGCTCTCTCCACGAATGAAGAGGGGGTGGAGGGGTATATATAGCCTCCACACAAAAATCCAACCGTTACACACATAATTGAGCAATCTCGGTGAGACCGAAGTGGACAACTCGGTCAGACCGAAAGTTCAAATAATGTGAACGTTGGGGTTTTCGGTGGGACCGAAAATACCATCTCAGTTATTCCGATTTGATCAAAGACAGGAACTTGCCAGTTTCGGTGGGACCGAAAATATCATCTCGGTTATTCCGATATGATGACAGAAGGTTACAGAAGCTTGGCAGCCCGTGTTTCGGTGAGACCGATCTCAAACTCGGAAAGACCGATTTTTCTAGGGTTTGGCTTATGGCTGAGGTGGTTCATCTCGGTGTGACTGAGTTTGGAAAATCGGTTGGTCCGAGATTACTTATGAGTGTGTATTGTAGTGAAAGTTGCTGATAGTTGAAGGAGATATATCACTAAGCACTTGAGCAACCAGATCATCAACACAACCTCATCCCCTTTTAATAGTATTGGCTTTTCCTATGGACTCAATGTGATCTTGGATCACTAAACCAAAAAAGGAGTCTTGAGCTTTTGCCAATGCTTGCCTTAGCATTTTGAGGGGTCCACTTCTTCAGTCATTGCCATACCCATATCACTGAACTTCTCTGAAATGATTCTCAAGTAACTATTAGTTCAATGATATATATGTTGTTATTAATTGCCAAAACCACCCGGGGATTAGTTGCACTTTCAGCGGGTGATTCCGGACGACAGGATGTTAAATGGGTGTGTACTGGTTAGTTGAGTTTCTGCTAAAACACCATAGACGGGACTAGCCCACGTGGCTAGTAGAACCCGTTGGCTATGAGTTAATGGTACAAGCTTTGCAGAGTTAAATTCCTTCGGTAGTCATGTTTATGGCCTAGGGTCAATCTTCATGTCAACCCGGTGACCGTTTCCGAGTATACTCTCGGTAGTGACCAGAGTGGTATTTTCGTCAAGTTCATTTGGTAGATGAACTCCCCTACTATCGCTATATTTATTTATTTCTAGAAGTATTTCATCATTACACTAATGCTATTTATAAGCCCTTTATGTGATGTCGCTCAGACGTCCGACTGTGGCATTCTTTTCCTTTATAAGCCCTTTATGTGATGTCGCTCAGACGTCCGACTGTGGCATTCTTTAGCTTTATAAGCCCTTTTTGTGATGTCGCTCAGACGTCCGACTGTGGCATTCCTTTCCTT
>LR738713.1:426090806-426106344 GCA_902687465.1 Secale cereale | reverse complement strand
TCAGACGTCCGACTGTGGCATTCTTTTCTTTTATAAGCCCTTTATGTGATGTCGCTCAGACGTCCGACCGTGGCATTCTTTCCCTTTATAAGCCCTTTATGAGATGTCGCTCAAACGTCCGACTGTAGCATTCTTTTCTTTTATAAGCCCTTTATGTGATGTCACTCAGACGTCCGACTGAGGCATTCTTGTTATTTATTTTGCTATAAGCCCTTTATGTGGTGTCGCTTAGGCGCCCGACTGTGGCCTGTTAACATTTATTATTGTTCCTACGAGGAGTCACCCAGACCCTCGTTTGGTCTCTTTATTATTATCTTCGGACTTCGTGAGGATTACCGCCCGACTTCCATCTTTACCTTCAGCGCATTCATATTTTATTCCGGTCACATTTTCGCTGGAATACTGATATGCATTCATGTTGGCATTTGTTATATATTAAGTCCGAACTGTCTTGCGAGTACATTCAAAGTACTCACCTGGCTTGTTGATTTGGCCAGATGTGGACGAAGGCGATCTCATGGATGAAGAGTTCGATAGCTAGTCCAACGCTTAGAGGAGTCCCAGTCAGTCCCTTGCGATCCTAGAGTTGATCACTATTTTATAACCGCTTCCGCCTACCACCAAATAAATTCATTGGGTCTCACTCCGACACCTGATGGACTGTATTATATTGGAGTCACTTCACCCATTTCACTGTGACATATTCCACCACCTTTTATTACGAGTCATTAGTATGCCACCCTGTCTTGTGTTATATCCGCCTTTATGTAATATATTGGCGCGCTTGTAATAAAATTGTTGAGCAACCTCCAGCTCAACCCTGTATAATATTCAGTGTACCGGAATTCTGTATCAAGGAATTGTCTACCAGCAAGGAATTATATTCCCCGCTGGTTTAATAAAAAGGTCGGTCTTCCTGTAATTATTTTACTGAAGGACCGGTCCTGACAACCTTGGTATCAGAGCTAGGCTGACTGTAGGAAGCCACTAGGTGTGCTCGCTAATCGGTTATTAGCAAAAAATCTGCTTTTCAGCATTTTTACATGTGTAGCAAATTTTCTCTTGGTCAGCATAAATTTATGGCCTGACTATTCGGAATTTTTGCCTACTTTTGTAGATGGCCAGCAATGACGGTGATGCACAGGTGTTTGCCAACATTCCTGAGGGGTTTGTCAAGCTCCTCTTCGCCATCACCAAAGTCGCCATCGGGTCATCCACACGTCCCGAATTTACACTCTACCGTCACAAGCTCAACGATAGCGTGTCTATGCATCAGGCTGTGGTACACTTCAAAGGTGGGCATTCTGAAGCGCGCCGCCTTCGATTTGTGGGCAGAGCCATGCCTACGGAGAGGCATACCATGCAGATGGCTGCCCGTGAGGCAATAGCTCATCTCTGGGATATCCTTCCTTCGATGAAGACTCGTCGCTTCCGTTACCTCCCATGCCACGTGCCTTATACGTGTCATTATGCATTTGCATGCGCAAATGGGGAGCATGACGAAGCCATTGAATCAATGGTTGAATACCTCAAGGCACTTGAGGCAGCCTTTGATAATCTGGTGGACGACCTGGTGGCCACCTGTATGGAGATGGTCCAGAGTGGCTCCGCCAACAGGAGGGAGCTGCTCCATACTGCACCACCAATGACATTTGTCTCGTCCGCCGCCTCCTATACACCTTCCATCATGGCCACCGCTCGCCGTCTGCCTACCACTGAGGAGTTTGACCAAGTCATTGCTCCTACTCCAGTCAGTGCTGCACCACCTGCTGCACCTGCTTCGACACCTCGTATTCATACTCCGCGCCTGGAGCCCATCAGTGAGGAGGAAGTTGAGTCTCCAGCGCCACTGGGCCTTACCCTCGGCAGGCCGAGGGAAATCTTCAACATCTCCGACTAGCGCATTATTTCGCGATGCGCCGCGCTCGCTTGTAATATTAGTGTGTTATGTAAAATAGGTTGATGGGAGTAGTATGTTTGCGCATCATGTAGGACCTTGCAGAAGTGCACTAGTTTTAAATAACATGTCAGGATGTGTACGCACACCCTGAGTGACGTATGTATAATTAGAACCGGCGTGTAATATATGTACTAGCAGCCTTCTCCGTGCGCAATCACCCAGTTTATTTCAAAAATATTTTTCGACCTCGTGTTTGGTCGCTTTTGCAAAATCATGGTTTATTTTGCTGCTCGGTTCTTCTCACGTTTTCTGCTTTGTTACCCCAGAGTAAGAAATGACTCGTCCCTGGACACGTTCCATGCCAAGTCTGCCGGAGGAAAATTATGGCACACAGACAAACAACAATTTCTCACAGGGGCAGTCAAGTCAGCAGGGCAGTGAGACAACATTTTCTCAAGTATGCCGCCTTTACGAGCAAAGTCAGCAACAGCACCAAGAAATGAAGAACCATGTCATTAACATGGGAAATCACCGTGAACCATACCAGCAGCACTCAAAATTGTCTGAATTTCAGAAGACGCGTCCAACAACATTTTCGCACACAGACAAGCCTCTTGAGGCCGATGATTGGCTTTGAGATATTGAAAGGAAATTAATTGTGGCACAATGCTCAGACCGTGAAAAAGTGTTGTACGCACCGCATTATCTTACTGGAGCAGCCGTGTCTTGGTGGGAAATTTTTTTGCTTATGCATCCCGACATGAATAATATCACCTGGGAAGATTTCAAGGAAGGCTTTCGCGGAGCACACATCCCTAAGAGTATTATGAAGATTAAGAAAAGAGAATTTGATGACCTCAAGCAAAGAGGCATGACAGTACAGGAGTACAACAGTCAGTTTGCGCAATTATCGCGTTATGCCAACGAAGAGCGAATGACGGAAAATAAAAAGATGGAGAAATTCCTGGACGGACTGGCACCAGCACTAAAATGCCAGTTAGTCGTACACACATTTCCAGATTTCAAGACATTGGTGGACAAAGCCATTACACTGGAAAATGAACGTCACAACCTGGAAGATATTCGCAAGAGAAAAAGGGATCAGACCAACCACCCCCGCAACAACAAGAATAAGATAAATTTCCAGAGGGATGGTGTGAACACACCCACGACCAACGACACACGTCCAAATAAGAATTTTCATGCAAGAAACAAGGATTTCACCTATCGCCCGGGTGTTACCTGCTACGCGTGTGGAGAAGAGGGACACTATGCTAAACAGTGCCCAAAGCCAAGAAATTCAGCACCGAAGCCAAACAGCAACGGAAACAATTCCGCGCCCAAGCGTAACAATTTCTACCCCAATAACAATCACAGGAAAGGCCACCTGAATCATGTGACCAAGGAGCAAGCACAGGATGCCCCAGATATCGTACTCGGTACGTTTCCTGTCAACACAATACCTGCCACGGTTTTGTTTGATTTTGGAGCCTCTCATTCGTTCATTTCGAATAGTTTTGCTTTGCAACATGGTTTTTCAATGCTTCCCTTGGGAAAATCAATGACCATCAAGTCCCCCAGAAGTAAGCAGATCACTCAGAATTACTGCCAAGGTTTGACCATTGAAATTGAGGGATTAAAATTCCACGCAAACCTCATCGTGCTGGAAAACAAAGGACTGGATGTTATCCTGGGTATGGACTGTCTAACCACCAATAAAGTATTTATCGACTGCTTCAACAGAACAGTAATTATTACTCATCATCATGGAAAAACAATAAGAGTCGCAGCTCAGGAGAGACCAGTATCTCGGCAACCAAAATTAAACAAAGTTGATACATCTGAGTTAAGCAAGGTTCCAGTTGTATGTGAATTTCCGGACGTATTTCCCGAAGAATTACCAGGCATGCCGCTAGATAGAGAAATATAATTCATTATTGAGCTAGCACCGGGAACCGCACCCATATATAAGAAACCATACAGAATGGCGCCATCCGAGTTGGTTGAATTAAAGAAACAAATAAAGGAATTGCTGGACAAGGGATTTATACGGGCCAGCTCCTCACCTTGGGGCTCGCCGGTATTATTTGCCAACAAGAAGGATGGGACCATGAGACTGTGTATAGACTACCGAGCACTCAACATGGTCACAATCAAGAACAAATATCCGATGCCACGGATAAATGATTTATTTGACCAGCTCGCGCAAGCCAAGGTTTTCTCAAAGGTTGACTTAAGGTCAGGATATCATCAACTGAAAGTACGGACGGAAGATATCCCAAAGACAGCGTTCACCTCAAGATATAGACTTTATGAGTTTACAGTGATGCCGTTCGGACTGACCAACGCCCCCGCATATTTCGTCCACCTCATGAACAAGGTATTTATGAAATTCATGGACAAATTTGTGGTGGTATTTATTGATGATATTTTGGTATATTCCAAGACACCGGAAGAACATGCTGAACACCTCCGCATTGTACTAGGAGAATTAAGGAAACACCAACTTTACGCCAAATTCAACAAATGTGAATTTTGGTTGAGACAAGTGGGTTTCCTAGGACACGTATTAACACAAGAAGGAATTGCTGTGGACCTAGATAAAGTCAAGGCTGTACTTGGCTGGAAGTCACCAGCCAGTGTAACGGATATACGCAGTTTCCTCGGTATGGCCGGATATTACAGAAGGTTTATTGAAGGATTTTCTACCATAGCCAAACCAATGACACAGCTACTCAAGAACGATAAGAAGTTCGAGTGGACCGAAGCATGTGAGAAAAGCTTCCAAGAGCTCAAAAAGAAGTTAACAACAGCCCCAGTATTAACTGTACCAGACACACACAAGAGCTTTGAAGTATATTGCGACGCATCCCAAAAAGGCCTCGGATGCGTACTGATGCAAGAAGGCAGAGTAGTCGCCTACGCTTCCCGGCAACTACGAAAGCATGAAGAAAATTATCCTACTCACGATTTGGAGTTGGCAGCAGTCATTCATGCGCTCAAGGAGTGGAGGCACTTTTTGCTTGGAAATCACTGTGAAATATATACGGACCATAAGAGCCTCAGCTATATTTTCACACAGCCAGACCTCAATTTATGACAAAGACACTGGCTGGAACTGGTAAAAGATTACGATGTTGGTATCCACTATCACCCCGGAAAAGCAAACGTGGTAGCAGATGCTCTCAGCCGTAACCCCAGCCCGAACAGCGGCATCATACAGAACCTGAGACCCGAATTTCAGCGAGAATTCGCCAGACTCAACCTAATGATGGTCACGGAAGGCAAAGTATCCAAGCTAGAAATACAGCCTACGCTGATGAAGCAAATAAAGAAGGCTCAACTCGGGCACCCCAGCATCGAAGGGATAAAAAGAAAAGTAAGTCTGGGCAAGGCCTCAGATTTCACCATAGACAGTGAAGGAATATTATGGTTTGGAGACAGACTTTGCGTACCGAATAGCAACGACATTAAACAACAAATTCTGGCCGAAAGCCACACCGCTCCATACTCGATCAACCGTGGAGGTACGAAAATGTATAAGGATATTCAGGAAAGATTTTGGTGGCACAGCATGAAGAGGGATATATCCACATTTATTGCATGCTACGATTCATGTCAACGCATTAAAACCGAGCACCAAAAACCCGCAGGGCTATTACAGCCAAACAAGATACCTAAATGGAAATGGGACGATATTGGAATGGATTTTATTGTTGGACTACCACGGTCACAACACGGTAACGATGCCATATGGGTCATCACAGATAGACTGACCAAGGTGGCAGATTTCATACCCGTCAAGACAACGCACGCCACTCAAAAGCTCGCCAAGATTTACCTCGCCCGGATAGTATGCCTACATGGTGTTCCCAAGACTATAATGTCCGACAGGGGTACTCAGTTCGTCTCAAAATTTTGGGACCAGTTGCAGCAAGCCCTCGGGACACAACTAACTTTCATTACGGCTTACCACCCCCAGACTGGAGGACAAACGAAACGAGTAAATGAAATACTCGAAGACATGCTAAGGGCATGTGTCCTCACCTATGGGACCAGTTGGGAGGAAAGCTTACCATATGCCGAGTTTGCATACAACAATAGTTACCAAGCTAGCCTACTGATGGCACCTTTCGAAGCCCTATACGGACGAAGATGCCGTACTCCATTGACCTGGTCAGAAACAGGGGACAGTCGCATATTCGGCCCAGATATGTAAAAGGAAGCCGAGGAAAGAGTAAAAATGATACGGGATCGACTCAAGACCGCCCATAGCCGACAAAAGAGCTATTACGATCAAAGGTATCGGGAAATAATTTTGAGCCCGGTGACGACGTATACTTACGTGTGTCACCAATGAGAGGACTACAGCATTTCAAAGTCAAAGGGGAACTAGCGCCACAATTCATCGGACCCTTCCGTATAGTTGCACGGAGAGGCACAGTAGCTTATCAGGTGGACCTTCCCAAGGAACTGTCCGACGTCCACGACGTGTTCCACGTCTCGTAACAATGGAAGTGTGTAAGCATCCCAGAGAAACATGTGTCACATGAAAACCTTGATGTGCAACCAGATCTCACATATTGAGAGCACCCAGTGAAGATTTTGGAGGAGTCTGAAAGGAGGACCCGTCGGAAAACTATTAAGTTTCTCAAGGTTAAGTGGAGTAATCACACAAAGGATGAGGCAACATGGGAAAGAGAAGATTTCCTTCGGACAGAACATCCACACCTATTTGAGGATCAGCTGAAATCTCGGGGACTAGATTTTTCCTAAGGGGGTAGGTGTTGTAACACCCCAAATTTTTGAGTTGGTTTTTCTTTCAAACTTCTGCCTTTTTTTGGAAGAGAGTTGTTTGAGCTTCTCTTAAAACCCTTCTAAAATCCTTACTGATAGTTTTCAAGACGAAAGAGGGGCTGCCTTCTGGGGCATCCCCAAGCTTAGGCGCTTGAGTCTTCCTTGAATATTACCTAGGGCTTCCTTGGGAATCCCCAAGATTAGGGTATTTCCACCACTTATTCTCCTCATATCGATATCTCACCCAAAGCTTGAAAACTTCAACCACACAAAACTTAACATAACTTCATGAGATTGGTTAGTATGATAAATAGTAAACTATTCACTTTGGTATTGTCAAAGACAAGGTTCATGATTGTTCTTACACAATGCCTACTGTACCATATCATTGCTAGAATTTATATTGAGAAATATAAGCCATAGAAACTAGAAAACAAGCAAACTATGCAACAAAAACAGAATCTATCAGAAACAAAACAATCTGTAATGATCTGAACAACAACCATACTTCTGCAACTCTAAAAGTTATGAAATAAATTTGTGGACGTGAGGAATTTATCTATTAATATTCGGCAAAAAGAATCAACTCAAAAGCAGTCTTCTGTAAAAAAAGACACCTAATCCCGTGAGCGCAAAGTTTCTGTTTTTCTACAGCAAGATCACATTAACTTTCACCCAAGTCTTCCCAAAGGTCTTACTTGGCACTTTATTGAAATAAAAGCTATAAAACATGATTACTAAAGTAGCTTAATCATGTAAACACACAAAAACAGTAAGGGTAAATATTGGGTTGTCTCCCAACAAGCGCTTTTCTTTAATGCCTTTTAGCTAGGCATGATGATTTCAATGATGCTCACATAAAAGATGAGAATTGAAACATAAAGAGAGCATCATGAAGAATATGACTAGCATATTTAAATCTATCCCACTTCCTATTCCTAGGGATTCTCTGAGCACATAATTTATAGGAACAAGAATTAACTAGCATAGGAAGGCAAGACAAGTATAACTTCAAAACTTTAAGCACATAGAGAGGAAACTTGATATTATTGCAACTTCTACAAGCATGTATTCCTCCCTCATAAAAAAATCAGTAGCATCATGAATGGGTTCAACAATATAACCATCACATAAAGCATTCTTTTCATGATCTACAAGCATAGAAATTTTACTACTCTCCTGTCGGTGTACTAGAGTAGGGGTACCCTAGTATCCCGAACTTGTGCACGGGCAGTCGCAGCATCCCGCGGCAAGGCTTGCTGGATGACCGCCAAGGTCCTCCGTGGTTCCTTGGGAGCCATTCAAGAACAAAGTACTCAAGCCAAGGAGACAAGACCCCGGCAAGAGGAGCTTGCCGAGAAGGCCAACCAAGGCATCTCAAGGAACTTGCCGCGACGCGCCACGCGTCCCGGCAAGGCCCGGTGAGCGGCAAGCTCCCGGACACGACAAGACAACGACCGCGGCAAGGCGCTTGCCGCGACAAGCTACCACTCTGTACCTGCGCTACAACACATCCACCAACGTGTCGCTCTAGGACTTTTCCAGGCGTACGTGGCGGGAGGCTGTGCAGCCAGCGGTGCGTGGTGGCAAGCGGTGCTGACAAGATTGCCATCGTGGCGAGCGGTGGCGTCCCTGACGGTCCCTTTTGCACTATTTGGGCGACACAGATGGGCATTCAATGCCTTTGTCCCCTGCCGTCAGGGTTAGGTATGATACACTGTACAGGTAGTTGTACCAACCGCAACACCTTTCCATTTTTACCCTTGTCTACATTGCCACCTGTCGGTGACCCCTTTGAGCATATAAAAGGAGGCCCATGCGCAACGTAGGAGGGGGTTCGAAAGGAAGAGGACACTCACGCTCGGTCTCATTAGCCGCTGGTGTGTACTTTAGCACTCAGTGCTCCCGAGCAAGAACTCAATACAAACCACAAAGCAGGAGTAGGGTTTTACGCATCCGTGCAGCCCGAACCTGGGTAAACTGCTCGTGTGCTTCGCCTCGATCTGCTCTTCGTGCGATCTTCGCCCCCGCCGAACCGAAAGGGGCTCGGTCCGCCGGTCCCGTAGTTGTTCGTGGATCAGTTTCCCCGACATCTTTGGCGCGCCAGGTAGGGGGCGTCGAGGTTGTGTGAACCTGATCCGGCGTTCGCACGAGCTAGATCTTCATCGTCTTCATCAACATGTCGCCGAAGAAGAAGGCTTCGGAGGCGATTGCTCCGTCCGCGTCGAACCCACCACCGCCGGAGCAAACGGCTGGTGGGGTAGACGCCGGCGAGAGAATGGGCGTTGACGAGGGAGCTCATGGTGCTGCCAGGTCCAAGGACAAGGCTGCGCTACCCATCGGCGGCATAGCCAGCTCCCACAACGACCGGGAGCACTCCAAGACCTCGGCGTCTGTACATGCACCGCGCCCATCTCAGGAGGCGCGGGACCGGCAGCGTCATGGTACTCACGGTACCATATGTTTGCTGGACCAAGATCGAGCCGGTGGATCTCGGGGTGCTCAAGACCAGCATGCACGCCAACATGCTGGCACGAGCGAGGCACGGTCGCCTGGACGGGATACTGCTCCTTCTAACATGGTTAGAAGTCCGAGCATATCCCGCTCCTCACACCGTTCGCCGCTGCCACCGACCACTTCAGCAGAAGCTTTGGCGCGAGCTCAACTGCTCCTGGACTACCCTCCAACGGTAGACAAAATCGACGACTGGAGGGCCACCATTCAGAGTCTCATCGGCTTCGCCAACGGCGACACTTCGTGGCAGCCGAGTACATCGCAGCCGCGACAAGTCAGCCAGGCACGAGCCGATGGCGACAAGACCGGTGGGGGTGCAACCACCGTGCACTCTCCGCCCCGAAGGCCAAGATCGCCGACTCGCCGGATCCACCTCGACAGTGACTCCACCGCGTCATCAAATCCACGAGCTTGTCGCGATCAGGGCCAAGTTCTTCACGAACGACAACAAGAAGACGCTCGTACTCGCATCGAGCGCCGAAGGGAAGCGCGGCGTCAATCAGACCAGCGCGCTGGGCCCTCTGTCGACATGCATGCGCCAGGGGAACCAGGCGACTTGCCGTACGCGGTAGGTTGCCCAGCGTTTACCCGTGAGCTGCGGCAAGTCCAGTGGCCCAGGATGAAGAATTTCAAGCCAGACGTACCAGAGAAGTACGACGGCAAGTCGCATCCGTCGGAGTTCCTCAGCGTCTACACCATCGCGGTGCAGGTTGCTGGGGGGCTGGACGACAAGATCCTTGCCAACTACTTCCCGCTGGTGCTCAAGCCCAACGTCAGGTCCTGGCTCATGCACTTGCCGGATAACTCCATATCCTCTTGCGCAGACCAATGCCATCAGTTTGTCGGCGCCTTTACAGGCGGCCACAAACCTCATGGCCAAGAGAGTGACCTTCATCTGCTCGCCCGGAAGGAAGGAGAGCCCCTGCGCAAGTACATCCAGAGATTCAGCCGTGTACAGCACAATATCCCAGATGTCCACCCTGCCGCGGTCATCAGCGCGTTCCATCAGAACGTGCGTAACCGCAGGATGTGGGAGGAGATGGCGATGTGCAAGATCAGAGACGTCAGTGAGCTGTATGCCCTGGCCGACAAGTGTGCACGTGCTGAGGAAGGGAGGAAACTCGCCGGAGAGAATACAGGAGCAGGAGGATCTGACAGCGAAGATGCTGCCCCGGCAAAGAAAAACCGGCGGCGGAACAACAGGAAGAAGAAAGGCAAAGATGTGCTAGTCATTGAGCAGTCCGGCAACGAAGGTGGTGCTAAGAAAGCCAAGGCTGGTAGCTCCGACAAGGAGATTGCTGCATGCACCAACTGCCAGGCTGTGGCCGTCGCCGACAAGCAGGACGGCACCGATCCACCACACCAAGGGCCATGACCTCCAGAGCTGCAAGAAGGTCGAGCAGCTTGTCGAGCAGCAAAGGGCTGAATACGAGCGACGCGACAAGGAGAAGGCCCAAGGAGGTGCCGGAGGATCCGGCAAGAAGCGCCCCGGCCGGGGAGGACGCCGCGGCAAGGCCAAGCAGCGGCAAGGAGACAGACCCCCCCGCGGCCGCGACAAGGATGAAGATGATGACGACGATGAAGAGATGGATGATGTCGAGACCAGTGAGCAGGAGTTCCAGAAAGCCACAGAGGTCTTGTGCGTTGACGGCGGTGCTTCTCTGCATACTTCACACCGCCAACTCAAGCAGTGGGTGCGGGAAGTTAATGCAGCAGAACCACCTGTCGAGTCACGCAAGCTTCAGAAATGGTCCAGCACGCCCATCATCTTTGATATTGAGGACCACCATGATCGCACAACTGCGGTCGGGTGCTTGCCGGTGTTGGTTTCACTAACTATCCGCAACCTCAAGCTCACTAAGATGCTAGTTGACGGTAGGGCCGGCTTGAACCTGATCTCCTTCGCTGTACTCCAGAAACTCCAGATCCCTGACAGCGAGCTTGAAGAGACCGGCACATTCCAAGGAATCAACCCAGGAAGGAGCAAGCCGAAGGGGAAGGTCACGTTGCTGGTGACATTTGGCAGCGAGTTGAACTTCAGGACTGAGAGGGTCACTTTTGACGTTGCCGGTTTTCCATTGCCTTACAATGGGATACTCGGCCGTCCAACACCCGCCAAGTTCATGGCAGTCTCTCACTACGCATACAACATGCTGAAGATGCCAGGCCGGATAAGTGTCATCTATGTCCCTGGCAACAAGAAGGATGATCTTATCTGCGCCGACAAGATCTACCGGGAAGCGGCAGCCACAACAGATCGCAAGTCACCTGCTGTTGAAGCTCCCGGGGGGAAGAAGAAGACCAACTCCGGCAAGAGTTCTGATGCCCACTCTGGCAAGCGCACCTCTTCGGAGTGCTGCGCTACCGTCGAGGACGCACCATCGAGCTCCACCGGCAAGTGTAAGAAGACAATGGCAGCTCCGCCACAGACCAAGAAGGTGTCCGCCAAGGAGGACGGCACTGGTGGTACCTTCACCATCAGTGGCACTCTTGACCCTAAATAGGAAAGCGCGCTCATTGCTTTCCTGCGGGCGAACGTCGATGTGTTTGCTTGGCAACCGTCTGACATCCCCGGTGTTCCCAGGAATGTAATTGAGCACCATTTTGCCGTCTGTCCTCATGCGCGGCCCGTCAAGCAGAAGGTCAGAAAACAAGCAGTGGAGCGCCAAGAATTCATCGCAGAAGAGATCAAGAAGTTGGAAGCAGCAGGCCTTGTCAGAGGAGTGCTCCATCCTACGTGGCTGGCCAATCCTGTAGTCGTGCGCAAGGCAAACGGAAAATGGAGGCTTTGTATCGACTTTACCGATGTCAATAAAGCTTGTCCCAAAGACCCATTTCCCTTGCCGCGCATTGACCAGATTGTTGACTGCACGGCCGGATGTGACTTGCTTTCATTTCTTATCGCATACTCAGGATACCATCAGATCTTCATGGCAGAAGAGGATGAGGAGAAGACCGCATTCATCACTGCATGTGGCACGTACTGTTTCATACGGATGCCTTTCAGTTTAAAGAATGCTGGTTCAACATTTGCAAGGGTAGTCCATGTCGCTTTTGAGCCATAATACATAGAAATGTGGAAGCCTACATGGATGACATAGTGGTCAAGAGCAAGGACAAGGCAACTCTGATTCAAGATTTAGACGAAACCTTTGCAAATCTGCGCAAGATCAGCCTCAAGCTCAACCCCGAGAAGTGTGTGTTTGGAGTCCCTTCCGGCAAGCTTCTCGGGTTCTTCGTGTCTCAGCGGGGAATTGAAGCCAATCCCGACAAGATCAAGGCCATTGAGCAGATTGAAGCACCAAAGCACGTCAAGGATGTACGAAGACTTGCCGATTGTGTGGCTGCTCTTAGCAGGTTTATCTCTAAGTCTGCTGAGCGCGCCCTGCCGTTTTTCAAAATATTGAAAAAGGCAGGTCCAGTGAAATGGACTCCGGAAGCGGAGGCTGCGCTGCAAGACTTGAAGAGATACCTGTCCTCCACTCCAATACTTGTCGCACCTAAGCCACAAGAGAAGTTGCTGCTGTATATAGCGGCAACCAATCAAGTGGTTAGTGCTGCGTTAGTAGCGGAGAGGGAGGCAGATGATGAGCCAGCAACCACGGCAGGCGCATCCAGCGACAAGCAGGGGGCTTCCCCGACAAGCTTTGGTCCCGACAAAGATGAATCTGTGCAGGCCCGCGAGGAGATACAGAAGAGAATGGTGCAGCGCCCAGTTTACTTTGTCAGTTCCCTTCTGCAGGGGGCTAGGTCAAGGTACTCTGGTGTGCAGAAATTGCTTTTCGGCCTTCTCATGGCCTCGAGAAAGCTGCGCCATTACTTCCAAGCACATGAGATCACAGTTGTCACTCGTTTTCCGCTGAAGAGGATACTGCAGAATCCATAAGCAACAGGCAGGATTGTCGAGTGGGCACTGGAACTGTCAAGCTTTGGCCTCAAGTTTGAGAGCACTGCAACTATCCAAAGCAGAGCATTGGCAGAATTCATAGCAGAGTGGACGCCAACACCAGACAAAGAAATTCCAGAAACGAGCATCCCCGTCAAGGAAGCAAGCAAAGAGTGGCTGATGTACTTTGATGGTGCCTTCTCGCTGCAAGGCGGCGGTGCTGGCGTGCTGCTTGTTGCACCCACCGGAGAGCACCTCAAGTACGTAGTCCAGATGCACTTTCCCAAGGAGCAAGCAACAAACAATACCGCAGAGTATGAAGGTTTGCTTGCCGGTCTCAGGATCGCAGCAGACCTTGGGATCAAGAAGCTCATTGTCAGGGGTGACTCGCAGCTTGTCGTCTGCCAAGTGAACAAGAGTTATCAGAGTCTGTTGATGGAAGCCTACGTTGATGAAGTGAGAAAGTTAGAAGAGCACTTTGACGGCCTACAGATGGAGCATGTTCCAAGAGCTCAAGACGACATTGCCGATGGCCTGCCGAAGTGCGCTGCACTTAAGTTACGTGTGGAACCAGGGATCTTTGTGATCAAGCTGACTCAACCGTCTGTAACGCCATCAACTGGACAGAGCAAGAAGAGGAAATTGATTTCTGGTGACTATTTTCTGGCAGAGCTTCCAGAAGCCGCCGCCAAGAAGGTCCCCAAAATCAACACCAAGAGAGCTGAGGAGCAGTCTGCTCCGGCAAGCCCTAGGGTTTGTCCCGTTGAAGCAGACGCTCCCGACAAGTTTTGCTCCGGCAAGCTTGCCGGGGAACGTCAAGCTCCGGTTGAGCCGCAGGTTCTCGCCATAGAAGCGGACGTTCCCGCAGCAGCAGATGTGCCTTTAGTCCTTGTTGTCGAGCCACAAGCTCCAGCAAGGGCACAACAGATTGTCCGTTTCCTTCAGACAAGAGAACTTCCCGAAGAGCAAGAAGAAGCGGAAAGAGTAGCCCGGCAGTCAAGTATGTACCAGTTTGTCGACAACACACTGTACAGAAGAAGACTCAACGGTGTGAAATTGAAGTGTATTCGCCGGGAAGACGGACAAAAGCTGTTGGCAGAGATACATGGAGGCATATGTGGTCACCACATTGGTGCAAGAGCACTTGCCGGAAAAGCATTCAGGCAAGGTTTCTTTTGGCCGACAGCCCTCCAGGATGCAACTGCACAAGTAACCAAGTGTGATGTGTGCCAGTTCCATTCCAAGCAGATACACCAGCCAGCTCAAGCTCTCCAGACGATCCCTTTATCCTGGCCATTTTCGGTCTGGGGCTCGACATCCTCGGCCCCTTTCCCCGAGCAGTCGGGGGCTTTGAGTACTTGTACGTTGCAATCGACAAGTTCACAAAGTGGCCAGAAGTGGAAGCAGTGAGGAAGGTGACAGCACAGTCAGCAGTCAAGTTCTTCAGGTCGATTGTTCGCCGCTTCGGGATCCCTAACAGGATCATCACCGACAACAGTACGCAATTCACGAGCCGCACCTTCATGTAGTACGTCCAAGATCTTGGCGCCAAGGTCTGCTTCGCTTCTGTTGCTCACCCAAGGAGCAACGGTCAAGCAGAGAGGGCAAATGCTGAAGTGCTGCGTGGGCTAAAGACTAGAACTTTCGGCAGGCTGCGCAAGTGCGGAAGAAACTGGATTGAGGAGCTGCCGGTGGTTCTTTGGTCGATCAGGACGACGCCAAATCGAGCCACTGGCCATACACCTTTCGCTCTAGTCTATGGAGCAGAGGCAGTTCTCCCCATGGAACTCCTATACGGGTCACCTCGAGTGCTCGCTTATGATGAGCTTGAGCAAGAGCAGCTGCGAAAAGATGACGCGCTGCTCCTTGAGGAAGACCGTCTTCAGGCTGCTGTACGAGTTGCTCGCTACCAGCAAGCTTTGCGCCGCTACCATAGCCGTAAACTTAACGCCAGAAGTCTCGAGGAAGGCGACCTTGTTCTTCGGCGCGTTCAGTCCGCCAAGAATTCCAACAAGTTAACGCCGAAGTGGGAAGGCCCTTATCGGGTGAAACGAGTCACTAGGCCTGGCGCTGTCCGCCTTGAGACTGAAGATGGCATTCCGGTGAGCAACTCCTGGAACATTGAGCATCTTCGTAAGTTTTACCCGTAAGGCGCGGTTGCCGGAACCTGTTCCGGCAACCACCTTTTGTACAAGTCTTGCCGCTGTTGCATGTAATCCTTTGAACAAAGCCAGTCGCAGACCCTATGCATAAGTAAAGCTCATGTGCTCCGCACATCTTGTCAATTTCATGCTTTCTATTTTTTGCATGTGTTATCTGACACTTTGTGCAGCACCTACCCCCGGTAAGCAATAACGAGCCGTAAGGCTCCATATCTTCATTTTCTCTTCTTTCTTTTTCTCAAGGAAAGGTACGTTCCCTCGCCCACAAGTTTGTCGGGG
>LR738713.1:425998038-426090649 GCA_902687465.1 Secale cereale | reverse complement strand
GGGGGGGGGGGGGGGGGGGGAAGGAGAAGACAATGGTATGGACTAGGCGCCGTTCAAGAAAGTTTGGCCTTACGGGGAAGCAAACAACAAAAAAGCTAAGTTGCCAAAGTTTGAGCAATCAGTTTTTTTTTTAATTTTAAGTTATCTTCCTTGAACGACCATGCTTTGTATGGAAAACCTGTGCGCGGAGGAACCAACTCGTAGCTAGTTGCGCCCTTACTTTGTTTCGAGTCCGCTCAACAACTTAAGTGAGCTGCGACTAGTTGCGACAAGGTTTCTTGTCGGTAACGGCACCGCCAGCAGGCTGCTGACGTCCCGCACACAGCGCTCACGGCTAAGGTGCCTGCGCCGGCAAGTTCCCTAAAAGCGTAGGGCTAAAACATACAAAGGAAGGAATCAAGTAATGGAAATAACATTGCAATCATTACTCAAAATAGAGTTATATTACAAGGTAACTTGTCGCGGCTCTAATAGATTGTTCTCATAACATGACCAGCAGCGACAAGAAAAGGAGAAAACAGGCGGCCTAATCTACGCGATCGCCCTCAATCCTCTTGATCCCGCTCACCTTGTCCACAATGGTTGCGACAAGGGTCTTGAGCGCTTCCAGATCAGCATCCGGCGGCAGGGTCTTGAGGATGTTGGTGAGGTTGAGGCCCGTGTTGCGGAAGGCCACCTTCACCAACACCTTTTGAAGAGCTCCCGCGCAGATCTTGCACGACTCGTCGGCCAGCTCCTTTGGAATCTTCTCCTGGAGTTGCTGGAGGGCCGTCGCCTCGCCTTTGCAGAACAAGGTGAGCTTGGCGCTGGGTTGAAGGCTCTCATCGGAGGGATACCCGAGATCCTCCATCCCCAGCTGCGCCAGCTCCCTGTCAATGTCTGGAGCAGCATTGACGAGACCCTCCGTCCAGTGCTCCACAGTCTCCCTAAAAGTGTTCTGGGCGGCGGCAGCACTCGCCAGCAGCGCCTCGTCGGCCTTGATCTTCTTCTTCAAGGCCACCTCCTGCTCCCTAGCGCCGTCCAGCGTCTTGGTCAAAGTAGTCAGCTTCAACTCAAGATCTGCGTTGGAGTCCTTGGCGGCGACAAGTTCCTTGCCCTTCTCGGCGAGACGAACCTGCATCTCTGAGTTGCTGTGGGCGTCCTTCTCCCGCTCATGCTTGAGCGCGGCAAGCTCCTCACCGCTCGCCTTGAGATCGGCCTCCAGCCGCGCCACCTTCGTCTCCTGCTCTTTCTTGGCGACCTCGGCAGCTGCGGCAGCATCCTTTGCTTCCTGGAGGGATCCGCCGAATGTTTGCTCGCGCGTAGTAAGCTCCTCCTCGTGGCTGTCAAGGTTTACCTTCCGCAGCGCCAGCTCGCCCTCCTGCGCAGACAGCTTCTCAGCGGCAAGCCGCTGTTGCTCTTCGACTTCAGCCTTCTCGAGGAAGAAGGCCTTCTGCTCCTCGGCAAGTTGCTCCCGCTCCTCTTCCAGGGACTGGAGAGCTTCCCGGTTAATACCCCGGAGCTCCTCCACGTGCTTCTCGATGTCCGCTCCCGCCTTCGCGACAAGCGCCTCTTGAGATTCCAGCTTGGCCTGCTGAGCGCGGTAGAGTGACACCAGCTTCCATAGCAGCAGCTCCTCCTTAGGCTCGCCGCTGCTGCTGCTCGGCGCGTCAACCAGCGTCAGCCCAGCGGAGGCGAGCACCTCTCCGTCGAAGTTTTCTCCTTCGACTGGCGCCCTGGAGAGTGACGACCAGGGGAGGTTGATGAAGACGCCATCGCCGGCCTTCAAGTAGATGCCTGGCTGGGGCTCTTCGGAGCCTGACGCTGCGGCAGCGGCGGAGGGATCGGCGGTCGGCGTAGCGCCTGGCGCTCCTGCGGCCTCAGGGTCGTCAGTGCGATCGCCAGACCGCTCGCCTGCTGCTGCGGCGGTAGCTTTGGCGGCCTCGTCGCCGGCGGGATCATCAGCGCCGGCCGCCTCTTCGGTGGCAGCGGTGTCGTCGGTATTGTCGCGCGTGTTCTCCTCGCCGGCAACCTCGGCCTCCATCGGCTCCGTAGCAGATGGGTCTGACGGCCGGAAAGGGGAGAAAAGTCAAGCAAATATCCAAAAAGAAGATCAAAAGAAGAAGAACCCAAGGGAAGTTTAAAGCGAGAGGATTACCTGCACGGGTTCTGCAGTCGTAGTCTCCGCCGCCGGGGGGGCGCTGGTGCTGTCCCTTGCCGGAGAACTCCCCCTTGCCAAAGACCTCTCCCTTGCCGGAGGACTCTCCCTTGCTGGAGAACTCCCCCTTGCCGGAGAACTCTCCCTTTGCTTGTCGGGGGCGGCCTCCGGTTCCCTTGGCGGCGTAGTCGAAGCAGATGGCTTGTCGGGGGCGGCCTCCGGGCACTCCTGGTGGGGCTGCTCTGCTCCTACACAAACCAACAGTCAGATGTCAGCAAAGAAAGAACACCCATGCGCGCCTAACAGCGGAAAGTAAACTATATACTTATGCTGGGGGCTGCGCTGGGGGCTGCTTTGGGGAATAGTTGCTGGGTCCGGCAGGGTGGTCTCGGACACACCCCCTGCTGTCGCGGTGGGTTCGTCCTCGATGACAATCACCGGGACCTTGGCTCTCTTCGCCGCTCTCTGGGCCAGAGTACTGAAAAGGAATGAGTTCGGAGTAAGGCAAATGAGATACAAGACAAAACAGCAAGAATTGAAGAAATACAAGAATAACAAGAATCTTACTCTTCTTCTTCCTCGTCGGAGCTGAGCACGGAGAAGTCGAAGTCTGGCTCACGTCCGGCGCGAGGAGGCGGAGGAGTAGGTTCCCTTGGCCGCTTGGCGGGAGTAGTGGCGGTGATCTGAGACGACCCCGCTCCGGTTGCCGCCGCGGCGTGAGAAGTGGCAGGAGCAGAAGCGGTGGTCCGGGAGGACCCCGCTCCAGTTGCCGCAGCAGCGTGAGGTGCTCGCGCGGCAACAGTGCTTGCCGCGGTGGATCGTGTCGCACGACGCGACGGTTGTCGACTCGCCTGCCGCTCCGCTACGTCCCCGGTCTTCCGGAGACTCCTTCTTGGTGGAGCTGGGGGCTCTGCTTGCGGCGAGCTGCCTGAAGAGGAGGAGGAAGAGGAGTTGATCTCCAACGAGCCGCTCGTATCCTCGGCGGGCTCGCTCGACTCGACGTCATGCCCGGCAAGCTCTTCTTCGCCGACGAGCTCCTCTCGCTCGGCACGGCTTGCCGCCTCTACTGCCTCTGCCTCCTCCACGGTGAATCCAAACTCGCCCGCGGCTGCGGCTGCCGCCGCCTCTTCCAGCCTAGTGGCGATGTGTTTCATCACTGCATCGGTGGTGTCGCGAGTGAGGCTTTTCTTTTCGTCGGAGCAGACCGGCTTTTCTACCAAGCCGTCAAAGAACTCCTGCACGACGACATCTTCAGGCTCTTGCCAAGTTAGGAAAATTCCATGTGAGTCGCACAGCGGCATCATTGCACGGATGCGGTCAAGCGATGAGTTGTTGCACAGCGGAACGACGTCCTTTGGCAACCTGAACACTTCGGGATGTTGAGGGTCGTACTTGAACAGCTCCTGGAGCATCGCGTTAAGTTCCAATACAGTAAAGTTGAAGTTGAGGCCCGGGCGCAGCCTCATGATGTCCACCGCATTCTTGAATTCCCAGGCGGGTCTCCTCCTGTCCTGCAGGGGGGCGATGCGGCGGCGAAGGAAATCTGCGCCAACCGCACCTACAGTAAGCCCGACAAGCCTGAGGCGTTGGATCCGGGCGACGGCAATCTTTAGCCTATCGTCTTCCGGGGCCACGTTGCTCCAATCGCTGCCGCGCACTACTGGGGCTTGGCGTCGGGCGGTAAACGGCTGCGAGTTCTCCTCGACAATCCAGCACCAGTCTGCTCTCCATTCCTCCCACTTGCCGCGGAGCTCTCCCTCCAGATAAGCGTCTTTCTTGCCGGCTCTCGAGATCCAGGCGATTCCGCCGGACAAAGGCTCTCCTCTCTCAACTCGGGGCATAAAGAAGTGGCTTAAAAGGGCTACATTTGGATAGACTCCGACAAAGTTTTCGCAAAGATGTGCGAAAACTGCCATGGTCAGAAAAGCATTGGGGGTGAAGTCAAGGAGGCGGAACCCGTAGGTGTTCATAATATCGCAGAAGAACTCAGAGAAAGGCGGGCAGAGCCCGTAGTAGAAGAACAAGGCGAAGAATGGATATCCATTTGGAGCCATTTTCAAGCGACGGCTGGAAGTACCTTCGTGCGCGGATGCGCTCGCGTCTCCGTCGACCAGAAGAGGTAGTAATACTCCCTCAGCTCCCTCGCGGTGAGCTTGGGGGGGAAGATTGCCCGCTCCTTTCACAGCGCCGCGAGCCGCTACGCCTCGGTCGACTTCACGACCTTTCCCTTGTCGGCTTTCGGAGCCATGGCGGAAGTGGAGAGGGAGGTCGACGGCGTTGGTGGTGCTGGTGGCGATGGTGGGCGGAGCGCTGCTCTCTTTCAGCTTTGGGAAGAAGGGGAGCGGCGGAGGTTTTCGAGGTTGGAGTAGCAACTAGCGGATGGGCGAACTGCCCCTGTTTCCCCTGCTTATAAGGAGGGAGGGGGTGGACGTTCCGCCTTTCCGAATAAAGAAACCACCCATGATCTCTCCCACGACGCCGCAATCAACGCGTGCCGTTCGGGGAGGGCGCGGTGGATACGGAGAGAGATACGTCATAACCCAGGCCGCGCGTGCCCGTGCCCTGTTTTGGGCCTGGCCCAACAGCGCTCGGCACCGTGTGTGGCCCAGGCCCGGGGGCTCCTCTCAGTGTACTAGATTAGGGGTACCCTAGTATCCCGAACTTGTGCACGGGCAGTCGCAGCATCCCGCGGCAAGGCTTGCCGGATGACCGCCAAGGTCCTCCGTGGTTCCTTTGGAGCCATTCAAGAACAAAGTATTCAAGCCATGGATACAAGACCCCGGCAAGAGGAGCTTGCCGGGAAGGCCAACCAAGGCATCTCAAGGAACTTGCCGCGACGCGCCACGCGTCCCGGCAAGGCCCGGTGAGCGGCAAGCTCCAGGACGCGACAAGACAACGACCGCGGCAAGGCGCTTGCCGCGACAAGCTACCACTCTGTACCTGCGCTCCAGCACATCCACCAACGTGTCGCTCTAGGACCTTTCCAGGCGTACGTGGCGGGAGGCTGTGCAGCCAGCGGTGCGAGGTGGCAAGTGGTGCTGACAAGATTGCCATCGTGGCGAGCGGTGGCGTCCCTGACGGTCCCTTTTGCACTATTTGGGCGACGCAGACGGGCATTCAATGCCTTTGTCCCCTGCCGTCAGGGTCAGGTATGATACACTGTACAGGTAGTTGTACCAACCGCAACACCTTTCCGTTTTTACCCTTGTCTACGTTGCCACCTGTCGGTGACCCCTTTGAGCATATAAAAGGAGGCCCATGCGCAACGTAGGAGGGGGTTCGAAAGGAAGAGGACACTCACGCTCGGTCTCGTTAGCTGCTGATGTGTACTGTAGCACTCAGCGCTCCCGAGCAAGAACTCAATACAAACCACAAAGCAGGAGTAGGGTTTTACGCATCCGTGCGGCCCGAACCTGGGTAAACTGCTCGTGTGCTTCGCCTCGATCTGCTCTTCGTGCGATCTTCGCCCCCGCCGAACCGAAAGGCTCGGTCCGCCGGTCCCGTAGGTGTTCGTGGATCAGTTTCCCCGACATCTCCACATAAGCAAAATTCTTCTCATTCGGAATAGTGGGAGCAAACTCGAAATAGTGGAATCATTACTAACTAAAGTTGACACTCTTCCAAATCCACTTTAGATGATAGTATTATTCATACTCCAAAAGATATAAGTGAAGTTAATGGAGTATTCTAGGATTAATATTGACTAGCAAATATCCAAGCTCAAAATATATAAGTGAAGCGCACGAAGCATTCTATAAAACCGTACTCAAAAGATTTAAGTGAAGCACATACATCATTCTATAAGATCATACTCAAAAGATATAAGTGAAGCACATGATGAATCTATAAATCAAGGAAGGGCTATGTCATACTAGAATGGTTCTTAAAGAAAAAAACACAAGGGACACAAATCATGTGAACAAAACAAAAACCGAGGTATGCCGATAATTGTTGAAGAAGAAAGATGGGATGCCAACCGGGGCATTGTAACATCCCAAATTTTCAATTTGGAATGTTATACATAGATCATATTGCATTGCGTGCCCTTTTGCATTTTTGTTTGTGGCGTTCCTCGAAATTCTAAGCAACTCAAGGACCTAGGGAGAGAGTTGGGAATTTTACCGTTTTCGTATTTGAGTTCGCTCGAATACCGGTACGAGGACAGTGTGATTCTAATTATTTTTCTCTCCTAAAAATATTTCTAAATACCAAATATGAGCGGAGATAATATGACTTCTCCAAAATAACATAAATATTGGAGGAAAAATGTTAAAATCACTTTTGGTATTTTTTTCTGGATTTATTTGCGATTTAAATTGCATAGGAAAAATGCGCGTTTTTTAAAATTGCATTTAGGTCCGGGAAAAATGTTCACTTTGTCCTAAATATTATTAGAGGACGGTGAAAATTTATTTCGGGATTTTTCGAGTCCATTTAGTATTTCTTTTGTTAGTTTTTCTGCGCCAGGACTCTATTAAAAGAAAGTGCAAACCGACTTGGAGCCGTAGAGGCCCGGGACTCTGGGCTTTATAAGCCGCCGCCCGGGGCCCAAGCCAGCCCAGCCCCGCACCGTCCCTGCCCTAGCGCCGCCGCCGCACTTCGCGCCGCCGCCGCCCCACGCCGCCGCCGCACCGCCACCTCGCCGCCACCCCACCGCCGCCGCCCCGCCGCCGGACCGCCGCCGCCGGACCCGTCGTCTCGCCGGAGTTCGTCGCTACGAGGTAGTTGTCGGTTTTTTTTAAGAACCGATCGGTTTTCATAACCCTTAGATCTGTTTTTTTATTAGATCGGTTCGGTTTTCGTCGGTTTAGTTACTTAGCGGACATTCGTCCGTACGTTCGTTTTAACGAATGGTTTTCGTCCGTTAGCCGCAGACAGCGAACGTTTGTTCGTTAGCCTGTTCGTCCGTTTTCTTTTCGGGGTATTTATCCGCGATTATTCCGATCGCGATTTCTACCCTGATCTTGTTTTTCATTTTTCTTTTCGCTCGAGAGTCGGAATCAGGTGATTCAAAATCCCAGATCTTCGTCTCGATGCCCTCTTTATATTTAACCAACTTGAACAAGGTTTTGGTTAATGTAAAATTTGACTTTAGGCCAATTAGCAAACCGGAGCTCGTTTCTTTCGCAGTTTGTGTTTCGTTGCTTCTTTCGAGTTGATTCTTTTTGCAAACGGGAGTTCTTAAGTTGAACTTTCTGGTTAGATCTCTTATTTGAGTTTTACCCGTGCATTAGTTAAGTACTTATTGTGTGCTTGTTTGTTTGCGATAGAGTAACCGGAGTGCGCCGCTTGCTACTTTGAATCTCTAGGTTTTGCGGATCATCAGCAAGGCAAGTAACACTTTGATCATGCTTTCCAATTACCCAGTTTTCATTGCATTAGTCAAACCCTCACACATTGCATGAGTAGGAGCTATTAACATGTGGGACTGGGAAGTAGATTGAGGTAGTACCTATTACCTGCATTACATTCAAACCTTTGGGAATTACTTCTACGTTTGATGTTAGGACATGTTATGCTCGTAGACGTGGATTGGGTGAGTGTATCCATGACAGATGTGAGTTTATTAATTAATGGTTCAACTTAAGGTGGCAACTTTAACACACATCTGGGTGGATTGAGGCACCTGGGTATTCCAGCGGTTGCCTGTTTTTCCTTTGGACCGCCACCCAGGCTCAAAGGGATCATGAGATTATTCATACTAGAAACTTCTATGTGCAGCCACATGCCAATATGGGCTCTGGCATAGTTGAGTAAGTTGTGGGAAACCTTTCCGTGATGGGCTAGCAGATGTAGAGGGATTTTAGGTGTACCACCCTATCTATCTGGTTAAGGGGACCTCTTCGGAAAGACCGTGTCTCGGTCATCCGTTTCTCAAACACCATGCAGTGCGAGAAACCAAACGGAGGCGATCGAGTCTTGTGGGGAAAAGTGCACAAACCTCTGCAGAGTGTACAAACTGATCATGATTAGCCGTGTCCCCGGTTATGGACGTCTTGAGTATCAAGTACTTGGATTATCATGTGAATCTCATCATGTTACTCTAATTAATATTGTTGGGTTTAATGATGATTTTAATTGGGGTTGAGAGGATGTCTATCTTCTCAACGATATTTCAACTACCATGATAGTTAATTAAAATCTATTCCTTTAAAGTAGGGAAAAATTGGCTTTACGCAAAAACTGTAACCATAGAGCTTTCCACAGCCATATTGCATATAGTATAGCTTTACCTTCATTGCTCTCTTTGTGTTACTTTGCGAGCATATTCCATGTGCTGACCCGTTTTTGGGCTGCAACGTTCATGTTGCAGACTTTTCAGATGACGAGTAAGGTGCCTTATAGGTCGTGGTTCTATACTCAGTGATGCCGTTGGAGTTGATGGACTCACTTATCTTCCAAGTCTTCCGCTGTTATCGTGTTAGATGGCCTTAAGCCATTTTTATTGTAATAAGTTCATCGTTGGAACTATCGATGTAATAAGTGTGTGATTGCTACTCTGTTATAAATCCCTGAAGTACTGTGCGTGTCATCATTACTGATCCAGGGATGACACTGATGCACAGAGATCAGACTGTTTGAGGTCTGGTCGCTACAAGCATCCCCAAGATTAGATGCTTGAGTCTCCTTGAAATATTTACTTAGGGTGCCTTGGGCATCCCCAAGCTTGAACTCTTCCCTCCCTTTATTCTTCTCATATTGATAGCTCCTCGATCTTCGAACACTTCACCCACACAAAACTTTAACAAAATCTTTGTGAGACCCGTTAGTATAATAAAGCAAATCACTACCTTTAGGTACTATTGCAAACTTATTACAATTTCATATTAGCACTTTATCTACTGTATTCCAACTTCACCATGGTTCATACCCCCCGATACTGCCCATAGATTCATAAAAATAAGCGATCAACACATAGAAAACAGAATCTGTCAAAAACAGGACAGTATGCAGTAATCTGGAAGTTTAGTAAACTTATGTAACTCTAAAAATATATGACAATTTGAACAATTTGTACAGAAGTAATGTGCAAATAGTTTCGGGCCCGTTTGAACTTCTAGTAAAAAAAAATGTAAAATCCCGCGCTACAGCCAAAGTTTCTGTTTTTTGTTCTGCACATAGAAAGCTTGGCACATTATTTTTATAATACAATGGATATATACAAGGGGATAATTATTTACAAAGGAACTTCCATGAAAAAATCTACATTGTTTCCGTGAGCATGAACACAAGTGCTCGAGGTCGACCCTCACTTCTTCAATGCATAACTTTCCAATCACTTCTCTTTTTGAAAAACTTTTTAGGCATAAGAGGCATGTTTTTTTTTTGTATTTTCATTCTTTCAATATTTTTTGTATGTTTCACCCATAACTAAACAGAAACAAAAAGGAAAAACAAAATCTACTTAGTGAAGAAAGCAAACAAGCACACACGAGAATAGCAACCCCACGCTATTGCTCCCCGGCAACGGTGCTAGAAAAGAGCTTGATGGCCCCCAAGTGCAGGGAATCATCATAGCAATTCCCAATGGTGGAAGTGATAAGTATGGAGTGTCGAACCCACAAGGAGCTAAAGGTAAGATCAATATTCTCTCAAGTCCTATCTGCCATTGATACGACTCTACGTACACCGAACGTTCTCTTCCAACTAGAAACGAGAAATAAAACTACGTTGTGGGTATGAAGAGGATAACTTTGTATGATATCGGAGAGCTAAAATATAAAAGTAGGTGCTGTTATCATAAAGTTAGAATATATTACTAAACATTATAAATAGCAAGTGTGGAATAATGATGGATCGGTGTGCGAAATTGTCCTAGGCAATTGTTAACAAGACCGGTAGTAGTCATTGCAATTTCATATGAGGGAGAGGCATAAGCTAACATAATTTCATTGGATCATATGCACTTATGATTGGAACTCTAGCAAGCATCCGCGACTACTAAAGATCATTAAGGTAAAACCCAACCATAGAATTAAAGCATCAAGTCCCCTTTGTCCCATACGCAACAATCCCCTTACTCGGGTTTATGCTTCTATCACTCAAACAACCCACTATAAGCGAATCATGAACGTATTGCAACAACCTACAGCGGGAATCCCTCACTCTTGCGTGACATGGATGGAACCATATGATAGCACCAAAATAAAACATACAACTCATACCAATCTAGATTATGAATCAACCCAAAGACAAAGGATATCTACTCAAAACATCATAGGATGGCTACACATCATTGGATCATAATATGTGGCAGAAAGCACCATTTTCAAGTAGGGATTATAGCAGGGTGCGGGAGAGTGGACTGTGCAAAAGACATGAGGAAGGTGATGATGATGGTGATGTTGATGAAGACAATCTCCGCGGCTATGATTCCCCTCCCGATGGCACTCCGGCGCCACCGAGAGAGAGGAGGAGAGGTTCTCCCCCTTGTGCTTCCTCCTCCATGGCCTCCCCCCCCCCTAGATGGGGAGAGGTTCTCCCTCCAGTCCTTGGCCTTCATGGCGAGGATGGCCCCTACGAGATCCTCCTCCATGGCCTCCGGTGATGATGGCACGCTCCGGCAGGGTGCTAGAGAGGGCCTAGATTGATTTCTTGTGGTAACAGAGGCTTGCGGCGGTGGAACTTCCGATCTAGGTTATTTTCTTGAGGTTTCTGTATTTATAGTAATTTTTGGCGTCGGTCTCACATCCAGAAGGTCTCCGAGTCATCCATGAGATAGGGGGCCGCGCCTAGGGGGGTTGGCGTGCTCCCTACGCTCGTGGACAGCCCGGGACTCTTCTGTCCCAACTCTTTTACTCCAAGGGCTTCTTTTGGTCCATAAAAAATCATCAAAAATTGGCACATCAATTGGACTCCGTTTGGTATTCCTTTTCTGTAAAACTCAAAAACACGGAAAAAATAGAAACTGGCACTGGGCTCTAGGTTAATAGGTTAGTCCCAAAAATCATATAAAATAGCATATAAATGTATACAAAACATCTAAGATGGATAATATAATAGCATGAATACTTCATAAATTATAGATACGTTGGAGACGTATCAGAGGGGCGCGCCCCAACCCTTGTAGATGGCTGGTGGCCCCACTCTGGTGCTTTCTTCACCCAATTTTATTTATATATTCCAAAAATATTCTTCGTGAAGTTTCAGGACTTTTGGAGTTGTGCAGAGTAGGTATCTCAGATTTGCTGCTTTTCTAGTCCAGAATTCCAGCTGCCGGCATTCTCCCTCTTCATGTAAACCTTGTAAAATAAGAGAGAAAAGGCATAAGTATTGTGATATAATGTGTAAAAACATCCCATAATGCAATAAATATGAATATAAAAGCATGATGCAAAATGGACGTATCAACTCCCCCAAGCTTAGACCTCGCTTGTCCTCAAGCGAACACTACAAGAAATATGTCAACTTGTGACCACCACTATTGGTCACTGAATGGTCACAAATTTCCATTTGTGACCTTTTTGTGACCAAAAACATAAGGTCAAAAGATGGCCATCATAAACTGACTATAGCGACCTTTTCTGTGAGAAGGTCATAGACGTTTATGACCAAAATATGCCTACTGTCGTGTTTTGGTCACTAGCAGCCTCCCCAGACCACGTAGGCATCCAGCGTGGCAAGCTGATGTGGCACAAGAATCGGCCCGGTCCAATTCGGTGTTTTACATGGGCCGAGCCCAACAATTCGGCCTTTTTAATTTATTTTTTCCCTGTGAATTTTGTGTCGGCTTCATGGGCCAAGCCCAACATTGCTGCATTTTTTATTGTTGGCCCATGGCCTTTTATTGTTTATTGATTTTCTATTTTCAGCCATTATATATTCAAGCTGGTCCCACTAGTCAGATGGGTCCCACTTGTCATGATCATCTCTCAAATTGGTCCCACATGTCAGAAATGTACAAATTTGACAGATTATTTTCATAAGTGGCCCCATTGGTCAAGTTTCCATTTCACAAATTTTCAAATCACATACATAATCAAAAAGCACACATAAAATTCATCAAATATACCACTAAATAAATCGATTACAATCTTTACAACACATATATGCTACAATATGCTACTCTTCACTGAGTACGACTTGATGGCTTCACACTTCACGGCTTCACACTTGCTTCACACTTCACACTTGAGCTTCTGTAAAACAGGAACAACCACAACTTTAAATCTCAATTGTAGTATAGGCCATATACAGAAGCAGTTCAAAGTTGAAACAACATCAATTAAACAAACGCGCATAGAAACATATGAGTCAAAATGCAGTATAGTCACAGGACAAGGACACTCCTATTATCAAATCAACACACATATGGTGAGTTTGGTTGGTGTCCTGAGCTACTTGCTTAGAAAAATAAGTTGCCTGGTTTGTGCCAGATGTGTTCAGCGTTTGCTGCCTGGTGAGGCAAGCCTGGACAAGGGCGGTTTGGTTTCTAGCCTGGACTGGTAGAGCTACACGCATTATAATAATGTGGATGTCTCATGTGAGCATCATGCTGTGGTTTTATTAAACAATGATACAAAAACATAATACGATATCTTCAATGCAAATTATGGTACTTGTAGCAAAACAGTTTGAAACAACAACTACACAATACATTATAAGGAGAGTAAGCTTGAATCAAACAGAGAAGGAAACATTTTCGAGTTTAAAAGTTACAACGTTTGCAAGATATCCCAACTCGCAAGTTCAAGAGGCATAATTCAGAAACTTGCATCAGGGCGAGTAGCATTCCACTTGACACAACTGCATCTTCAGGTCTGACAAGGCAGGGAGAGGGAGGGGGTTACCTACAGCTGCATGCAGGAAGATGGGTGGGAGTTGGGCGACGTCCATGGTGACCTTTCGTGCTTCCTCCCTCCCTCCTCGAGTGGTTCTCCAATCCAACACATACATATATATAGAATTCAGCATGAATCATTGGTCTTAGTTGTATATGAGACTAGTTGGGCTGTGTATTCTAAGCTCCAAGCAAGTTATAGAAGAAACTGAAGACAAACCGTATATAACAGACCAAAAAATCAAATAGAAACCCAAAAATTAAATACAAGTAGAACAGAAAGGATTACAACATGTTCAATTCAATCAATTCCTAAGCATTGAATCAGTAGCATAAGCATGCAGCAACAACATAAGCATTTAATCAACATCAGCGTGAGCATAGGCATTAAATCAGAAGCAACAACTGATTGAAACCAAAAGGTTTCAGATCATGTACGCTGGTCCTATACTTCTATCTTCAATAGAATGTTGCAATCAAACATTCTGGAATCTGGATAAACACGGACATCAAGCAAACTGTGCATGTAGGACGATTCACCAGCTAAAAAAGAGAGGCATTTTGGGTGATTACCAAATACAGCCTTCTTACGACACGTAAACGAAAACATGATTCATAAACTGGGGAAACACAAATAAGATGCAGCTAATACGAACACAGAAATGGCAATATACTATCGCTATGGAAATATACACATTTTTTTTTTAATATTTGTATCTCTTTTTGATTCAGTGTTGTTAAGAAAAGGAAGATTAATCAAACAGTTTGTACAACGGGAGGCATCACTAACTTTTAGAACTGCAGTAATTAAAAATAAACATTAGACATTCAAGCGCCTTGGCATTTACGTTGTGCCGACATAATCATCAGGGGAAAATAGTGAGAATGGAATTGCAAAGAGAGGCAACATAGCAGGTCCTGGAGTTATCTATTTTGAGAGAGGCTTGTTGTTAGCCATCTTCACTGGGATCTTTTAAAACAATGAGTGAGGATTAGGACACATGTCAAGCAGCATACATATTACAAGTATCTTATGTCAATGATCATTCATATGTAACTAAATAATTGCTGTAGGTTCGGTGCTTCCAACTTGAGTTCCAGTGGCAGCGACCCCTAAATGAGCATCACCAACAGAGCAGAAGGGAGGGGGTTTGGGGGTTACCTGCCCTGACGTGATGCCGATGCCGGTGGTGGAGGCTGCAGGTCCGGTAGCTGGCGCGCATGAAGGCAGGAGGAAATTGACCCTTGGTGATGTCGACCCTCCGTCTTCATCTTCGGCGTCGAGCATCCACTGGAGCCGCCTATGGCGGATCGAATGGATGGCTCCGTTCCATAGAGGAAGTGGGGGAGCAGCAGACATGCATAGACAGATGAAAAATAAAAAAAACTTTTGTCATCAGCTATCTGAAGGAACAACAAACAGTGACAATCGACAGCAGCTGAAGAAAAATATGATCCTACTGCTACTCTCATCCATTAAACTGACATCATATAATACTAGCTATCTCAGTTATCGACAGCAGCTGAAACAATCTGCCACTTTGGCCCCTATTTTTGTAGCACTTTAGTTATAGAAACTGTAACTTTAATTGCTAAAACATGTCGCTATACCAGGATGTAAGTTAGAAAAATTGAGCAGCCGGGGGGGGGAATTAAGTGGAGATGCTACATCCTCTTCATAGGAGGCAATTCATAGGCAGCACTCAAGGTTTTTTTGGTGGCAATTGTTCATGATCTAATTGTGCAAATGAATTTAAAACATCAAATGTATTGCAAATGAATTGATTCCAGGATGCAAATCAAAACATCTAAAGACGGACACACAGAGCATGGCAAGGACCAGATGCTACGCAGAGGTACCACCTTGGCAGATGGGATCGAGCGGGGGGCAAAAAGAGAGAGAGGGAGGTGGATGACCGGCGACCTGAGAGCGTGCCGGGCAGCGGAGCCGGGGCCGGGAGATCTCCGCGACGACGACCACAGTGCTCTGCGTGAGGATGGAGGGAAGCCATGGCACGTCAGGTAAGGGAATGGAAGAGAAAGGAAGAGCAAATCGGTAGAATATCTTACCTCGACGAGCAGTAGAAGGACGCAGACGGCCGAGCGGAAGCAGACGACGCCATGGACATGGAGGACCAGGTCCAACCCATGGGGGCGCGGATCTGGAAGCCGTGCAGGAACCCTAGCTATCGCGCTCGGGCATGGGAGGAAGACAGCGCGCGGATCTGGTGAGATATGGCGAGAAAGGGGGACGGCTCCTAAACCGTTGTTCATGTCGATGTCGGCCTCCTTGCAGATGATGTTGGAGAAGCGGCGGCCCACCAGGTCCTTCTGGTGCTCGTTCCCGAGTAGCGCGCAGAGGAGGTGGGGCGCCGTCGGGTCACCACTGGACGGGGAAGGGGCAGAGGCGTCGGCGAGGAGCGAGCGAAGATGGCGGTGGAGGTGCGGCGCCAAGGGCGGGACGAGCGCGGCGGCCCTGCGGCGGAAGGCGATGAGTGAGGCCTCCGGGGCGGGGTGGGTCGGCGGGCGGAGGAAGAACGGCGGGCGTCCTCGGGGAGGCGAGGAGGAGCGGGTGGTGGTCGCGTGGGCGCGGGCGGCGGGATCTGATCTATATCGGGTGGACCGACGGGAGGAGGGGAGTTAGGGTTTGGGCTGCGGGTGGGTGGATGGATGGATGGATGGATGGATTTGTGCCATGTCATCAATCCATGGCAGAAACATCTCCACCAATGAGAATTAAACTTATGTAAATGTGTTTTTTATTTTTGTTTCTTTTCCTTGTTCTCACCTATGTGAAGAACCTACCAAATATTAGTTACAAAATTGCACCGCAACAATTTTCAAAAATATTCGACCGTATTTTATGTACAAATTGACCAAATGGTTCCTTCTTAAAAGTTTTTCATCCACCTCCCGTCCCTTTTCCAAGTGCCCAATATGAGTTTTTCTAAAGAACCTAGCAAATAGTTGTTGCAAATTTGGACCAAATCAATTTTATAAAACATTAGGCCATAGTTAATGTACAATTGACCAAATGGTTGGGTGTCAGAAACGAGCTATCAAGCGTGAAGATTCATGGCTTTCAAGCCAAATGATCAATCTTATGGCCACATTCATGGCATAGTTTGTTCAAATGATCTCATATTATGCACAAGGGTGCATCTTGGAATGGCAAACAATATTGCCTAAGGAAGTTTTCATTTTCTTTGGACGAAAAAATCATTTTCCATTTTTTGAGTGCCCAAAAGGAGGTTTTTTTGTGAAGGACCTCCCAAATATTTGTTGCAAAATTGGACCAAATCATTTTTATAAAATACTAGGTCATATTTAATGCACAATTGACCAAATGGTTGGGTGTAAAAAGTTCTGATCCACCTCCGGTGAAAAATACAAATTTTCACCGATTCAGTTGGAAGCGGGTCAAATTTGAACTGTAGCTACCTCGTAGTTTCCTATTTATTTTTTCCAAAAATCATTTCTAGGTACATAAGTACCTATTTAATCAGAGAAACACCAAAAAAATTCCAAGATTCAACCACTAGCTAAGAACGGTCATTCCCGCCGTTTTGACCGCATTTTGAAACGGGCATAAAAAATTCAAAAAAATAATAAAAAATAGGAAAACTTTGCATGGTGTCATTATATATGACCAAGTTACCAGAAAACAATATAAACTTGTAATACGGCAATTCTTTTGAAAAAGTGTTCTCAGAAATGAGCTATCATGCGTGAAGATTCATGGCTTTCAAGCCAAATGATCAATCCTATGGCCACATTCATGGCATAGTTTGTTCAAATGATCGCATATTGTGCACAAGGGTGCATCTTGGAATGGCAAACAATGTTGCCTAAGGAAGTTTTCATTTTCTTTGGACGAAAAATTCATTTTCCATTTTTCGAGTGCCCAAAAGGAGGTTTTTTTGTGAAGGACCTCCCAAATAATTGTTGCAAAATTTGACCAAATCAATTTTCTAAAATACTAGGACATATTTAATGCACAATTGACAAAATGGTTGGGTGTAAAAAGTTTTGATCCACCTCTCGTGAAAAAGACAAATTTCCGCCGATTCAGCTGGAACCGGGTCAAATTTGAACTGCGACTGCCTCATAGTTTGCTATTTATTTTTTCCAAAAATCATTTCTAGGTACATAAGTACCTATTTAATCAGAGAAACACCAAAAAAATTCCAAGATTCAACCACTAGCTAGGAACGGTCATTCCCGCCGTTTTGACCGCATTTTGAAATGGGCATAAAAAATTCAAACAAAAATCAAAAAATAGGAAAACCTTTGCATGGTGTCATTATATATGACCAAGTTACCAGAAAAAAATATAAACATGTAATACGGCAATTCTTTTAAAAAAGTGTTCTAAAAAATGAGCTATCATGCGTGAAGATTCATGGCTTTCAAGCCAAATGATCAATCCTATGGCCACATTCATGGCATGGTTTGTTCAAATGATCGCATATTGTGCACAAGGGTGCATCTTGGAATGGCAAACAATGTTGCCTAAGGAAGTTTTCATTTTCTTTGGACGAAAAATTCATTTTCCATTTTTCGAGTGCCCAAAAGGAGGTTTTTTGGTGAAGGACCTCCCAAATAATTGTTGCAAAATTTGACCAAATCAATTTTTTAAAATACTAGGACATATTTAATGCACAATTGACAAAATGGTTGGGTGTAAAAAGTTTTGATCCACCTCTCGTGAAAAAGACAAATTTCCGCCGATTCAGCTGGAACCGGGTCAAATTTGAACTGCGGCTGCCTCATAGTTTGCTATTTATTTTTTCCAAAAATCATTTCTAGGTACATAAGTACCTATTTAATCATAAATACATGGTTTGGTGGCGATACGTCGAGGTTTGGGCGGTGGTCGAGGGCCCCAACTCTAGAGCGCGTAAACTCGCATGCCCGCTGCGTGGTCACCGCGTGACTGTGGCGTTGCCATGTGTTCTGTGCGGCCTAGGCATGTCTAGTGGGTTGGCCACTCCCCAGGTAGGTGCTAGGAAGAAAATTATAACATAAGATTCTCATGAGGAGACCAATCGATGCTCAAACATGAATTAGCAGCCAAGTGTTTGATTAGCGGTATGGAAAATGCACATGGCTAATGGGCGTGAGTTTTGGTTGAGGATGATCAGTTATTAAGAAGACCGTCTTCACAAATTTTCAGCTCAAAAGGAGGAGTCTAGGTGGTACTTGCTTTGCAAAGTACCACACTTGACATAAATACGAATGTTGAAGATGGGCTCAAAATAATGAATGGATTGAGCTGGCATTTGGTGGAGGATAGTTATTTGGGCATAGGAAAGCACTGTAGAAAATGGATACCATTTGGACATGCCAAAGTGGTACTTCCTTCACAAAGTGTTTTTTTGAACAGAATAGGAAAATGAATATTTTTCAATTATTTTTGAACTAGGCAAGGAAGGTTTTTTTACATATTCTACGAAGATATGACCCAAAGAATTTATGAGATTTTTTGGGGAATTTTGGGAATGACAGAAATATAGGTTGCTTTACAACCTAGGGCAAAAACTACCACATGGACATGACACATAGGCAAAACTGATGAGGTGGCTCCTAGTCGTAGCAACCCACCACAATTTTCAAGGTTATGACCATCTATATTGGTCATGAACAGCTAGAAATAAGGCAGCGAACCAGTGCTATCTGCTTTGTGACCATTTCGTGTAAGGAAATTATGACCTTTCTGACCAAAATGGTCGTTATAGTTTCGGGTTTGGAGCCCCCCAGACAGCTTTTGACCAATTGGTCTGAAATGGTCATAGATCTATGACCAATTCTTCCAGGGTCACTAACAAAAGGTCATAAGTTGACATATTTCTTGTAGTGGAAAAGCCGATATCGAAAAATATGTCCACATGTTTAGAGATATTGGTGTCGGTAAAAATAAAATATGGACACGAGGGCATCATGATCATCTTTAGGACAACAACATAACTTGTCATATATGTTCTTATGTTAAAGTAACAATTCCCTCACAAGGTAAAGTATGAATCAGAAACTTTATTGATAGCAAACAACTATGATCTCAGTCATTGAAGCAATTGCAATTTATGATGCATCGGAAAGAGTCAAATATAAGAGCTTTTCAGCAAGTGCACATACTCAACTATCATTTAGTCTTTCACAATTGCTAACACTCACGCGATAATAATGAGTTCAAAGCTTCAATCGGACAGAGAGAAAGATAGGGGCTTATAGTTTCGCCTCCCAACGATTTACCTCAAGCGTAATGTCAACAATAATGGTTCATGGCTCTCTACGTCCATATGGATATATATATCTAGCTCCAACATAACTTCTGTTAGGATGTAAGAAGACATAACCCATTATGTTGTCTTTCTTGTCCAACTTCAAACTTTTAGCATGTCATATTTTAATGAGTGATCATAATTGCAAAAAGATGTCCAAGATAGTATATTTATATGTGAAACTCCTCTTCCTTTATTACTTCCTATTAATTGCAAAAATGACCTAAACTATGTTCCTTATATGTGAAGTCATTACTTTACATAAGATCAACATATGATCTTTATTTATTTCTTTTTATTATTTTTATTATTTATTCCCTTAAGATCATAGCAACATAGCAAAGCCCTCAACTCAAAACTACTCTTTATTATATTTCTCGTGGACTTGATTACATAGATAGGGATCAAAGCAAAACACAAAGCTAGATAATACTAAAAACTTTATTCTACTAGATCAAGATGTAACCAAAAGGATCGAACTAAGAAAAATGATAAAGATAAGGTGTGACGGTGATACGATACGGGAACCTCCCCAAGCTTGGCAGTTGCCAAGGGGAGTGCCCATACCCATGTATTTATGTATCTTTCCACGGAGGTGGTGATGTAGTAGGTTTGTCCTTTTCCCTTAGCTTGCGCTTGAGGGTGGAATTTTCCTCCTTTAGCTCACCAATCTCCTGCTCCAGTGTTAATACCCTTCTGCATAATTCTTGCTTGTTTTACTACAAAATACTAAAAGGGATAAACTCGATCCTTGGTTTCTTTGCTTTGTTTGGGAGACTTGAATTTTTGAACTCCATGTGCATGTCCCCAGGTTGGGGTAATGGGGCTTCTTCTTCATCGGAACTTGTCTCTTCCTTTACCTTAGGATCATAATCTTCTTCTTCCTCTGTGGTCCAACCATAGGGCTCCAAATCACCATAAACCTTGGAGTCTGTGATATAATCAGGTACATAGCTCTCTCCCTCCGAATCTTGGGATGCCATATTTCTCTAAATTTGCTGCAGAAACAACTCAAATACGACAACAGAGGATTCTGTCGAGGTACGGTGGTCAAAACTTTTGGGAGATTATATAATGAATTTTTACCAACAGTAAGAATTATCATGCAGGAAAACGGAGTCCGGAGGGCACACGGGGTGGCCACAAGGTAGGAGGATGCACCCAGGGGGTAGGGCACGCCCTCCACCCTTGTGATGGCCCCGTGTCCCTTTCGGACTAGTTTTAATTTTCCTTTTTTAAAATATTCCAAAACGAAGAGAAATTGCTATTTGGAACGTTTTGGAGTCGGTTTACTTACCGTACCACATACCTATTCCTTTTCGGAATCTGAAACATTCTGGAAAGTGTCCCTTATGTACTCCTCCGGTGTCATGGTGTGAATTATATTGGTCTCAACATTTATGGGCGTACCTGTGATATAGTGTTTGATTCTTTGACCGTTTACCACCTTCGCATTTGTGCCTTAGGCATTGTGGATTTTGATGGCACCGGAGCGATAGACCTCCTTGATAATGTAAGGGCCTTCCCATTTAGAGAGAAGCTTTCATGCAAAAAATCTAAAATGAGAGTTGTATAGCAAAACATGATTGCCTACGTTAAACTCACATCTTTGTATCTGTTTCTCATGCCATCTTTTAACTTTTTCTTTAAACAACCTGATATTCTTACAGCACTACTGGAATCAGGATCTTTGCCATCAGCCAGCTCTTTGCCATCAGCTGGCTGACGACAAAGAAGGTATTTGCCATCAACTTAAAGAAAGCTGACGGCAAAGAAAGAGCTGACGGCAAAGGTCAAGTTTACCGACAGCCAGCTCTTTGTCGTCTGCTGGCAGACGACATAGAAGCTTTGTCGTCTGCTAGTAGACGGCAAAGTGGGAGGGTGACGTACTAGCGAGGGCTACCTAATAGCCACTTTCTTTGCTTTCTTCTAGTGGACGGCAACGAAAGTGGCCGGCTAACGTCCGTTAGCTGGGGTCTTTGCCGTCCGCTAGCAGACGGCAAAGAGCTGTGACATAAACTAAAAATCACCACGTCCCTTTCTCGCTTCCCTCTCTCTCCCTCTCTCATCACACCATGTCGCCGCCCCGGCCGCCCCGCCTCGCTGCATTGAGCCGCCCCACCGCCCCGCCCCGCCGCACTGAGGTGCCCCGGCCGCCTCGCCCCATCGCCCCGGCCGCCCCGCCGCCCTGCCCCGCTCTTCCGGTGCCCCCTCCTCCATCCCAAACACCCGCTGTCGCGCTTGAAGGTGAGATTTTTTTTTCTGTTTTTTATATTTAGTTTAATTTGGTTTAGTTTAATTTAGGCTTGGTTTAGTTTAGGTTTAGTATAGATTCTGTTTCTGTTTTTAGGTTTAGATTTAGTTTAGGTTATGTTTATTAGGTTTAGTTTAGGTTTAGAAGAAAGAAGAAAGATGAAAAAAGAAGAAGAAGAAGAAGAGGAAGAGGAAGAAGAAGAAGAAGAGGAGGAAGAAGATTAGGGGTGCATCACCGACGAAACCGGGTCGAGCGGGTTAGGGGGTTCCTCGGTCTCGATGGAACCCTAAATAGCAAGTATCGTCAGTGCGAGATACATGTGGCCATCGGTGTCGAAAACAAAATCCACGTCACACAAGTGACACCGACGTCCCACAACAACAGTTCTCGGCATCGATGGCGGTCAAACACCATTGCGAATTTGTCTTGCAGCCTCTACGATGATGATTAAAAGCCAAGTGTTAAAACTTGCAACACCCAAACTTACTCAATTCAGTTTGGTTGTTTGAACTATCAAAACTTGGCTTTAATCCTCATCGCAAAGGCTGCCAGAAAAATTCGTCAAGGTGTTCGACCGCCATCGGCCAACAAAACTATTGTTGCGGGACGCCGGTGTCGGTGTCAAAACCGGCAGATCTCGGGTAGGGATGCCCAAGCTATGTGTCTTAGGATCGATGGTAACAGGAGACTGGGGACACAATGTTTACCCAGGTTCGTGTCCTCCTGATTGATGGAATACCCTACTTCCTGCTTGATTAATCTTGATGAATATGGGGTTACAAGGTTTGATCTACCTCGAGATCGTAATGGCTAAACCCTAAAGGTCTAGCCTATGTGATTGGTATGATTCTGTTACCCTCTACGGACTAGACCCTCCAGTTTATATATCCACCGGAGGAGACCTAGGGTTTATAAAGATTGCTTGGGAAGGAAGGAATTGTTACATCCGAACATATATTTTACCTTTCTACGTATATAGGAGTCCCAGCCGGACAAGAGGACTCTTTATCTTCGTGGCCCATGTATCCGACCCAGCTTCGGTAGACTGGATCCTCATGGACCCCCGAATACAGGACTCCCTCAGTAGCCCCCGAACTTTCCTTCATTGACGAGATTGTATCCAACTTTATGTCTTCGGTCTTGCAAGGCAGGTTCTTCTTCGAAATAGATGATAGTTTGGCTCCATATTTAATATTGTATCTCGTCGATTCCCTGCCGCCGTCGCCTTGGCTTCCACGTGTCAGATAAATGCGAACCGTCTAGGTATTTTTACAATTAACCCCTCGACTGTGTAAGGAAGGCGCCTATTTAAAAAGACTAGGTCTCAGATGCCATTCCATCCTACGCGGAAAATCCTTAGAGCTTGCCACGGAAAATCTTCAAACATGGTCGGCGTTCCCAGTTCTTTCTCACGCCCTCATGGCCCTCAAGCAGGCGATTAGGAGAGTTGCTCAGTATATCAAGCGCAGGTGAGTAAGCTTCAGGCGCAGGGATATCTCCCTCCCGCAGATCTAGTCCCCGTCCAGGCTAGATTAACTTCCATTGACGGTCAAGCCCTGGCGGAAAGTTTCCCCAATCCTTCCAAAGAAGAGCGGGTGTGCTTCGTCTCCTTCCTCCTAAGAGAAGTAGGATTTCATATCCACCCTTTTCTCAGGGGGTTTCTGGAGTTCTATGGGCTCCAACTGCACGACCTTACGCCGGGGTCTATTTTGCACATTGCGGGCTTCGTCGCTCTTTGTGAGCTGTTCCTGGGCTGTGAGGCTCGTTTCGAGCTATGGTGAAAATTCTTCTGCCTTGTCCCTCGCTCCCAGAAGGGATCTATATTCGAGGTAGGCGGCGCCGAAGCGTGGCGTATAGCTAGGACATGTTATTTGTCTGGTGATGGGCCTCGAACCCCTCGTTGGTTACCCCAAGTGCAAGGTGTAAGATGCAGTAAGTAGAAGTGTTTTCCCCTAGCAAAGATGCCAAGGATCGAATCCCCGGAGACTCCTAGGTTCAACAAGTAGGTGTCAATTGATAACGGCGCAATTAGCAATCAACGTGGACCTGCACACAGATACAAATAACTTTGCTCCCAACGAGTACAGAGAGGTTGTCAATCTCTCCGGCCTTGTAGTTCACAAAGGGTGAAAAGCAATATGATAGTAGTGATAAATAGTGTTTTGCAATAGTAAGTAAAATAGCGAAAAGTAAATAGTGGATGTGATCAATGATGGCAATATGGACCGGAGTCTCATGATGTTCACTAGTGATGTCTCTCTCCCAAAAGACGATAAAACAACTATGTGAGGTAAACAAATTACAGCTGGGCAATTGACAGGACCACGAACGCAAACCAATGCTGATTACATTGCAAGAAAGGTTGAGGTTCAAAGCATGGGCGGTACGCCAAAGTAAGTAGACCCAAATCCATCAATATCTACTACTAATCATCCACCTTGAGATATCTATCCAGAACATCTCGCTGGTATTAAGTTGCGAGTCCCACCCATAGTGTAAACTCAATGCAATAGACAACTGCATTAAAAGAACTTTGCGTTAAGTAAACAACCTGTTGGTGTACTAGAGTAGGGGTACCTTAGTATCCCGACTTGTGCATGGGCAGTAGCAGCGTCCCGTGGTCTGGCTCACCACGCGCCCGCCAAAGCCCACTCTAGACCCTCTTAAGCCATTCAAGAACAAAGTATTCAAGTTAAGAGACAAAACCCCGGCAAGAGGAGCTTGCCGGGAAGGCCGCACCAGGCTCAAAGTTATCATTCCAGCACAAGACCCTGGCAAGAGGAGATTGCCAGGAAGGCCAAAAGAACGGCACTTCAAGGAGGAATATCGCGGCGCATCATGCGCCCCGGCAGGATCCGGAGAGCGACAAGCTTCCGGGCCCGGCAAGGTTGCGACCCCGGCAAGGTGCTTGCCGGGGAAGCCTATGCTGTGTCCCTCCGCTCCAGCTCATCTGGCCACGCGTCGCCCTGGGGCCGTTCTAGGGGCACGTGGCAGATGGCTGTGCAGCCTGGGGTACACGGTGGCAAGCCGCGGTGACGAGGATATCGCCGTGGCGAACGGAGACGCATGGACGGACACTTTTTGGGGCGACGGCGACGGGCATTCAATGCCTTTGTCCCCCACCGTCAAGGTTAGGTGAAGACCACTGCTCATACACTGTTCATGCACTATTGCAACTACCACAGATTTTACATTTTTACCCTCCTCTACGTTGACACCTGTCGGTGACCCCTTTGAGCTATAAAAGGAGGCCCATGCACAATGTAGAGGGGGTTCGATCCCAGAAACTCGATCACCACTACGCTCTGTGTAGCTAGTACTGTGGATCTTCAAGCTCCCGAGCTCCAGAAACTCAATACAACCAAGGCAGGAGTAGGGTTTTACGCGTACGCGCGGCCCGAACCTGGGTAAACTGCCCGCGTGTGCTCCTCGATCTGCTCTCCGTGCTCCCTCCGCTCCCTTACCGCAACGTAGAAGGGGCTCCGGTCCCATAGGTGTTCGTGGGCGTCCAGTTTCCCCGACATCTTTGGCGCGCCAGGTAGGGGGCGTCGAGGTTGTGCGAACCTGATCCGGCGCCCGCGCGGGCGCAGTCTTCATTAACCTCTCCAGCTTCATCAACTCCATCGGCTACGTCAACATGCCTCCAAAGAAGAAGGCTTCGGAGGTTGGAGGCCCGTCAGCGTCGATCCCACCACCACCAGAACCGACGGTTGGTGGGGGAGGCGCCGGCGGAAGGGTGGACGCCGGTGGGGAGACCCACGGCGCCACCAAGTCCAAGGACAAGACGGACGACCGGGTGAACACCAAGGCCTCGGTGTCCGTGCACGCACCACGTCCCTCTCAGGAGGTACCAGACCAGCAGCGACGTGGTACCGGGGGTACCATACGCTTGCTGGGACGTGGCCAGGCCGGCGAGTCGCGGGACGCTCAAGGCCAATGTCCTGGCACGAGCAAGGCGCGGTTGCCGGGACGGGAACATGCTCCTTCTAACGCGGTTAGAAGTCCGAGCGTGTCCCGCTCCTCGCACCGTTCGCCACCGTTTCCCTCCTCTCCAGCAGAAGCCCTGGCCAAGGCTCAGCTGCTCCTCGACTTCCCTCCAGCGGCGGACAAGGCCGAAGACTAGAGGGCGACTATCCAGAGTCTCATCGCCTTCGCCAACAACGACGCGCCGCAGCAACCGGCAACTTCACGGCCGCGGCATGTCGACCAAGCGAAGGCCGACGGTGACAAGACCGCCGGGGGTGCAACTATCGTGCACTCCCCGCCGCGGAAGCAGAAATCGCCACCCCGTCGGATCAACGTCGACGACGACTCCACGGCGTCGTCGGATCCGCGGGCTCGCCGCGATCGGCGCCAAGTCCTCGACGACAGGCGACAAGAGGATGCTCGAAACCGTATCGAGCGTCGAAGAGAAGCTCAAAGACAGTCCGACCATCGCGCTGGGACCGCTGTCGACATGCACGCGCCCGGTGAACCAGGTCACTTGCCGTACGCGGCAGGCTGCCCTGCGTTCACCCGAGAGCTGCGGCAAGTCCAGTGGCCCAGCATGAAGAACTTCAAGCCCGACGTACCCGAGAAGTACGACGGCAAGACACACCCCTCGGAGTTCCTCAGCATCTACACCATTGCGGTGCAGGCTGCCGGGGGACGCGACGAGAAGATCCTAGCCAACTACTTCCCGCTCGTGCTTAAGCCAAACGTCAGGTCTTGGCTTATGCACTTGCCGGAGAACTCCATCTCTTCATGGGCGGATTTGTGCCACCAGTTTGTCGGCGCCTTCACGGGCGGCCACAAACCCCACGGCCAGGAGAGCGATCTCCACATCTTAGCCCAGAAGGAGGGAGTGTCCCTGCGCAAATACATCCAAAGGTTCATCCGCGTTCAGCACAATATTCCCGATGTCCACCCTGTCGCGGTTATCACCGCGTTCCACCAGAACGTGCGTAACCGCCGGATGAGGGAGGAGATGGCCATGACCAAGATCCGGGACGTCAGCGAGCTTTACGCTCTGGATGACAAATGTGCACGTGATGAAGAGGGGTGCAGACTCCCCGGAGAGGATACCGGCGCAGGAGGAAGTGACAGCGAGGATGCCGCCCCGGCAAGGAAAGGCCGGCGGCGGAATAACAGGACGAAGAAGAACAAGGAGGTACTGGTTGTCGAGCAGTCCGGCAAGGAGGCTCCCGCCAAGAAGACACAGGCTGGTGGCTCCGGCGAGGAGCCCGCCCCTGTAGCGGCAGCCGACAAGCAGGACGGCTCCGACAAGCAGTACTGCAAGATCCACCGCACCAAGGGCCACGATCTCCAAAACTGCAAGAGGGTAGAGTACCTCGTAGAACAGCAGAAGGCTGAATACGAGCGTCGCGACAAGGAGAAGGCCCAAGGGGGCGGAGGAGAGCCCAGCAAGAAGCGGCCGTTCAATGGCCGGGGAGGACGCCGCGGCAAGGCCAAGCAGCGGCAAGGAGACAGACCTCCCCGGGGCCGCGACAAAAGATGAAGACGAGGATGATGACGAGGATATGGATGAAGGAGACAACAGCGAGCAGGAGTTCCAGAAGGCCACAAAAGTTATGTGCGTCGATGGAGGTGCCTCTCTGCACACTTTCCACCGCCAACTCAAGCAATGGGTGCGGGAAGTGAATGCAGCTGAGCCACCCGTCGAGTCACGCAGGCTGCTGAAATGGTCCGGCACGCCCATCATCTTCGACCTCGAGGACCACCCTGACTGCACGACCGCGGTCGGGTGCTTGCCGATGCTGGTTTCACCAACTATCCGCAACCTCAAGGTCACCAAGATGTTGGTTGACGGCGGGGCCGGCCTCAACTTGATCTCCTCCGCTGTGATCAAGAAACTGCAGATCCCCGACAGCGAGCTCAAGGAAACCGAGACGTTCCAAGGAATCAACCCGGGAAGGAGCAAGCCGAAGGGGAAGATTACGCTGCCAGTGACCTTTGGTGGAGAGCTCAACTTCAGGACAGAGAGGATCACGTTCAACGTTGCCAATATCCCATTGCCATACAATGGGATACTCGGCCGTCCTGCGCTCGCCAAGTTCATGGCAGCTTCCCACTACGCATACAACATGCTCAAGATGCCAGAGCCGATAAGCGTCATCTCTGTCCCCGTGAAAGTGCAACTAATCCCCGGGTGGTTTTGGTAATTAATAACAACATATATATCATTGAACTAATATTCTCTTGAGAATCATTTCAGAAAAGTTCGATGATATGGGTATGGAAATGTCTGAAGAAGTGGACCCCTCAAAATGCTAAGACAAGCATTGGCAAAAGCTCAAGACTCCATTTTTGGTTTAGTGATCAAAGATCACATTGAGTCCATAGGAAAAGCCAATACTATTAAAAGGGGATGAGGTTGTGTTAATGTTCTTGTTGCTCAAGTGCTTGGTGATCTAGCTCCCTCAACTATCAGCACCTTTCACTTTACAACACACTCATAAGTAATCTCGGACAAACCGATTCTGCAAACTCAGTCCCACCGAGATGAACCACTTCAGTTATTTCCCCAAACCCTAACTTCTCGGTCCATCCGATTCTATGTTTCGGTCTCACCGAAAATGTTCTGCCAACCTTCTGTAACCAATGACAGCATTTCGGAATATCCGAGTTGTTGTTTTCGGTCACACCGAGATGGCAAACCCTAATCTTTGACTCACTTCGGACACACCGAGATGGTATTTTCGGTCCCACCGAAAATCCCAACGTTCACTATATTTGAACTTTCGGTCTGACCGAGTTTTCACTTCGGTCTCACCGAGATTGGTCAAATGTGTGTGTAACGGTTGGATTTTGTGTGGAAGCTATATATACCCCTCCACCCCCTCCTCATTCGTGAGGAGAGCCATCAGAAAGTACCACCACTTCTACCATACACTTTCTGAGAAGTGAACCACCTACCCTTGTGTTGAGATCAAGCCATTCCATTCCTACCATATGAAACTTGATCTCTAGCCTTCCCAAGTTGCTTTCCACTCAAATCTTTCTTCCACCACAGCCATATCAGTGAGGAGAGTTGAGTGTTGGGGAGATTATCACTTGAAGCACAAGAGCAAGGAGTTCATCACCATCAACACCGTCTATTACCTTTTGGGGGGTGGTGCCTCCTAGATTGGTTAGGTGTCGCTTGGGAGCCTCCGTCTTGATGATGTGGAGTTGAACCAAGAAGTTTGTAAGGGCAAGGAGATCGCCTACTTCGTGAAGATCTACCCCGAGTAAGGCTAGTCCTCCGTGGGCGTAGGCCGTGATGGAATAGACAAGGTTGCTTCTTCGTGGACCCTTCGTGGGTGGAGCCCTCCGTGGACTCGCGCATCCGTTACCCTCCGTGGGTTGAAGTCTCCATCAACGTGGATGTACGATAGCACCACCTATCGGAACCACGACAAAAATCTCCGTGTCACCAAACTGCGTTTGATCTTCTCCACCTCTCTTTTACATGTGCAATTTACTTTCCGCTGCATATACTCTAGAATTGCATGTGTAGGGTGTTACTTGAATTGATCTTAATTGTGAAACTGCCAAAAACATTGCATGATCTAAAGGCAGATTTTTATTTTGTCAAGTAGTCTAATCACCCCCCTCTAGACTTACTTTCGATCCTACAAGTGGTATCAGAGCTTTGGTCTCCATTGCCTTGGTTTCCATTGCATTGGACTCCATAAGCTTGGTTTCACAACCTAGGAGAGTATGGCGTCTAGTGAGGGTAATTATCGTAGAGGTCCTTACTTTGATGGTACAAATTTTGCTAGTTGGAAGCATAAAATGAAAATGCATATTCTTGGTCATAACCCAGCCGCATGGGGCATTATTTGTGTTGGCATGCAAGGTGATTTCTTTGAAGAAGGAAAAGTTCCGGATCGCGAAGCTACACCCGAAGAGTTGAAGATGTTGCAAAACAATGCTCAAGCTTGTGGCATTCTCTTCAATGCTTTGTGTCCCGAAGAGTTCAACAAAATCAGTCGTCTTGAGAATGCTAAGGAGATTTGGGATACTTTGGTTGAAATGCACGAAGGTACTGAATCTGTGAAGGAATCAAAGCTAGATATTCTTCAAGGTCAACTTGACAAGTTCAAGATGAAGGATGGTGAAGGAGTCGCTGAAATGTACTCTAGGCTTGCTCTCATTACAAATGAGATTGCTGGCTTAGGAAGCGAAGAAATGACCGACCGATTCATCATTAAGAAGATTCTCAGAGCTTTGGATGGAAAGTATGACACCGTGTGCACTTTGATCCAAATGATGCCAAACTACAAGACTCTCAAGCCAACTGAAGTCATTGGAAGAATTGTTGCTCATGAGATGACACTTAAGGATAAGGAAGAGCTTCACAACAAGTCGAGTGGTGCTTACAAAGCTACAAGTGATGCTCCTACTACCTCAAGTGACAAGCTAATTTCCAATGAAGAGATAAGCCTAATGGTCAAGAACTTCAACAAGTTCTACAAGAATAGAGGCAAAGAAAGAAGCTCAAAGTCTAGATCATATGATGAAAAGAGATCTTCTAGTCGTGATCGAAACTGCTACAATTGTGGAAGACCCGGACACTTCTCAAATGAGTGTACGGCTCCCCACAAGAGAAGAGAAGAATCTCCAAGAAGAAGAGCAAGAGATGAGTCACCTTGGAGAGAGAGAAGGAGTAGAGATGATCGTTATGAACGAAGACCTTCTCGGAGAAGCAAGGATTCGGAGAGGAAAGACAAGTCATCAAGGAGCTACACAAGAAGAAGACATCAAGCTCATGTTGGTGAATGGGTCTCCGGCTCCGACTCTGACAATCAATCCGATGGAAGCTATCACTCCGACTCCGACTATAGTCAAGATGAAGGTGTTGCCGGACTTGCACTGGCTAAAGGTCCCAAGGTAACACACCCTGAATTCATTGACTTTGATAGTGATGAGGATGACTTGCTTGGTGAAGATGAGCTCTTGCATGATAAATCTAGTGAGCTTAGTAATGATGAAAATGCTAGTAGTCTTTATAGTCGAGAAGAGTCGAATGACAATGCTATGAAGGAAATTGAGCGTCTAACTAAAGAACTAAACACTCTTAAGTTAGCTCATGAAACAACTCAAGAAGATCATAGAGAGCTCCTAAGATCTCATGAGAAGCTACGCTTCGAGAAGCTCACCCTAGAGCAAGAACATGAGTTTCTAAAAGCGATCAATGACGATCTTCGAAAGAAGAGTTCTTCATATCTTGCCAAACGACTTCTCTTGTCTAATTTCTTGCCACCTATTAAGACTAAGCATGACAAGCATAAGAAAAATTCTTCCTCTAGTAGTAACAATAACAATGTTAAATCAAATGTTGTTACTTCTAGTAGTTCTCTTGATTCCACTAATAATGTTTCAAGCCAAGTTACACTTGAGCAAGAAAATAGCTTATTGAAGGAAATCATAGAGAAAGGTGTCTACAAGAGTCTTGCCGGAAGCAAGAACTTAGAGGAGATTGTTCGCAAACAAGGAAGACACCGGAAGAATCAAGGGATTGGTTTTGAGCGAAAGTTCAACGCCGAAGGTGTTGAGTGGGAAGAAGGTCAATATCCTACTCCACAGTTTGTCTCACAAAAGGAGAAGTATGATCCCACTTCTTCCAATGTGGAACAAGCTCAAGATGACCTTCCACCACAAGACCACAAGCTAAAGGCCAAGGACAAGCTTCAAGAAGAGATTGATGCATTCATTGAAGCACCTCAAGCCATGGTCAAGTGGGTTCCCAAGGACACATCAAGTTCTACTTCGTCAAGCTCAACTACAACACCAAGGATTCCCATCAAGATGATGTGGATCCCAAAGAAGAAGAACTAGTAGGTTCTTGAGGGTGACTCCGCCAACAAACTTCACTCATATTCTTTTTGGCAAAAACTTGTGCAATCAACTTCCACATCATGCACTTGTTCATGGAGTCACTAACCCTCTTGTTGGTAAGTCAAGGGACAAGGTAATCATTGCTTTCATGGACATCATCTTTTGTGTACTTCACTCTATGTCTATGGATATTCTTGTTTGTTCCTTGTGGGACTAACCCATGTAGGTATTGAAAGTGCCCTAATCCAAAGGATTGCTCCTAACTCATGATGATCTACATCAACATTGAGCATCCACATCTTCAACACCTACATGAAGTCTTCTACGACAACCCAAGGTTAGTTTGACCCTTTAAAAGGGGTTCTCACATCTAGGGGGAGCTTTACTCAAAAATTGAGCTAAAGCATCTTCAAATGATGTGAACACATAAATGCTTTATGTAAAAGTGGTAACCCCACTTGTGCTTAAACGATGAGTATGACCTATGATCAAATGTTCTCATTTGGCTCCTAAGTCAATATACTCATATATAGATGACCTAGTCATCGACAAATTGTGTGCTAGTAGCTAGAGTGATTGGTTGTGCATGTTTGACACATATTTCAGTTGCTATCTTATTGTGTGAGCATGTTGAATGCATGATTCTATTCATTCAAGGACATCCATTTGTTGTTTTGATTGTTTTGGTTTCTTTTTCTGGCCAAATGGATGGACAAGAATGCCTAAGCACCTTTCCCTAGCTATCTATGCTTTCTTGTCTCAAAACTCTATTCATGCTCATATCACAACTTTGAACAAGTCTTTTTCGGACAGTCCGAGTGAGGAGCACTCGGAACCACCGATTCGTCTAAGGCTGACTTCCAAAAGCTTCTAAGTCCATTTCGGTCTGACCGGTTTCTCAATATCGGTCCAACCGAAACGCTTAGACTGATCTAGGTTTCATCTCGGTGAAACCGAGTTCAAACTCTCGGTCTGACCGATATGTGTAACTGCATAGCAGATATACATCTCGGTGACACCGAGTTTTTCAACTCGGTCCCACCGACAGCACGGGGTTATATATACCTGAGGGGCTGCGCGCGATTTCTTTCTTCAAACCGTTCGCCCCCAAGACCCCTGCTGCCGCCGCCCTGGTCTACGGATCGTCGCCTTCGTCGCCTGTGCGCCTTCGCCGCAGGTCTCCGCCGCCGTCAACGGTAATCATCTCCACCGTTGCCGCCGTAGAGGGACACCACCAAGTTAGGGTGTGTCTCGATCCCTTTTCGTGCTCCACTGCTGATTCTTGCACGATAGGTTGCCATGATTCAATCCATGTTTGATATGTTCCCCACACAATAGTTCAGATCGTCTAGTTTCGAGGAAAATTCTTAGGTTTAGGTTTCCACGGAATGCATCTCGGTGAAGCCGATTTTGAAAATCGGAATGACCGATTTGGCCTCTGGCCATTGCACTGCATAGTTCGGTTTAACCGAGTTGTGCCAATCGGAACGACCGAAAAGAAGTTTCAGTGAAACCCTAAGTTTTCGGCAGGACCGAAACCCATTTCGGTCTGACCGAAAGTGGTGTGTAGGTTTCTGTTGAACACTTCGGTTGCACCGAAACCTGAAATCGGTTTGACCGAAATACATTCTGTGAAAACTCAAAACTAAGTTTTTAACTCATTTTTTTTCAAAAACTTCTGCAGTTGTGATAACTCTTCTACTCTGCCTATACCCTATCTTTTCACAGGTTTTTCAGCCATGTCAGATGTCAGTGACAGCCAGAACAGGTCTGAATCACCGTTTGCTGAAATTCCAGAGGCAGATACAAGTCCTGCAAGCAGCTCTAGTGATGATGGTGAGAGGAGCACCCCTAGTGGTCTGCCTCCTGCAGCTACGAGAACCAGGAAGAAGAGAACTTCTGATGATGAGGACTCCGACTTTGTTGCTGAGGAAGTTACCTCCAAGCCCAAGAGGAATGTGGTTGCCAAAGAGCACCAAGGGCAGCAGCCAAAGAAAGGCACAAGCAAAGTGAAGCAGTCAGCAGTTGCTAAGAAGCTCAACTTGGAAGAGCCTGCTCCAAGCAAGGTGAAGAAGACTTCCAAAAGGAATTGGGTTGTTTATGCTGAACCTCAAGTTGATGCTGAAGAAGAAGAAGAAGAAGCACCCCAGCCTCCTCCTCAGAAAGCTAAGTTCATGGGTGATGCTATTCGGGCTCAAGCCTCCTCTAAGCCCAAGAAGCCTGCTCCTTCCAAGGCAGCTCCAGCCAAGCCCAAGAGAACAACCAGAAGCATTCCAGCTTCTGAGAAGAACAAAGGAGAGATGCCACCGTCTGAATCAGATGAAGAGCATGTGTTGCTCAAGCTCCGTCCCAAGTTGCCACTCCACAATGATGCTCATCCTCAAGCTGAGGACATGAAGGCAAGGAAGGACAAAGGTCTCAGGCTATGGAGACAGTCTGATCCATATGCCGTAAGGAGAAGGACTGCTGTGGACCCCAGATTCCACACCAGAGAGCAGCAGGATTTCTATGAGACCGTGCTAATGGATAAGAAGCCCATTGTTGCTGACACCAGGTATGTTGACTGGGAGTACATTGACAGTGAAGAGCACCGGGACTTCTTTCCCCATGTGCATGAGAGCTTTACTGCATGTGGAGTTGCTGACTTTGTGGGTCAAGAGCTGACAGCCTGGAATGACGAGATGATCATGCAGTTCTATGCCACAGCCCACTTCTACCCTGATGGCAAGATCACCTGGATGACTGAAGGTCAAAGGTTTTCTTCGACTGTTGAAGAATGGGCAGAACTTCTGAATGCTCCAGTGCAGAGAGAGGACGACATTGATGTCTATGGGATTCCTAAGAAGAGTCATGATTCCATGAAGAATATGTACAAGGAGAACCCAGCTGCTGATTTGGAGGGATGGAAGCTCGGCTCAGTGTATTATCTCCAGGCAGGTCTGACCACCACTAACACTATTCTGAGGCATACTTTGATGCCTAAGTCAGGTGACCACCGGATGATACGAGGCTATTCTATCAACATGCTGCACATTCTCGATGAGAAGGCACCTTTTAAGGTGATGGACTTGATGGTAGAGACCATTAAGAGGACTGCAGCTGACCAGAAGAGGTCATGTGGGTTTGCACCGCAGATACAGATGCTCATCAACGCCAAGTTTGGCACGGGCAAATTCATGTTGGATAGGAAGCACTTGCCACTGCAGCCAGAGCATGAGGACAACTTAGTTGTGATGGATGAAGGGGATCCCACCTCAGTTGAAGGGCAAGCCAAAATTGAAGCTGCGAAGAAAGCAAAAGCTGACAAAGAGGCAGCAGCAGCAGCAGCTAAGCCAAAGAGCTTTGGAGAACAAATTCTTGAAGCTACCCAAAGGATTGAACAACGCCTGGCCAGCATTGAGCAATCTCAGGAGAGCCTTGAGAGGATTGTCGAGGACAAGATCCACGCTCTGGACGTGAAGCTGACTGAGATTCAGGTGTCTGTCAACAAGCTTGAGGCAGACATGGAGGAGACTAGGCAGGAGAGAGCAAAGCTTATGCAGGATGATCTAGTCCAGGACTCTCATCACCAGACTGCTCAGATTCCCAGAGGATCCAGATCTGCAGCTATCCCAGTGACAGACTCCAGGGCTACCACTTCAGCACCAGCTACAGCTCCAGCAGTTCCTTCAGCTCCAGCATCCACTCCTCCACCGCAGACATCCGCAGAGGTCTTCGCAGATGCAGCTATCTCTACACCGACATCTACCCAGACGGGAGCCGCCAGCAGAGCCCGCAGTGACGCTTAGCTCTATACCTTTTCGAACTTTTTGGTAACTTGTTGCCAAAGGGGGAGAAATTGTTATAGATCATAGGGCTTCGAGAGAGAGAGTGCTCTTTCGTCTTTTCGTTCTTTTGCCGGTTTTCCTTGAGATACATTGGTTTCTTTTGGTTCCTGAAACTTCAAGTGTGCTTGCTACTACGTTTGATGCTACCTTAATGAGTGCTTAGTCATACTATGCTTTAATGTGTGCTTATTGCTTATCCTATGCTATTCCTTATTGTATGGCTATTTACTCTTGTCTTGGTGATTGAGTGCATGTTATTCATTCTTATCATTTTGTGCGCTCCACCAAGATGTATGTGACATGGAAGAGTGACCCATAATCCTAATCGATTGTGCATTTGCATTCAAACGCAAATTTTAAATAATGCACAAATTTAGGGGGAGCTCTTGTTTATCACATACTTCTCAAAGCGACGATATTATTCTTTGATTATATCTTTTGTCGAAGCTTTGATCTATATGTTGTCATCAATTACCAAAAAGGGGGAGATTGAAAGTGCAACTAATCCCCGGGTGGTTTTGGTAATTAATAACAACATATATATCATTGAACTAATATTCTCTTGAGAATCATTTCAGAAAAGTTCGATGATATGGGTATGGAAATATCTGAAGAAGTGGACCCCTCAAAATGCTAAGACAAGCATTGGCAAAAGCTCAAGACTCCATTTTTGGTTTAGTGATCAAAGATCACATTGAGTCCATAGGAAAAGCCAATACTATTAAAAGGGGATGAGGTTGTGTTAATGTTCTTGTTGCTCAAGTGCTTGGTGATCTAGCTCCCTCAACTATCAGCACCTTTCACTTTACAACACACTCATAAGTAATCTCGGACAAACCGATTCTGCAAACTCAGTCCCACCGAGATGAACCACTTCAGTTATTTCCCCAAACCCTAACTTCTCGGTCCATCCGATTCTGTGTTTCGGTCTCACCGAAAATGTTCTGCCAACCTTCTGTAACCAATGACAGCATTTTGGAATATCCGAGTTGTTGTTTTCGGTCACACCGAGATGGCAAACCCTAATCTTTGACTCACTTCGGACACACCGAGATGGTATTTTCGGTCCCACCGAAAATCCCAACGTTCACTATATTTGAACTTTCGGTCTAACCGAGTTTTCACTTCGGTCTCACCGAGATTGGTCAAATGTGTGTGTAACGGTTGGATTTTGTGTGGAGGCTATATATACCCCTCCACCCCCTCCTCATTCGTGAGGAGAGCCATCAGAAAGTACCACCACTTCTACCATACACTTTCTGAGAAGTGAACCACCTACCCTTGTGTTGAGATCAAGCCATTCCATTCCTACCATATGAAACTTGATCTCTAGCCTTCCCAAGTTGCTTTCCACTCAAATCTTTCTTCCACCACAGCCATATCAGTGAGGAGAGTTGAGTGTTGGGGAGATTATCACTTGAAGCACAAGAGCAAGGAGTTCATCACCATCAACACCGTCTATTACCTTTTGGGGGGTGGTGCCTCCTAGATTGGTTAGGTGTCGCTTGGGAGCCTCCGTCTTTGAGATGTGGAGTTGAACCAAGAAGTTTGTAAGGGCAAGGAGATCGCCTACTTCGTGAAGATCTACCCCGAGTAAGGCTAGTCCTCCGTGGGCGTAGGCCGTGATGGAATAGACAAGGTTGCTTCTTCGTGGACCCTTCGTGGGTGGAGCCCTCCGTGGACTCGCGCAGCCGTTACCCTCCGTGGGTTGAAGTCTCCATCAACATGGATGTACGATAGCACCACCTATCGGAACCACGACAAAAATCTCCGTGTCACCAAACTGCGTTTGATCTTCTCCACCTCCTTTTTACATGTGCAATTTACTTTCCGCTGCATATACTCTAGAATTGCATGTGTAGGGTGTTACTTGAATTGGTCTCAATTGTGAAACTGCCAAAAACATTGCATGATCTAAAGGCAGATTTTTTATATTGTCAAGTAGTCTAATCACCCCCCCTCTAGACCTACTTTCGATCCTACACCCCGGCGACAAGAAGGATGCGCTTATCTGCGCCGATAAGATCTACCGGGACGCTGCAGCCGCGACAGACAGCAAGACACTTGCCGCTGAAGCTCCCGGGGGGAAGACCAAGACCAAGTCCGGCAAGAGTTCTGGAGCCCACTCCGGCAAACGCACCTCTTCGGAGTGCTGCGCTGCCGTCGAGGACGCACCATCGAGCTCCACCGGCAAGTGCAAGAAAGGAATGGCAGCTCCACCGGCAACCAAGAAGGTGTCCGCCAAGGAGGACGGCACTGGTGGTACCTTCACCATCAGTGCTACACTCGACCCCAAATAGGAAAGCGCGCTCGTTGCCTTCCTGCGGGCGAATGTGGACGTGTTTGCATGGCAACCGTCTGACATCCCTGGCGTTCCCAGGAAGGTAATCGAGCACAAGCTTGCTGTTTGTCCTCATGCGCGGCCCGTCAAGCAGAAGGTCAGGAAGCAAGCGGTGGAGCGCCAAGAGTTCATCGCCGAAGAAATCAAGAAGTTGGAAGCAACAGGCCTTATTAGAGGCGTACTCCATCCTACGTGGTTGGCCAATCCAGTTGTCGTGCGCAAAGCCAATGGGAAGTGGAGACTTTGTATAGACTTCACCGATGTGAATAAAGCATGTCCCAAAGATCCATTTCCCTTGCCGCACATCGACCAAATTGTGGACTCCACGGCTGGATGTGAGTTGCTTTCATATCTCGATGCATACTCAGGTTACCATCAGATATTCATGGCTGAGGAAGACGAGGAGAAGACCGCGTTCATTACTCCATGTGGCACATATTGCTTTATACGCATGCCCTTTGGATTGAAGAATGCGGTCTCGACATTTGCAAGGGTGGTACACACTGCTTTTGAGCCACAGATACACAGAAATGTAGAAGCATACATGGATGATATATTGGTCAAGAGCAAGTGCAAGGATACCCTGATTCAAGACTTAGAAGAAACCTTTGAGAATCTGCGCAAGATACAACTCAAGTTGAACCCCGAGAAGTGCGTTTTCGGAGTCCCCTCCGGCAAGCTCCTCGGGTTCTTTGTGTCCCAGAGGGGGAATGAAGCCAATCCCGACAAGATAAAAGCCATCGAGCAGATTGAAGCCCCGAAGCGCGTCAAGGACGTAAGAAGACTTGCTGGTTTTGTGGCTGCCCTCAGCAGGTTCATTTCAAAGTCTGCAGAACGCGCCCTGCCTTTCTTCAAAATCTTGAAAAATACTGGTCCTATGAAATGGACTCCAGAAGCGGAGGCAGCGCTGCAAGACTTGAAAGGATACCTATCCTCCACTCCAGTACTTGTCGCACCTAAACCACAAGAGAAGTTGCTGATGTACTTAGCGGCGACCAATCAAGTGGTTAGTGCCGCGTTAGTAGCGGAGAGGGAGGAAGATGAGGAACCCACATCCCCGGCAAGCGCATCCAACGGCAAGCAGGGGGCTTCCCCGACAAGCTCCGGCCCTGACAAGGACAAGTTTGCACAGGAGCGAGGAGAAGTGCGACAGAAGATGGTGCAGCGCCCAGTTTATTTTGTAAGATCCCTCTTGCAAGGGGCTAGATCAAGATACTCTGGAGTGCAGAAGTTACTTTTCGGCCTCCTCATGGCCTCAAGAAAGCTGCGCCATTACTTCCAAGCACACGAGATAACAGTGGTCACTCGCTTTCCGTTGAAGAGGATATTGCAAAATCCAGAAGCAACAGGCAAGATCGTCGAGTGGGCACTGGAGCTGTCAAGCTTTGGTCTCAAGTTTGAGAGTACTTCAACCATACAGAGCAGAGCTTTGGCAGAGTTTATAGCGGAATGGACCCCAACACCAGATGAAGAAATCCCAGAGACAAGCATCCCCGTCCAAGAAGCAAGCAAGGAGTGGATAATGTACTTCGATGGTGCCTTCTCGCTGCAAGGCGCCGGCGCCGGCGTGTTGCTCATAGCGCCCACCGGGGAGCACCTCAAGTATGTTGTTCAAATGCACTTTCCCAAGGAACAAGCGACAAACAATATTGCCGAGTATGAAGGTTTGCTTGCCGGTCTCAGAATTGCGGCCGAACTTGGGATCAAGAAGCTGATTGTGCGGGGAGACTCACAGTTGGTGGTCCGACAAGTAAACAAGAGTTACCAGAGCCCTCTGATGGAAGCTTATGTCGATGAAGTGAGGAAGCTTGAAGAACACTTTGAGGGCCTACAGATGGAGCATGTTCCGAGAGCTCAGAATGACATTGCAGATGGCCTCTCAAAGTGTGCTGCAATGAAGTTACCTATGGAACCAGGGGTCTTCGTGCTCAAGCTAACTCAGCCATCCATTACACCATCAGTTGGGCAGAACAAGAAGAGGAAGTTGGTCTCCGGCGACTACTTGCCGGCGGATCTTCCCGAAGCCGCCGCCAAGGTCCCCAAGATCAGCAACCAAAATGCTGAGGAACAGTCTGCTCCTGCGGACCCAAGGGTCTGTACAGTTGAAGCAGGCGTTCCCGACAAGCCTTGCCCCGGCAGGCTTGCCGGGGAACCCTCAGCTCCGGAAGAGCCGCAGGTTCTTGCCGTAGAAGCTGAGGTTCCCGCAGCAGCCCTGATGCCTTTAGTCCTTGTTGCTGAGCCTCATGCTCCAGCATGGGCACAGCAAATCGTCCGTTTTCTTCAGACTGGAGAACTTCCCGAAGAACCAGAAGAGATAGAGAGGATAACCAGGCAGTCAAGTATGTACCAGTTCGTTGGCAACGAACTGTACAGAAGAAGACTTAATGGTGTCAGATTGAAGTGCATTTCCCGAGAAGATGGACAGAAGCTGTTGGCAGAAATACACGGAGGCATATGTGGTCACCACATCGGCGCAAGAGCACTTGCCGGGAAGGCGTTCCGGCAAGGTTTCTTTTGGCCAGAAGCCCTCCAAGATGCAAATGCGCAAGTAACCAAGTGTGAAGCGTGCCAGTTCCATGCTAAGCAGATTCACCGGCCAGCTCAAGCTCTCCAGACGATCCCTTTGTCCTGGCCCTTCTCGGTCTGGGGGCTCGACATCCTCGGCCCCTTTCCCCGCGCTGTCGGGGGCTTTGAGTACTTGTACGTCGCAATCGACAAGTTCACAAAGTGGCCAGAAGTGGAACCAGTGAGAAAGGTGATAGCACAGTCAGCAGTCAGGTTCTTCAGATCAATAGTTTGCCGTTTCGGGATCCATATCAGGATCATCACCGACAATGGCACACAATTCGCAAGCCGCACCTTCATGCAGTACGTCCAAGACCTTGGCGCCAAGGTCTGCTTTGCTTCTGTTGCTCACCCAAGGAGTAATGGTCAAGAGGATAGGGCCAATGCTGAAGTGCTGCGCGGACTGAAGACAAGAACCTTCGACAGGCTGCACAAGTGTGGAAGAAACTGGATAGAGGAGTTGCCGGCGGCTCTTTGGTCAATCAGGACGACACCAAGTCGAGCCACCGGACAGACCCCCTTTGCTCTTGTCTATGGAGCAGAGGCAGTTCTCCCCACGGAACTCGTATACGGATCTCCTCGAGTGCTCATTTACGACGAGCTCGAGCAAGAGCAACTGCGACAAGATGATGCATTGCTCCTTGAGGAGGAATGTCTCCAGGCTGCTGTACGAGCTGCTCGATACCAGCAAGCCTTGCGTCGCTATCATAGCCGCTAGGTCAAGGCCAGGAGTCTCGAGGAAGGCGACCTTGTTCTTCGGCGCGTTCAATCCGCCAAGAACTCCAACAAGTTGACGCCGAAGTGGGAAGGCCCTTATCGGGTGAGACAAGTCACGAGGCCCGGTGCTGTCCGCCTTGAGGCCGAAGAAGGCTTACCGGTGAGCAACTCCTGGAACATAGAGCATCTTCGCAAGTTTCACCCATAAGGCGCGGTTGCCGTGATCAGCTCCGGCAACCACCTTTTGTACAAGTCTTGCCGCTGTTTCATGTAAACCTTTGTACAAAGCTGGGCGCGGACCCCGTGCATCAGTAAAACTATTGTGCTTCGCACCATTTGTCATTTCGTGCTTTTCCATTCACTTGCATGTATCATCTGACATTTTGTGCAGCACACATCCCCGGTAAGCAATAACAAGCCGCAAGGCTCCGTACTTGCATTTCTCCCTCTTTCGCCTTTCTCTCTGAAACAGAAGGAGTGTTCCTCGCGCACAAGTTTGCCGGGGGGGGGGAGGAGATGGAAGTATGGACCAAGCGCTGTTCAAGAAAGAAAAGTCTTGTCGGGAAGCAAACAATCAAACAATCCATGAAAGCTAAGATACCAAAGTTTGAGCATTCAAATTTTTAAATTTTAGTTATCTTCCTTGAACAACCACACTTTGTATGGAAAACCTGTGCGCGGAGGAACCTACCCGTGGCTAGCCGCGCCCTTACTTTGTTTCGAGAACGCTCAACGGCTTAAGTGAGCTGCGACAAGTGTCGCGCCCTTACTTCGTTTTCGAGTTCGCTCAGCATTCTAAGTGTGCTGCGACTAGCTGCGGCAAGGTTTCTTGCCGACAAGGGCTTTGCTAGCAGGCTGCTAAGAGTCCCGCACTCAGCGCTCGCGGCAAGAGTCCCTTTGCCGGCAAGTTTCCCTAAAAGCGTAGGGTGGAAAGCATACAAAGTGAAGGGACTAAAGCAAGGGAGATAGCATGGCATTGATTACCCGAAATAAGAGTATATATTACAGAGATAACTTGCCGTTGTTCTAAACAACTACTGCCTATGACTTAATTGGCAGCGGCGAGGGAAGCAAGGTGCCTAGTCTCTGCGCTCTCCGTCAATCCTCTGGATCTTGCCCACCTTGGCTACGGTGTGGGCAACTTGGGCCTTCAACGCCTCCTGGTCAGCTTCGGGCGGCAAGGTCCGGAGGACGTTGACAAGGTTGATCCCGGGGTTGCGGTAGACGATCTTCGACAACACCCGCTCCATAGTGCCCATGCAAAGACGGCGCGCCTCATCAGCCAGCTGGGTGGGGATCTTCTCCCGTAGCCGCGCGAGAGCCGGCGCCACTCCTCTGAGGAACAAGCTCAGCTTGGCGCTGTGGGGGAGATTCTCGTCGGGGGAGTACGCGAGGTGCTCCGCCCTCAACGCCACCATCTCCATATCGATGTTGGCGGCGGAGGTGACGAGCTCCTCGGTCCACTCCTCCACCGTCCGCTCGAAGTGATTTTGCGAGACGGCGGCGCTTTCCAGCAAGTTCCTCTCAGTACGAAGATCATCCTTCAGCTTCGTCTCGCGGTCCCGGGCGGCGTCAAGAGAGTCGGTGAGGGTGGAGACCTTCATCTCCAAGTCGGCGATGGAGTCCCTGGCGTCGGTGAGCTCTTTGCCCTTCTCGGAGAGGTGGATTTGCAGCTCCGAATTGGTGTGGGCATCCTTCTCCCGCGCCACGTTGAGCGCGGCGACCCTGTCTTCACTCGCCTTCAAGTTCAGCTCCATCTGCGCAACCCGGGCCTCCAGATCCCTCTTGGCGGTCTCTGCGGCAGCAGTGGCATCCCTCGCCTCCTGCAGAGCCCCGCCAATAGCTTGCTCCCGAGCGGTGAGGTCGTCCTCGTGGCTGTCGAGGTTGACCTTCAGCTGGTTGAGCTCTCCTTCCCGCCGAGACAGCTCCTCGGCGGCCAGACGCTGCTGCTCCTCCACCTCGGCCTTCTCGAGGATGAATGCTTGGTGTGCTCCGGCAAGCTCTTCGTGCTCCTCCGCCAAGTTTCGGAGGGCCGCCTGGTTGGCGGCATGGAGCTCCGCGGCGCGCTTCTCCAAATCAGCACCAGCCTTGGCAGCTAGGGCTTCCCGAGACTCCAACTTCGCCTGCCTGGCACGGTACAAGGCCAGGAGCTGGCGTAGGAGTCGCTCCTCTTCGGGCTCGTCGCTGCTGCCGGGCGCGTCGACAACCTTCAATCCGGCGGAGGCGAGGACTTCTCCGTCAAACGTCTCTCCCTCCGTGGGTGCCCTTGATGAGGACGCCCACGGGACTTGGATAAAGACCCCGTTGGCGGCCTCCAGATAGACGCCCGACCCAGCCGCAGAGACGGAAGGATCGGCGGCCGGTGCAGCGTCCGGCGCTCCTGCGGCCTCCGGGCCAGCAGTGCGGTCGCCGGTCCCTTCCCCAGCCGCGGCGTCAGCGGTCGGGGCGGTCTCCTCGGCGGCTGGCTCATCGGCGCCAACCGTTCCCTCTGTAGCGGTGGCATCGCCAGCATCGCCACGCACCTCCTCCTCGGCAATGGTTTCCGTCTCCATCGACTCCGGGGCGGGCGGATCTAGCAGAAGAAAAAGAAAAGAAAGAATTGTCAAGCAAATATCCAAAAAAGAAGAATCCAAGAAAAAGAAAGTACAAGGGTTTACCTGCGCGGGCTTCTTCGATGACGGGGTCCCTCGCCGGGGAGCTCTCCCTTGGCGGCGTAGAAGTGGCCCCTGCTGGCGGAGGGCCGCTTGCGCCCTCCCTTGGCGGGGTGCTCACCCTTGTCGGTCTGCTCGCCCTTGGCGGGGTACTCGCCCTCGGCGGAGTGCCCGTCCTTGGCGGAGCTCTGTCCCTCGCCGGGGAGCTCATCCTTGGCGGGGAGGGTGGAACAGGCGGCTCGTCGGGGGCGACCTCCTGGTGCTCCTGCGGCTGCGGCTCCATTTCTACACAAGACAACAAGACATCAATAAGGACAACTACCTCAAGCGCGCCCGACAAACAGAAAAATGAATACCAGACTTACACTGGGGGCTGAGCTGGGGGCTGCTCCCCGGAGCAGCAGGCTGGTCCGGCAAGTCTGTCGCTGGCGCATCACCTGCCGCTGCGACGGGCTCGTCGTCCTCGATATCGACCACAGGGATCTTGGCCCTCTTCGCCATCCGCTGGGTCAAGGTCCTGGAAGCCAAAACAAGATCAGAACCAAGCAAGAGAAATCAAGACAAAATTAAAGGAAATGAAAATTGCAAGTACTTACTCTTCCTCGTCTTCGTCCGAGCTGAGGGCGGAGAAGTCAAATCCCGCCTCGTGTGCTCCAGCGCGAGGAGTTGGAGGAGAGGGCTCCCTCGGGCGCTTCGCGGGCTCCGGAGCTGCGGGCTATGAAGACCCAGCACCGGTCGTCGCTGAGGACCGAGGAGCAGAAGGAACCCCAGAGTCACTCCGGGAAGATCCCCCTCCGCTTGTCGCTCGGGCACGGGGCGCCTCCTTGACGACCTTGCTCGTCGTGGTGGCGCGCGTCGCCCGGCGCTTCGGTTGTTGTCGGGGCGCCTGAGGCCTCACCGTCTCGACGGCTTTGCGGAGGCGCTTCTTCTGTTGCGGCGGAGGGCTTGGTGGTGGCGGAGAATTCTCCGAGGATGAGGAGGCGTCGTCATCAAGATTCAGAGACCCGCTAGAATCTTCATCGGAATCACCGGACTCGGCGTCCTCCTCCTCCGCTGCGGGCCCGCTGGACTCAGCACCCTGCCCGGCAGCCTCGCCCATCCCGGCAGGCTCCCCGGTAGGCTCCCCGGCAAACTCCTCGGGCGCGATCTTCAGCAACTTGAGGATTTCCTCCTCCTCGGCCTGGCTCACCGCTTCCGCCGCCTCCGCTTCATCCACGGTGTATCCAAATTCACCTGCCGCTGCAGCCGCAGCGGCCTCCTCCATCCTGGAGGCAATATACGCCACATCCCGCTCGGCGGTCTCCCGGGTGAGCCCCTTCTTCTCCTCGGCTTTCCGTGGTTTTTCAACCAAGTTGTCGAAGAAGGCTTGCACGGTCTCCGCCGAAGGCTCCAGCCAAGTGGGGACGACCCCGTGGGAGTCGCACTTAGGCATTGCCGCACGGATGGCACTAAGGGCAGTATTATTTTACAAGGGAACTACTCCGACCGACGGTTTGAACCACTCCGGGTGCTTGTGGTCGTGCTTGAACAGCTCCCGGACCATACCCTTCAGTTCCAAGACGGTGAAGTTATAGTTCAGCCCAGGGCGCAGCCTCATGCGGTCTGCCGCGTTGCCGAACTCCCAAGCAGGTCTCTTCCTTTCCTGCAGAGGGGCAATGCGGCGACGGAGGAAGTCAGCTCCAACTTCACCCACAGTCAGATTGGCAGCCCAGAGACGAAGAATCCTAGTCAGGGCGATCTGCAGCTTGTCTTCCTCCGGGGCCAAGTCGCTCCAATCCTTGCTGCGCACTATTCCAGTCTGGCGCGGCAAGGTAAACTGCTCAGGCTCATCTTCCAGAATCCAACACCAGTCAGCCCTCCACTCTTCCCACTTGCCGCGAAGCTCTCCCTTCAAGTACGCCTCCTTCTTGTTCAGCCTAAAGATCCAGGAGATGCCACCGGAGAGTGGGGATCCGGACTCTACTCTAGGCGTGAAGAAGTGACGGAAAAGAGCTACGTTTGGGTGGACCCCGACATAGTTTTCGCACAGATGTGCGAAAACGGCCAAGGTGAGAACGGCATTTGGGGTGAAATCTAAGAGATGGAGGCCGTACGTGTTCATCACATCACAGAAGAACTCCGAATACGGAGGGCAAAGACCGCAATAGAAGAACGCAGCGAAGAAATAGTAACCTCCCGAGAACATGTTGACGGCCACGGCGGGGAGGACTCTGGTGCGCGGGTGATCTTTCGTCTCCCTTGCCCAGAACAAGTAGTACTTGTCCCGCAGCTCCCTCGGGCCGAGCCTTGGCGGGAAGACCACCCTCCTTCTCCGCATGGCTGCCAGCTTCGCCGCCTGCTCAGACTTCTCCTTCTTCGCCTTGTCGCTCTTCGCCTGGTCGCTCTTCGGGGCCATGGCGGGGACGGCGAGGGAGGACGGCGGCGCTGCGAGTGGGGAGGACGGCGGAGGAAGGGCGGAAGCAGGGAGCGGCGGGGGTTTCTGAGGACTCAAGGCGCAATGAAAGCAATGGGGAAAAAACTGCCCCTGCTTCCTCTGCTTTTAAGGGGGAAGTGGGGGACGTTCCTCATTTCCCCAATAAAGAAACAGGCCACGATCTCTCCCACGACACCGCAATCGACGCGTGCCGTTAGGGAGGGATGCGGCGAATCTGGAGTGGGAAACGGCGCGCCGTGGGCCGCGTGTGCCCATGCACTGTTCTGGGCCTGGCCCAACAGCGCTCGGCACCGTGTGTGGCCCAGGCCCGAGGGCTCCTGTCGGTGTACTAGAGTAGGGGTACCTTAGTATCCCGACTTGTGCATGGGCAGTAGCAGCGTCCCGTGGTCTGGCTCACCACGCGCCCGCCAAAGCCCACTCTAGACCCTCTTAAGCCATTCAAGAACAAAGTATTCAAGTTAAGAGACAAGACCCCGGCAAGAGGAGCTTGCCGGGAAGGCCGCACTAGGCTCAAAGTTATCATTCCAGCACAAGACCCTGGCAAGAGGAGCTTGCCTGGAAGGCCAAAAGAACGGCACTTCAAGGAGGAATATCGCGGCGCATCATGCGCCCCGGCAGGATCCGGAGAGTGACAAGCTTCCGGGCCCGGCAAGGTTGCGACCCCGGCAAGGTGTTTGTCGGGGAAGCCTATGCTGTGTCCCTCCGCTCCAGCTCATCTGGCCACGCATCGCCCTGTGGCCCTTCCAGGGGCACGTGGCAGATGGCTGTGCAGCCTGGGGTACACGGTGGCAAGCCGTCGTGACGAGGATATCGCCGTGGCGAACGGAGACGCATGGACGGACACTTTTTGGGGCGACAGCGACGGGCATTCAATGCCTTTGTCCCCCATCGTCAAGGTTAGGTGAAGACCACTGTTCATACACTGTTCATGCACTGTTGCAACTACCACAGGTTTTACATTTTTACCCTCCTCTACATTGACACCTGTCGGTGACCCCTTTGAGCTATAAAAGGAGGCCCATGCACAACGTAGAGGGGGTTCGATCCCAGAAACTCGATCACCACTACGCTCTGTGTAGCTAGTACTGTAGATCTTCAAGCTCCCGAGCTCCAGAAACTCAATAAAACCAAGGCAGGAGTAGGGTTTTACGCGTACGCGCGGCCTGAACCTGGGTAAACTGCCCGCGTGTGCTCCTCGATCTGCTCTCCGTGCTCCCTCCGCTCCCTTACCGCAACGTAGAAGGGGCTCCGATCCCATAGGTGTTCGTGGGTGTCCAGTTTCCCCGACACAATCCTTGCACCCGCGGGCACAAGCACCGTTGTTTTCCCCCTTGTGGCAACAACACATCCCCTAGACTCATGTTTCTATCACTCAAGCTAGTCATCGAGGGGCATGAACCCACAATCGAGCATAACGTTCCCTCTTTGAGTCACTACTTACTACTCGGCCAAAGAAATAAATAACAACGGAGAACATGCAAGAATTACTTATGAACTAAAATATAAAAGAGGTGAATCAAATATATTACTCAAGATCAATCTGAACATAATCTCATAATCCATCGGATCCCAGCAAACTCAACATAGCAACAACATAAGGATTACATAGGTTCCTCGATCATGTAGGGCAGCTCACGAGGACTAATTAGTGAAGCACAAGAACGGGAGGAGAACATCACATAGCTACTGGTCATGGGCTCATGGTCCAAGGGAGACTACTCACGAGTCATCCGGGAGGCGTCCATGGTGGTGGAGAAGCTCCCGGTGGTGATCCTCCCCTCCGGCAGGGTGCCGGGAAGGGTTCTCCTGGTGCTCCCGATCTTGGAAGCGGCGGCAGCGGCGGAACAGAGATGGGATCGCAAAAAGAAGTCCTGTTCTGAGGGTTACGGGGAACCCTTTAAATATATGCCACAGTAGGGCACCGGGGGAGCCTCGGGGGACCTAGGCGCCCCCCGGCGCGGACCAGGGGGGAGGCGCGCCCACAGGGCGCCTGGAGCCCCTGTGGCCCCCCCAGGCTGCCCTTCGGACGCAGTGTTGTTTCCGGTTCGCTGATTTTTTATATAATTTTTCTGGATTTTTCTGGGCAGTTCTCGAAACGTGAAAACCTGAAATACAAAAACAGCCGAAAACAGAAACTGTCACTGGGGTGCACTGGATTAGTAAGTTAGTCCAAATATGATCAAAAGTGTATGGAAGTGTATGAATATCATAGCAATATCACCCAAAAGTGGCATGGAGCAAGCAGAAATTATAGATACGTTTTGGACGTATCAACATCCCCAAGCTTAATTCCTGCTCGTCCTCGAGTAGGTAAATGATAACAAGAATAATTTCTGTGGTGACATGCTATTAACCATATAGGACTTTCTCATAGTCATATGACAAAAGCTTACTGAGACAATGATTCTAAAGTAATTAAGTTGTCTCAAGAGAAAATCACAAATGACTGAAAGTTTAACAATATGGAACTGAAACATCGAAAAGATTTGCAATGAACATGACGTGCAAATATGATAAAGTGATATCTAGCTTGCCCCCTTTAGTGATGCAAAACAAAAATGCAAGGGCACCTTCAAGGTTTAAGTGATGACTAGATACAATCATTTCAGAATAAACGATATCACAATCATGCAAAAGACAATGCTACTTTGGGACAATGCACATTACACTCAGAATGACAATCATGCTCTCAGTAGTTGGTGCTTCAACATAAAAGTAAAAGAAAGGTTAAGTGATAGAGCTTTTTATTTTGAAAACATGGAAGCAATTGTGTCAACGGTAGTAGTACTTCATATGTGTCATGTATAAAACATCTTATAAGTTGCAAGCCTCATGCATCGAATACCAATAGTGCTCGCTCCTTGTCCTAATTAGCTCGGATCCCCATGGGTTATCATTGCATTGCATATGTTTTAACCAAGTGTCACAAAGGGGTACCTCTATGCCACCTATACAAAGGTCAAAGGAGATAGATCACATTTGATTTCTCGTTTTTGATAAATCTCAACTTGAGGACATCCATACCGGGACAACATAGAAAATAGATGATGGACTCCTCTTTAATGCATAAGCATATTCTCATGAGAGATTGAGGATTAAGGTCCAAGCTAAAACTTCCACCATGATGCATGGCTTTGGTTGGCGGCCCAATGTTCTTCTCTAACAATATGCATATTAATTCAACCCACGGCAAATCACCCTTACTTCAGAAAAGACGAACATGCATAGCAACTCACATGATATTCAACAAAAGTGTGACAGTTGATGGCGTCCCCAGAAACATGGTTACCGCTCAGCAAGCAACTCATAAGAAATAAGATACATAGGCAACATATTCTTTACCACAATAGTTTTTAGGCTACTTTCCCATGAGTTATGTATTGCATGGTTAGTTTGCTTAGTGCAGGTGGAGGTTAGTAAAAGACTGGGAGCGACCAACTAAGAGAGCAATGACGGTCATAATCATGCAGAGCGACAAAGCAATATTGAATCAGGCATGGTAGTTATATCGCTACTTAGAAATAAAAGATCATGAAGGCTTGACAGACTTTCTTTACAGTCTTTGAATATGCGTGAGCATACGCCAAGTCAATCAAAATAAATTCTCGAAGGAAGATATTACTAAACCATACCACATCATAGGCAAACAAACCAAGTTGGTACTCCAATAACACATTGGGAACCCCCCAGCTATTTGAGATTAACCAAAAGAAAACCTGAACTACTAAGCACCATCATGAAAGTAGCATCTTTATCATAGACACATTAACCCGTGCAACGGAAGCAAACTCTCTTAATAAGGTGAGCATGGTAATTAAAGAGAGTTCAAGCAACCAACTAAATAGAAGCTCTTGAAAAGATAAGCATGAATACTAAGAGCAAAGCACGATAGTAGCTAGTTAAAAGATAAAGAACACACACAGCATAGATAGACATGAAAATTCGATGTAATGTTCTAGGTAGAGGTGGAGCGTGTTTCTCTCCCACATGAAGGAATGCTGAGTTCCGACTCGTTATGAAAAACTAAAAAGAAAACTAAAAGCAAGACGCTCCAAGCATAGCACATAACACATGAAGTGATAAAAATATAGCGGAACGAAAGACGAACTGATAATGTTGATGGAGAAGGGGATGCACGGGGGCATCCCCAAGCTTAGACACTTGAGTCTCCTTGAATATTTCTTGGGGGTGCACGGGGGCATCCCCAAGCTTGAGCGCTTGACACTCCAGAATCTTTTTATCATCTTCCCTCGCACACTTGACACAACTCATCATAATCTGATTAGCGAGGTTAGTACCCTTAATAAAATAATTATACCTTGCTGGAAATAAGGATATTCTTGAAGTTCTACTGTTTCTCAAGATTGCCAAAAGGTTTTTGCAAAGAAAAAGCAAGTTCTTAATTTGCAAAGTGAAGGTAAGACAAAACAGGACAGAATCTGTGAAAAACAGAACAACAGGCAGTAATTGACCTGTTCAGGATACTTCTGCAACTCAAATCAAAAAACTCCGAACAGACGCAGGAAAGACAATTATATAGAGAACGCTGTCGAAAACATTCAGACCAAAAAGATGATCTGGTGATTTTATACGAATTTTTCTATCCAAGGACAGAATCTGTTTCCTGGACAGCACCTCACAACTTTTGAACTTTCTAGCAATCAGAGGCTATACTTGGCACAAATATGAAAAGCAAAGATACAATGATGATGCTACAGCAGTAAACAACATCAAGACACAACAAAAGAAAAAAATTTATTCATGTGGGCTGCCTCCCAAAAGCGCTTTCTTTTATGCCTTTAAGCTAGGCATAATGCATAGATCAAGTTGTATCAATTGAACCATCATCAAGATCATCAAAAAGCTCTTCAATAATACAACTAGTCTTAAGAGGACTCTCAAATAAAGGCCTCATAGAGATACTTCTAGGTAGAAGACCAAAAGGATAAAAGTCAAGGGAAGATTCATTTATAAATTCATCAACGATAGGTGTTTCTTCCAAAGTCTTTACAGTTTCAACCCCTTTGGCAATAGGTGGATTGTTTTTAGAACGGGGAGCCTTTGGAACGTGAACGAACTTAGGCTCCCTCTTTGCCGGAGTTTCTACCTTTTCGGTTTTGATCGAGGAGAAAGTATTTCCTAAGGTATGAAATATTTCCTCAATCTTGTCCATCCTAGAAGAGTCAGAACCATGGAATTTGACGGTCTCCAAAATTTTGAAAATTTTATGCATGGAGCTATCAAGTCTATTCAAATTCCCTTGGATCTTACGATCCAACTCATTCATCTTATTAGTGCTTGGCATCTCTAGCTCTATTTTTTCAAGTTTTTTCATAATGTGAGCTAGGGTGATGTCCTCTCGAATGCTAACAACAGGGGGACTCCCAACAAGGTTTTCAATAATACTAAGAGACTCCCAAACTGGGGCCTCTAGGAAATTCCCATTGAGAGCAGTATCTAGAATAAACATATTCCAAGAAGTAATTCCAACATAAAAATATCTAAGTAAGATAGTAGTGGGTTGCTTCTTGGTGGCTCTTTTTTGTGAATCATTAATTCTATACCAAGCATCTTTCAAAATTTCCCCACCTCTTTGTTTAAAGGTGAGAACTTCTGCCTCGTCAAAGACAAAAAGACCCGACATAATGATAACTAAAGAACAAGATAAGTATTTTTGTGATTTTCGATAAAAGGAACTAAAAGCAAAAATGAAAGTAAACTAACAAGACTAAAAAGCAAAGGTAAAAGATAGCATGCAACTCCCCTATCCTGAAGAGTGGAGTCCCCGGCAACGGCGCCAGAAAATACTCCTTGACGGGCCTCGAACCCCTCGTTGGTTACCCCAAGTGGAAGGTGTAAGATGCAGTAAGTAGAAGTGTTTTCCCCTAGCAAAGATGCCAAGGATCGAATCCCCAGAGACTCCTAGGTTCAAAAAGTAGGTGTCAATTGCTAACGGCGCAATTAGCAATCAACGTGGACCTGCACACAGATACAAATAACTTTGCTCCCAACGAGTACAGAGAGGTTGTCAATCTCTCCGGCCTTGTAGTTCACAAAGGGTTAAAAGCAATATGATAGTAGTGATAAATAGTGTTTTGCAATAGTAAGTAAAATAGCGAAAAGTAAATAGTGGATGTGATCAATGATGGTAATATGGACCGGAGTCTCAGGATGTTCACTAGTGATGTCTCTCTCCCAAAAGACGATAAAACAACTATGTGAGGTAAACAAATTACAGCTGGGCAATTGACAGGACCACGAACGCAAACCAATGCTGGTTACATTGCAAGAAAGGTTGAGGTTCAAAGCATGGGCGGTACGCCAAAGTAAGTAGACCGAAATCCATCAATATCTACTACTAATCATCCACCTTGAGATATCTATCCAGAACATCTCGCTGGTATTAAGTTGCGAGTCCCACCCATAGTGTAAACTCAATGCAACAGACGACTGCATTAAAAGAACTTTGCGTAAAGTAAACAATCCTTGCACCCGCGGGCACAAGCACCGTTGTTTTCCCCCTTGTGGCAACAGCACATCCCCTAGACTCATGTTTCTGTCACTCAAGCTAGTCATCGAGGGGCATGAACCCACAATCGAGCATAACGTTCCCTCTTGGAGTCACTACTTACTACTCGGCCAAAGCAATAAATAACAACGGAGAACATGCAAGAATTACTTATGAACTAAAATATAAAAGAGGTGAATCAAATATATTACTCAAGGTCAATCTGAACATAATCTCATAATCCATCGGATCCCAGCAAACTCAACATAGCAACAGCATAAGGATTACATAGGTGCCTCGATCATGTAGGGCAGCTCACGAGGACTAATTAGTGAAGCACAAGAACAGGACGAGAACATCACATAGCTACTGGTCATGGACTCATGGTCCAAGGGAGACTACTCACGAGTCATCCGGGAGGCGTCCATGGTGGTGGAGAAGCTCCCAGTGGTGATCCTCCCCTCCGGCTGGGTGCCGGGAAGAGTTCTCCTGGTGCTCCCGATCTTGGAAGCGGCGGCGGCGGCGGAACAGAGATGGGATCGCGAAAAGAAGTCATGTTGTGAGGGTTACGGGGAACCCTTTAAATATATGCCAAAGTAGGTCACCGGGGGAGCCTCGGGGGGCCCAGGCGCCCCCCCCCCCCCCCCCCGGCGCGGCCCAGGGGGGGGCGCTCACAGGGCGCCTGGAGCCCCTGTGCCCCCCCAGGCTGCCCTTCGGACGCAGTGTTGTTTCTGGTTCGCTGATTTTTTATATAATTTTTCTGGATTTTTCTGGGCAGTTCTCGAAACGTGAAAACCTGAAATACAAAAACAGCCGAAAACAGAAACTGGCACTGGGGTGCACTGGATTAGTAAGTTAGTCCAAATATGATCAAAAGTGTATGGAAGTGTATGAATATCATAGCAATATCACCCAAAAGTGGCATGGAGCAAGCAGAAATTATAGATACGTTTTGGACGTATCATCCGGCACTCCAAAGAAAGCATCCGAAGAGTGTCCATCAGAGTGGTTTTATATCAAGGACGTTGTCCTGCGGGACACAATCCGGCAAGGCCTTCCCGAATACCCCAGTGCTCCTTTAAAGAAGCGTTTCAACTGGTGTCCCCGCAGTCTCAAGGAGGAAGACAGTGCAGAGCTCAAAAGACTAGCAAGCAAGATCAGATTCCTTGCCCACCTCGAGCTGACAATAATTGAACTGGTGGCGATCTCAATAACGAGATGCGTGCAGCCGCTTCAGGCCAGAGGGTTTCCTATGTGGCACTATAATGGCCAGGATGATGCCTCCCGCTGTTTACGCCAGGGTCCGGACAACCCCGCTGCCTGGCCGCCATCCTAGCTGATCTCTACAAAGGGGAGAAGGAGGACTTTCTTCGCTTGAAGTGTCGAGAAGGTTTCTCTATGTATAACCCCATTGACTGGGTAAGCCTTTCTCTAATTGCTAGTTTCACTCAATTTTTATTTTGAGATACACTAACCGAACTGAATTCCGTTACTTCCAATAGGAGTGAAGGAAGGTGGTCGAAGGGATTTGTAGTCCCATCCCACAGCCCGAGGACCATATTCGAAACATGGATCCCGGATTTGAAGAAGAACCGGACATAGGCATAGATCTTAAAGATGGAGTTTTTTTATCAAGCCAGACATGATGGTACCAAAGTGGCTATTATAGTCGATTACCCAGGAGACACCTCTTCAAAGAGAGTATTCCCAGCGCGCCTCACCCATCGCACTATCTCATCCTCAAAAGGGGTGGCGCTCATCCCGCCGTACTGCATCAAGAGCGTCTTCCCAAAAAGCGACGCCTGTGCAGGGCGAGTCTTTGAAGCAAAAGGGGACCGGAGACGCCACCAAACCTCCTCCTTTATCGAAGAGGTGTAACTTCTTAACATATGCTTGGTGGCGGAGCGGATCATAATTTTCCGCTTTATTTTTTCTTTTAGGAAGAGCATACGCCAAACTTTGTTTGGGGATCCTGCTGGTCATGCTCCGACCAATCTGGTACCGTGCCCATCCACAAGGACTAGGGTTGATGCGGGTGTAACGCCGGATTGTCCTCTTCAAGAGGATACAGATGAGGTATCTATTACCAATTCTGAAGTGGAAAGCGCAATGAATCATCGGCGGCGAAAAGCAGCGATGCGTGACCCAGCTTTCACTGAGGATGCGTTTAACGCCCTCAGTTCTGCGGATGCGTTTGTCTGAGCCGCTCGAGACGGATGATACGTCTCCAACGTATCTATAATTTTTTATTGTTCCATGCTATTATTTATGATGTTTTGGATGTTTAATGGGCTTTGTCATACACTTTTATATTATTTTTGGGACTAACCTACTAACCCAAAGGCCCAGTCCAGATTGCTGTTTTTTGCCTGTTTCAGGGTTTTACAGAAAAGGGATATCAAACGGAGTCCTAACGGAATGAAACCTTCGGCAGAGATATTTTTGGAGTAGGGGCCACGTGGTGCCCACGAGAGTGGGGGGCGTGCCCCCTGCCTCGTGGGTCCCATGTAAGGCCCCCGGTGCCCTCCTTCCTCCTATAGAATCCTACGTACCCCGAAACCATCAGAAAAGAGGAGAAAACCCTAGTTCCACCACCATAACCTTCTGTTCCCGTGAGATCCCATCTTGGGGCCTGTTCCGGAGCTCCGTCGGAGGGGGGATCTACCAGGAGTGCTTCTACATCATCATCATCGCCTCACCATGTGTTGTGAGTAGTTTACCACAGACCTTCGGGTCCATAGCTAGTATCTAGATGGCTTCTTCTCTCTCTTTGGATCTCAATACAAAGTTCTCCTTGGTCTTCGAGGAGATCTATTCGATGTAATCTCTTTTTGCGGTGTGTTTGTCGAGATCAGATGAATTGTGGGTTTATGATCAAGATTATCTATGAGAAATATTTGGTTCTCCTCTGAACTCTTTATGTATGATTATAATATCCTTGCAAGTCTATTCGAATTATTGGTTTGGTTTGGCCTACTAGATCTATAGTTCTTGCAATGGGAGAAGTGCTTGGCTTTGGGTTGAATCTTGCGGTGTCCTTTCCCAGTAACAGTAGGGGCAGCAAGGCACGTATTGTATTGTTGCCATCGAGGATAAAAAGATGGGGTTTATATCATATTGCTTGAGTTTATCCCTCTACATCATGTCATCTTGCTTAAGGCGTTACTCTGTTCTTATGAACTCAATACACTAGATGCATGCTGGATAGCGGTCGATGTGTGGAGTAATAGTAGTAGATGCAGAATTGTTTCAGTCTACTTGTCTCGGACGTGATGCCTATATATAATGATCATGCCTAGATAGTCTCATAATTATTCGCTTTTCTATCAATTGCTCGACAATAATTTGTTTACCCGCCGTAGAATATCGCTATCATGAGAGAAGCCACTAGAGAACACTATGGCCGGCGGGTCTATTCTCAACATATCAATCTACATCTACTTTACTTTTTCCGCTTTTAATTTCTGTTCTTATAATCAAAAATACCAAAAATATCAAACTATCATCTCTATCAGATCTCACTTTCGTAAGTGACTGTAAAGGGATTGACAACCCCTTATCGCGTTGGCTGCGAAGTTCTTATTTGTTTGTGCAGGTGCGAGGGACTCACACGTGGTCTCCTACTGGATTGATACCTTGGTTCTCAAAAACCGAGGCACATACTTACGCTACTGTGCTGCATCTCCCTTTCCTCTTCGAGGGAATACAACGCAAGCTCGATAAGTAGCAAGAGGAATTTTTGGCGCCGTTGCTGGGGAGGCTTACGCAAAAGTCATATACCAAGTACCTATCACAAACCCTTATCCTTCGCATTACATTTTTTGCCTCTCGTTTTCCTCTCCCCCACTTCACCCTTGCCGTTTTATTTGCCCTTCTTCTGCCGCGTGTTTATCATTCGCTTGCTTCTTGTTTGCTTGTGTGTGTTGGATTGCTTCTTTGTCACTATGGCTCAGAACAATACCAAATTGTGTGACTTCTCCAATACCAACAATAATGATTTTATTAGCACTCCAATTGCTCCTATTACCGATGCTGAATCTTGTGAGATCAATGCTGCTTTGTTGAATCTTGTCATGAAAGATCAATTCTCCGGCCTTCCTAGTGAAGATGCCGCTACCCATCTAAACAACTTTGTTGATTTGTGTGATATGCCAAAGAAAAGGGTTACAGATAACGATATTGCTAAATTGAAGTTATTTCCGTTTTCACTTAGAGTTCGTGCTAAAACTTGGTTTTCTTCTTTTCCTATAAATAGTATTGATTCGTGGAATAAGTGCAAAGATGCTTTTATCTCTAAGTATTTCCCTCCTGCTAAGATTATCTCTATTAGAAATGAAATTATGAATTTTAAGCAACTAGATCATGAGCATGTTGCACAAGCTTGGGAGAGAATGAAATTAATGATGCGTAATTGCCCTACACATGGTTTGAATCTATGGATGATTATTCAGAACTTTTATGATGGCTTGAATTTTGCTTCTAGAAATCTTTTAGATTCGGCCGCAGGAGGCACTTTCATGGAAACTACCTTCGGAGAAGCTACCAAACTCCTAGATAATATTATGGTTAATTATTCTCAATGGCACACTGAAAGATCTACTAGTAAAAAAGTGCATGCTATTGAAGAAATTAGTGTTTTGAGTGCAAATATGGATGAACTTATGAAATTATTTGCTGCTAAGAGTGCTTTTTCTGATCCTAATGATACGCCTTTGTCCACTTTGAATGAAAATAACAATGAATCTTTGGATGTGAATTTTGTTGGTAGGAATAATTTTGGTAACAATGCTTATAGAGGGAACTTCAATCCTAGACCTTTTCCTAGTAATTCCTCTAATAATTATGGTAATTCCTACAACACCTCTTATGGAAAGATGCCTTCTGAATTTGAAACTAGTGTTAAGGAGTTTATGATTTCACAAAAGAATTTTAATGCTTTGCTTGAAGAAAACTTGCTTAAGATTGATGAATTGGCTAGAAGTGTGGATAGGATTACTCTTGATGTTGATTCTTTGAAACTTAGATCTATCCCACCTAAGCATGATATCAATGAGTCTCTCAAAGCCATGATAATTTCCATTGATGAATGCAAGGAAAGAACCGCTAGGATGCGTGCTAAAAGACAGGATTATATTAAAGCGAGTTCTTCTAGTTATCATGAAAATAAAGATGAAGATCTGAAAGTTATTGATGTGTCTCCTATTAGATCCTTGTTTTCTAGCATAAATCTTGATGAAGATAGGATTGGAGATGATTCTACTTTAAGGTGTCCCAATGATTCGGAGTTTTTAGATCTTGATGCTAAAATTGTTAAAAGTGGGAGTGAAGAGATTAAAACTTTGCATAGTGATGAACCTACTACTTTGGATTTGAAGGGATTCAAATATGATAATTTCTCTTTGATTGATTGTATTTCCTTGTTGCAATCCGTACTAAACTCTCCACATGCTTATAGTCGAAATAAAGCTTTCACCAAACACATAGTTGATGCTTTGATGCAATCTTATGAAGAAAAACTTGAGTTAGAAGTTTCTATCCCTAGAAAGCTTTATGAAGAGCGGGAACCTACTATCAAAATAAAAATTAAAGATCATGAATGCTTTGCGTTGTGTGATTTGGGTGCAAGTGTCTCCACTATCCCAAAAACTTTGTGTGATTTGCTAGGGTTCCATGAGCTTTATGATTGTTCTTTAAATTTGCATCTTGCGGATTCCACTATTAAGAAACCTATTGGGAGGATTAATGATGTTCTTATTGTTGCCAATAGGAATTATGTGCCCGTAGATTTCATTGTTCGTGATATAGATTGCAATCCTTCATGTCCTATTATTCTTGGTAGACCTTTCCTTAGAACGATTGGTGCAATTATTGATATGAAGGAAGGAAATATTAGATTCCAATTTACGTCAAGGAAAGGAATGGAACACTTTCCTAGAAAGAAAATCAAATTACCATATGAATCTATTATGAGAGCCACTTATGGATTGCCTTCCAAAGATGGCAACACCTAGATCTATCATGTATCGTGCCTAGCTAGGGGCGTAAAACGATAGCGCTTGTTGGGAGGCAACCCAATTTTATTTTCTGGTTTTGCTGCTGTTAGGGAATAAATATTGCATCTAGCTCCTGTTTAGATGTGGTTTTGTGTTTTTTTAGTGTCTGTGCCAAGTAGAACCTTTGGGAAGACTTGTGTGAAGTTTATGTGATCTTGCTGTGAAAAACAGAATCGTTAGCGCTCGCTAGGATGGTCATCAGATTTTACTGGAGTGTGCTATTTAGTTGATTCTTTTTGCAGATGATTAATAGACAAATTCCTCACGTTTACCAATTTAGTTTGATTTTTTTGGAGTTACAGAAGTATGCGAAACCTGCAGATTACTACAGACTATTCTGTTTTTGACAGATTCTATTTTTCGTGTGTTGTTTGCTTATTTCAATGCATCTATGAGTAATATTGGGAGATATGAACCATAGAGAAGTTGGAATACAGTAGGTTTAACACAAATATAAACAAAGAATTAATTCATTGCAGTTCCTTTGAGTAGTGGTTTGCTTTCTTATACTAACGGAGCTTACGAGATTTTTGTCTAAGTTTTGTGTTGTGAAGTTTTCAAGTTTTAAGTATTGCTTTGATGGACTATGGAACAAAGAGTAGCAAGGGCCTAAGCTTGGGGATTCCCAAGGCCCCTCAAGTAAAATTCAAGACAACCAAAAGCCTAAGCTTGGGGATGCCCCGGGAAGGCATCCCCTCTTTCGTCTTCATCTATCGGTAACTATACTCGGAGCTATATTTTTATTCACCACATGATATGTGTTTTGCTTGGAGCATCTTGTATAATTTGAGTCTTTGCTTTTTAGTTTGCCACAATTATCCTTGCTGTACACACCTATTTGAGAGAGTTAAATATGGCCTAGGAATTGTTAGAACACTCTATGTGCTTCACTTATATCTTTTGAGTTGAATAGTTTTTGCTCTAGGGCTTCACTTATATCTTTTAGAGCACGGTGGTGATAATATTTTGAAGAAATTGTTGAACTCTCATGCTTCACTTATATCCATTTGAGAGTCTATTAAAACAGCATGGTAATGTGTTTAGGCTATAAAACTAGTCTTCACATGATAGACATCCAATATCAATGTAGTAAAAACTTTCACACTTAGTGCATTGAATATGATGAGAAGTTGGATGCTTGATAAATGTTTTGAGATATAAAGATAGTGATATTAGAGTCATGCTAGTGGAGTTATTATGAAATTTAGAAATACTTGTGTTAAGGTTAGTGATTCCTGTAGCATGCACATATGGTGAACCGCTATGTTACGAAGTTAGAGCATGAGGTATTTGTAAAGTGCCAACCTTTGTGTGGAGGTCGGGGGCGCGCAATGGTTAACTCCTACCAACCTCCCCCCCCTAGGACCATGCGTTGATTGCTTTGTTTTGATGACTCGTAGATTTTTGCAATAAGTATATGAGTTCTTATGACTAATATTGAGTCCATGGATTATACGCACTCTCACCCTTCCACCATTGCTAGCCTCTCTTGTACCGCGCAACTTTCGCCAGTACCATACACCCACTATATATCCTTCCTCAAAACAGCCACCATATTATTCCTCAAAACAGCCACCATACCTACCTATCATGGCATTTCCATAGCCATTCCGAGATATATTGCCATGCAACTTTCCACCGTTCCGTTCTTATGACACGCATCATATTGTCATATTGCCATGCATGATCATGTAGTTGACATCGTATTTGTGGCAAGGCCGCCATGCATAATTTTTCATACATGTCACTCTTGATTCATTGCACATCCCGATACACCACCGGAGGCATGCATATAGAGCCATACTTGTTCTAGTATCGAGTCGTAATTCAATGAAAGTGTGATGATCATCATTATTAGAGCATTGTCCCATGTGAGGAAAGGCTAAATCAATAAAGCCCCTCCACACAAAAAAAGAAATAAAAAGGCCAAAGAAAAAAAGAAAGGCCCAAAAAAAGGGAAAAGAAAGAGGGACAATTGCTGCTATCTTTTTCCACACTTGTGCTTCAAAGTAGCACCATGTTCTTCATGATAGAGAGTCTCATGTTTAGTCACTTTCATATACTAGTGGGAATTTTCATTATAGAAATTGGCTTGTATATTCCAACGATGGGCTTCCTCAAATGCCCTAGGTCTTCGTGAGCAAGCAAGTTGGATGCACACCCACTAGTTTCTTTTGTTGAGCTTTCATACATATTTAGCTCTAGTGCATCCGTTGCATGGCAATCCCTACTCACTCACATTGATACCTATTGATGGGCATCTCCATAGCCCATTGATATGCCTAGTCGATGTGAGACTATCTCCCTCCTTTTTGTCTTCTCCACAACCACCGCTCTATTCCCCCATAGTGTATGTCCATGGCTCACGCTCATGTATTGCGTGAAAGTTGAAAGGGTTGAAAGAATAGAGTATGAAAACAAGTGCTTGGCTGAAATCGAGGTTGTGCATGATATGAATATTTTATGTGATGAAGAGGGAGCATAGCCAGAGTATATGATTTTGTAGGGTTAACTTTCTTTAGCCATAGTATTTTGAGAAGATATGATTGCTTTGTTAGTATGCTTGAAGTATTATTATTTCTTATGTCAATATAGACTTTTGTCTTGAATCTTTCAGATCTGAACATTCATGCCACAATTAAGAGAATTACATTGAAAAACTATGTTGGTTAGCATTCCACATCAAAAATTCTGTTTTTATCATTTACCTACTCGAGGACGAGCAGTAATTAAGCTTGGGGATGCTTGATACGTCCACAACGTATCTATAATTTTTTATTGTTCCATGCTATTATTTATGATGTTTTGGATGTTAATGGGCTTTGTCATACACTTTTTTATTTTTTTGGGACTAACCTACTAACCCAAAGGCCCAGTCTAGATTGCTGTTTTTTGCCTGTTTCAGAGCTTTGAAGAAAAGGGATATCAAATGGAGTCCAAACGGAATGAAACCTTCGGGAGAGATATTTTTGGAGAAAATCATGCCCGGAGACTTGAGAACCATGGAGTAGGGGCCACGTGATGGCCACGAGCGTGGGGCGCGCCCCCCTGCCTCGTGGGTCCCACGTAAGGCCCCCGGTGCCCTCCTTCCTCCTATATAAGCCTACGCACCCCGAAACCATCAGAAAAGAAGAGAAACCCCTAGTTCCACCATTGTAACCTTCTGTTCCCATGAGATCCCATCTTGGGGCCTGTTCCGGAGCTCCGCCGGAGGGGGGGACCTACCATGGAGTGCTTCTACATCATCATCATCGCCTCACCATGAGTTGTGAGTAGTTTACCACATACCTTCGGGTCCATAACTAGTATCTAGATGGCTTCTTCTCTCTCTTTGGATCTCAATACAAAGTTCTCTTCGGTCTTTGAGGAGATCTATTCGATGTAATCTCTTTTTGCGGTGTGTTTGTCAAGATCCGATGAATTGTGGGTATATGATCAAGATTATCTATGAGAAATATTTGGTTCTTCTCTGACCTCTTTATGTATGATTATAATATCCTTGCAACTCTTTTCGAATTATTGGTTTGGTTTGGCCTACTAGATCTATAGTTCTTGCAATGTGAGAAGTGCTTGGCTTAGGGTTCAATCTTGCGGTGTCCTTTCCAAGTGATAGTAGGGGCAGCAAGGCACGTATTGTATTGTTGCCATCGAGGATAAAAAGATGGGGTTTATATCAAATTGCTTGAGTTTATCCCTCTACATCATGTCATCTTGCTTAAGGCGTTACTCTGTTCTTATGAACTCAATACACTAGATGCATGCTGGATAGCGGTCGATATGTGGAGTAATAGTAGTAGATGCAGAATCATTTTGGTCTACTTGTCTCAGACGTGATGCCTATATATAATGATCATGCCTAGATAGTCCCATAATTATTCACTTTTCTGACAATTGCTCGACAGTAATTTGTTTACCCGCCGTAGAATATCGCTATCATGAGAGAAGCCACTAGAGAACACTATGGCCCCCATGTCTATTCTCAACATATTAACCTACATCTACTTTACTTTTTTCGCTTTTACTTTCTGTTCTTATAATCAAAAATACAAAAAATATCAAACTATCATATCTATCAGATCTCACTTTCGTAAGGGACCATAAAGGGATTGACAACCCCTTATCACGTTGGCTGCGAAGTTCTTATTTGTTTGTGGAGGTGCGAGGGACTTGCGCATGGTCTCCTACTGGATTGATACCTTGGTTCTCAAAAACTGAGGGAAATACTTACGCTATTGTGCTGCATCTCCCTTTCCTCTTCAAGGGAATACAACGCAAGCTCGAGAAGTAGCAACGGACTCGCTGGAGTCGCTCACCAACTTTCCAAGGATATGCGGGTGAGTGTTAATTCAATGTTCATATGCCAGTAGCCCCCGAGACTTAAAGCAGTTGGCCCAACTGATTTAAGGATCGTTGTGTTTTTAGGTACTCAAGGAAAAGAATAACACATTATCCAAGGAGCTAGAAGAATGCTGGACCAAGCTTACTACTGTCACCACCGAGTTAGAAGATTCGAAGAAGTCCAAGAAGGGCTCTGATTGTAAGAACAATAATGTCCGGACAATATGGTCCTGTGCCAATCAATGATCTTTAGGTATACATTGTTTGAACTGCAGCAACATGACCAACAAACCAACTGGAAGAAAAGCTAAGGGCTGCTCTGGCGGCGAAAGAACAAGCCGAAGGGCAAACAACTGCTGGTCAAGGTGTAGTGACACAGACCATTGATGAGAAGAACAAGCTGCAGGATACAAATATCAAGCTAGGCGAGGAGCTAAAGGACGTACGATCCCAACTCTCGGATGCCTTGAAAGAGAACAAGATGCTGAAAGGCGGCATATTCAGTATGAACGTGAATCTAGCTTACATTATAGTCCCTTGATTCAAAGTTCTTTTTACAAAACTGTTCCTGCAGGCTTGTTAACTGGGCGGCCCGAAGGAGAGGTGTCCGGATTTCAAGGTAACCTGCTGCAAGAGCTCTCCAAGGTACAAGAGCGAGCTCGTAAAGCCATGAAGAATATGACCAAGGCTTTATGGCCAGCCGATTCTCCTCCAGAAATTATGGAGGAACTGGCGAGTTTATTCAGAGGGGCTCGATGCCGCTTTGAATTATGGAAATTATCAGCATGTCAAGAAGGTGCTCAAGAAGCCTGGGCTATGGTGAAAAAATGCTACACCGGACTTGACCCGTACCACATGGCTCGGGTTGGACGTCGAGGGCCTGACAGACTAGAAATCCCTGTAAGCTTGGTATACGACGAAGTAAAGACAACCGCCAAGTATTCTCAACAAGACTGTAAATTAGACAGTCTTATAGATGGTATAGATGAAGAATAGGCGTTTGATTCTATGTAACGATGTACTTTATCATCAAACTCATCTCCTGCCGAATTTAATTAAAAGATTGTCATGGCAGACCGTCAGCTTTAACCTCCGAAACTCCAAGGACTGGAGTGTTTTTGAATATTATACATGTGGTACACACGTGGTATGTTCGGTAACCAGGCGATCCGATCATAATTACTTGAACAGACAAACTATGTTCGGGGAGTTATGTTATATTACTATTAACATAAGAAACATCTTCCAGAGAGAATAGTTCCGTTAAGGGTTCCTTTCCCTGGATCGGAATGCATATGTACGCATGCCTAGGCTTTGATACTTAAAAAGTATAATAGGAAGCTGTATCCTGTCGGTTTTAAAGGTTATGCACTTAAAAGCGGTACGTCATTATCCGCCGACCAATGATTCCCTTAAGAACGCTAGCTTTCAGCTTCACCCGTCTGAGGTACAGGTCCGGATTACCTAGTTGTAACAATCGCAGAGGTGCTCCCTTTAGACCCTAGCCGAACAATCGGGAACGTAGGGTATAAACACAGGAGCCAGGCAACCCAGCTTGGCAAAAACTTAAGTCATAAAGGTGCATAGAATGTCAAGGATACTATATGAAACAGACCACGCAAGTATTGTAAGCAATATGTTTTTTTAATAATGGGCTTCGTTATAGAAGCCCCCAAGTATTTTTGAGGTATATACATTTGAGGATGTTGTACCCTGTGATAGTTCGGTTGAGCCGGATACTTATTGATAAGAAAAAATAACAAAAGAAGAGGAGAACTTAAAATAAAAACAAGGGATGAGACCTAGACTGAAAAGAAAAATGTACTACCGAACTATCCGTAGAATCATCGGAGCCTGGCAGCGTTCCATGGGTTCGGCTCGAGGCGATTGTCTGAAGTGTTTCGAAGGCGATAGGCTCCACTGGTGAGTACTTCGTCAATAATGAAGGGGCCCTCCGATCTTGGTTTGAGCTTGTTCTTTTTCTTCTCCGGGAGGCGTAAGACGAGTTCACCAACATTGTATGTCTTGGCCCGCACTTCTCTGCTTTGGTATCGCCTGGCCTGTTGTTGATAAAATGTGGAACGAGCCTGCGTGATATCGCACTCTTCTTCAAGGCCGTCTAGGTCATCCTGCTAATTGAGCTCGGCCTCTCGCTCTTCATACATGCGCACTCGAGGTGAGTCATGAATAATATTGCATGGCAAAACAGGCTCTACGCCGTACACCATGAAAAAAGTCGTGTATCCGGTTGTCCGGTTAGGTGTGGTTCGCAACCCCCAGAGTATGGAGTCGAGCTCCTGGACCCAATGTTTATATGACTTCTATAGGGAGCGCACTAGTTGGGGTTTAATGCCGCTCATTATCAAGCCATTGGCTCTTTCGACTTGACCGTTTGTTTGAGGATTGTACACAGAGGCGTAATCAAGTTTAATGCCTAACTTAGCGCACCAATTTTTAACCTCATCAGCTGTGAAGTTGGAGCTGTTATCTGTGATAATACTGTGCGGGAAACCATAACGGTGAACTACACTGGATATAAAATCTATCACTAGCCCTGCCTCAACTATCAATTGTTTCAGTCTACTTGTCACAGACGTGATGCCTATATACATGATCATGCCTAGATATTCTCATAACTATGCGCTTTTCTATCAATTGCTCGACAGTAATTTGTTCAACCACCGTAAAATATGCTATCTTGAGAGAAGCCACTAGTGAAACCCGGACTGGCTTGGCTTCTATCCATTTAGTGAATTTGTCCACCATGACCAGTAAATATTTCTTTTTATGGCTTCCCCCTTTAAGAGGTCCGACCATATCCAGCCCCCAGACCGCAAAGGGCCAGGTAATGGGGATGGTTCCCAGAGCGGTGGGAGGCATATGACTTTGATTTGCGAAAATCTGGCATCCAACACAATGTCGGACTAGGGTCTGTGCGTCTGTGCACACAGTTGGCCAAAACAAACCAGTTCGGAAAGCCTTGCTTACAAGATCTCAGGCCGCGTGTATTTTGGCTAAAAGTTTTCGTCCCTCCTCTTCGAAGATGCACTGTTGGAGAATACCAGTAGTGCTTTCCTTGTATAGTTCACCTTCGTGAACCTTATAGGCTTTAGAGCACCGAATTATACTGCGGGCCTCATTCTGGTCATCGGGGAGCTCTTGCCTATTAAGGTAGGCTAGGAAAGGCTCGGTCCAGGGGGCTATAATAGCCATGATCTCGTGAGCCAAAGATGTTATTTCCATGTCTGAGTCCCTAATGGCATCTATCTTGAATTCGGCTGGGGGCATGTTCAGGTCCGGATTAATGTCTCTCGCCCTGCCATGTTACTGACGGCTTAAACAGCCTTACCACAAAGGTGTTAGGCGGGACTACGTCGCGTTTAGCGCCCATACGAGCAAGTATATCTGCTGCCTGGTTACTGTCCCGAGCTACATTTTCAATATGGCATTTAGATAAGCTTCCATCTTTGAATCCTTTGCTTCAAATTCTCTGTTTACCTGAGATATAGCGAGGTTTGAGTCTCTGCGTACCTCGAGGCATTGTATACCCATAGATACGGCCATGCGGAGACCGCGCAGTAGTGCCTCGTATTCGGCCGCATTGTTTGGGTCCGTGTACATGATCTGCAGTACGTAACAGACTATATCCCTTATTGGAGATATCAGGATGACACCGGCCCCCAATCTGGCTAGCATTTTGGAGCCGTCAAAATACATGGTCCAGTGGGAATATGATCCATAATCTTTAGGGAGTTCGGCTTCAGTCCATTCTGCGACAAAGTTGGCCAACACATGGGACTTAATAGTCCGGCGTGGTTTGTATGTTATTACGAACTGTAAGAGCTCGATGGCCCATTTGGCTATGCGTCCAGTGACGTATTTATTGTTTATGATATCATTGAGTGGTACTTAGGATGCCACTGTTATCGAACACTCTTGAAAGTAGTGTCGGAGCTTCTGAGATTCCATGAATACCGCATAGGCAATTTTCTGGTAATGGGGGTATCGTGATTTGCACGTGTGAGAACCTCGGATACATAGTATATGGGTTTTTGAATGGGGAATTTATGTCCCTCTTCGTCTCGTTCGACGACGAGCACCGCACTCACTACGTGGTGAGTGGGTGAGATATAAAGTAGCAGTGGTTCGCCAACACCCAGAGCGGCTAGGATTGGGTTACCCACCAATAGGGTTTCTATTTCCTCCAATCCGGCCGTGGCTGCATTCATCCATTCAAAGTTGTCTGGGCACCTCATCAGTCTATAAAGTGGTAGCGCTTTCTCTCCTAATCTGGAAATAAATCGGCCCAAGGCACTACAAAAAAATACACTTCCGTGATGATACGTGTTTGTCACAGTAGGTCTTCTTTTCTGTCATGCATGTACATCCATGAAAAATTTATGACAAAATGAAGATAGTCATACCTGTGTTGCCGTAGAAGTGTTCCATGACATTACCAAAATTATCATTACGGAAGTGTCCACTTCCATGATGATAAATCGCACGTCACAGAAGTGCTTTCGTCAAGGGTGACCGACATGTGGCATCCACCGTAACGGAACGTCGTTAAGCTATCGGGCCCGGTTTTGGATCAGATAACCCGTTACCAGCCCGGACCAATGGGGATTTTCCATGTGCAAAATTCTGATTGGCTGACGGTAACACGTGTTAGCTCCGCGTTGGCACAGGTGTCACTCATCCACTGGGCGAGATGCGCCTGTGATATGTTGACACGTGGACCGGCCCAAAAGTGGCCCATAAAGTTTAAATGGGCTGGCCCAACTAAAGGCCCGCGAGATTTTGCGGACCATAATGGGCCGGCCCAACTAAAGGCCCACAAGATTTTGCGAACCATAATGGGCCGGCCCAGCTAAAGACCCACAATATTTTGCGCGCCATAATGGGCTGACCCAGGTAAAGGCCAGCAAAATTTTTTGCGGGCCATAATGGGCCGGCCTAGGGGAAGGCCCAATAAAATTTTCGTGGACCATAATGGGTCGGCCCAGCTAAAGGCCCACGAGATTTCGCCGACATTAATGGGTTGGCCAAGCTGTAGCCTTATAAGATTTTGAGGACCCTAGTAGGCTGGCCCATTAACTGGCTGCCATATTTTGAGCTAAATGTCGGCCCATATTTGATCCGGTCCATTAATGGCCTGCCACGTTCCGGGCCTAATAATGGCCCATATGATATCCGGCCCGTTAAAAGCCTACCACGTTCTGGGCCAAATTACGGCCCAGATCAGGTCTGGCCCTTTAAGAGGCTTTGTGCTAAATTATGGCCCATATGAGGTTCGGCCCGTCAACTGGACGCTATGCTTTTGGGCCCACTTGCTAAAGGCCCATTTAGTAATTCGGCCTGATATTAGTTTTGGCCTGTTAAGGACCCGTTTAACATTTCGGTCCTATATTAATTTCGGCCTGTTAAAAGCCCGTCATATAGTTGGGCCTAACTACGGCCCGGTTTGCACCCGGCCTGCTCGCAGCCGATAATCTGATTGGGCCAAACAAGGACCGAGACAATTTTGGCCTGTTATAAGCCCGTGATTTGATTGGCACATTCATGGGTCGGGGTATATTTCGGCCTACTGCCGGCCCGTGAGCTGTTCGACACGTTTCAGGCCCAACCTACTTTTCAGCCTCCTAAAGGCCCATTGAGTTTTCTTTGGAAAATAGGTCCGTCGGTTTACTCGGCCTATTAAAGGCCCGAATCTACTAGTGGGCCAGTTTACATTTAGGCTTGTTGACAGACCAAGAAGATGGGGCCCATGATGCGGATCACACATGGTGATTTGCATGACGGCCCGATTATGTACCGTAATTTTACGGTTTGGCCGGTTTACTGCGAAGACAGGATATATATACAGTAAAATAACTGCAGCATCGTGAATAAGAAGAAAACCTAGACTATACAATAAAGAAATTACGGCATATTACATCCACTAGGCATCAAAGTTCGCCACTATGATAACAAAGCACAAGTAGACAGCAGATTACATACACTAGGCATCAAAGATTGCCACGAGTGCAACTAAACACGCCGATAAAATAATATACAAAACCGACATCACTTCAATAGAGTTCAAGAAAGGTTAGCCCTGCTTGGGAGCTGCAGCACAAGCAGCTCAGCAAGTTGGTGAGACTGCACTTGTTTGACACTTATATCCTCCTCACTCTGAAAGATAAACAAGCAGACAGATGACAGGTTTTGCACATATAAGTATCAGTGCTGACAATTCATCACATTTCTTACTAACAAATAAAGTGACACAGTTTAAAATAGCATTAACACAATATGGTATTGTTCAGGTCAAGACATGGCAGGAAATGACATTGTGAAGGAGTTGGCAGCTTCACGACATCACTCGATTACAGATCAAGAACTCATAAGTATCAATGGTTAGTGTGCTGTCAATTTATCCAATTTCAGATTGGCAAAATAAGATCACTTGCTCTATATAGTTTAATTTATATGGTATGAAGAAGGAACTTGGTTGTACAACTGAAAACTTAAATTGATCAGGACAAACTTTTGTTTATGAACTGGAGTACATAATAAACTTTAAACATGCAATTTGATGCAAACACCAAAAATAAACAGTTGTTGCAGTCATGCCTAACCAAATATACACAACAAAGGTTGAAGGCTTGAGAAGGACAAACTTACATTATTGGTGAAGGCAGGCTCTATAATGCCCTTGTCCATTCTGATGGGGGGGGGCAATTCAAGAAGTTTACCACAGAATCTTCTTCATAAGCATTGCATTTATTCTACATTTTGCTAAGAGTAAATATAGATGTGACAATATAAGAAAAAATGGAGAATATTTAAGATAAGATGAAGAGTGATGCTACATAACCAAGTAGCTATAAATGTAAGTACATCGATACAGGCAAAAGGTACAACCAAGAGCAATACAGAGCTAAACTTCTTCAGTACCATCGGTGTTATCCAACCTTATAGTAAGGGTAAATATAGATCTTGTGTGTAGAAAATGGAGGGCAAAGGAAAATAAGCTGCAAAGTGATGGTACATGAACAATTACCTGTCAATATAAGTACACTGATAAAGGACAGCAGGTACTTACAAGAACAATGCAGAGCTTTAAAAATTCATTGGCATTGGATATATTCTACAATAATGTAACCATTCATACAGATCAAATATTTTGGAGCGAACAATTGATAAGCAAGATATCATGCATACTGCTGTCACATAATGAATCAGGTATGTATGCAAGTACAGTGATATAAGAAAACATGTACTAACAAGAGCAAAGCAGTGGGCAGCATATTAGCGATATCCTATCGTTCTTTTCAAATCGGAATTCTTTTTCGGGCAGATTTCCTGCAAAAAAAGATCCATAAGGCACATGCGGAAAAGTAGAAGTTCAAATTGTCATGCGATATCATAGACAGTACCTCATCCTCGAAACAAGACCAGTGCATAATAAGGTTTTTCCATTCAATGTCTTCTAAATTTAGCACAGGAGACCTCACGAGAAATTCGTTTATAGACTTGCCATCAAAGTGTGATTTCCTCAGGTAACACCAATACTGCTGCAATGATTCCTTCAAAAGCGCAAGCAAGCTTTGCTCATCATGACTATCCAGATTGACCCTCGTCTACTTACAACAATGTAATGTAAATCATTGATGTGTTCAATCAGTAGAAAACAGGAAAATAATCACCATGAATAATAGCACTTACATGTAGGTGGGACAAGAAGATGTGATAATGGTATTTGTCTTCACTATAATCTTCAAGTGATGGGAATATATGCATGTAGTTCCTAACAACATTGAAAGCATTGTCTTTTAAATTGGGAATAACTGGAATGGGGTTCCAATCTGCAGGAATTGGCCGTCTCTACAGTTGGGATAGGTCTTCAACCGATGGACTTGCTGTACTTTTTGCTGGAGTGGGATTTTTCAGTGGTACGGCTGGTGATATGGCAACTAAAATCGGCATAGCTTTTGCTGGAGTGCAAGTCCTGTGTGGTGGGGCTAGTAGTGTGGCCAGTGAAGTATGGGTACAGTCTGCTCGACTCGGTCCTACGTTTTGTGTCACTGGTTGTACAGCCGATATAAGTGGGGTGCTGTCTGATTTCTCCGGCACAACCACATTTTTCAAGGACTTTGCTGGTGCTCCTTCAGGTTCGGCAATCACCCTCTTCCTTTTTGATGTCTGATGCACAAGAACAACATTTGAGTGGAAAAACATGGTATGTTTACAGATGGAATATGTATTGATAATGGATGGGCATGGCATCTCGACATATATGATGAGTAAACTAAGGAGATGGCGGTGCAACTATTGGGGATTGTTGCAGAAAAATAAAAAAACTTCCTACACATCGCCAAGATCCATCTATGGAGTTTACTAGCAACAAGAGGGAGGTAGTGCATCTTCATACCCTTGAAGATCGCGATGCGGAAGCGTTACAAGAACACGGTTGGTGGAGTCGTAGACGCAGCGATTCAGATCGCGGTCGATTTCGATCTATGCGCCGAACAACGGCGCCTCCGCGTTCAACACACGTAAAGCCCGGGGACGTATCCTCCTTCTTGATCCAGCAAGGGGGGAGGAGAAGTTGGGGAAGAGCTCCGGCAGCACGACGGCGTGGTGGTGGAGCTTGCAGTTCTCCGGCAGGGCTTCACCAAGCTCTACGGAGGAAGAGGAGGAGTTGGGAGGGGAAGAGGGCTGCGCCAGGGAAGGGGTGTGGCTGCCCTTTCTCTCCCTCACTATATATAGGGGGAAGGGGGAGGAGGAGGCGCCCTAGGGTTTCCCTAGGGGAGGGGCGGCAGCCACAGGGGAAACCCTAGATGGGTTTGGGCACCCCCACCCCTAGGAAACTTGCCCCCCAAGCCGGGAGGGGCGGCTGCCCAAGGGGAGGCGCCCCCACCTCTCCAGGTTACGTGAGATGGGGTGGGAGGGGCGCTCAGCCCCTTAGTGGGCTGATGTGCCCCCTCCCCTTGGCCCATAAGGCACCCCAACGCTTGTCGGGGCCTCTGAAACCACTTTCGGACATGCTGGTCGTCACCTCGTACCCCAGGAACAATTCCGGACTCCAATACCCTTCGTCCAATATATTGAACTTCGCATCCGGACCATTCCGGAGTTCCTCGTCATGTCCGGGATCTCATCCGGGACTCCGAACAACCTTCGGTAACCACATACTATTCCCATAACAACTCTAGCGTCACCGAACCTTAAGTGTGTAGACCCTACGGGTTCGGGAACCATGCAGACATGACCGAGATACCTCTCCGACCAATAACCAATAGCGGGATCTGGATACCCACATTGGATCCCACATGTTCCACGATGATCTCATCGGATGAACCACGATGTCAGGGATTCAATCAATCCCGTATACAATTCCCTTTGTGTACCTGTATAGTAGTTGCCCGAGATTGGATTGTCGGTATACCGATACCTTGTTCAATCTTGTTACGGCAAGTCTCTTTACTCATTCCGTAAAACATCATCCAGTGACCAACCCCTTAGTCACATTGAGCTCATTACGATGATGTCTTACCGAGTGGGCCCAGAGATACCTCTCCGTCATACGGAGTGACAAATCCCAGTCTCGATTCGTGCCAACCCAACAGATACTTTCGGGGATACCCATAGTGTACCTTTATAGCCACCCAGTTACGTTGTGACGTTTGGCACACCCAAAGTACTCCTACGGTATCTGGGAGTTGCACAATCGCATGGTCTAAGGAAATGATACTTGACATTGGAAAAGCTTTAGCATATGAACTACACGATCTTGTGCGAGGCTTAGGATTGGGTCTTGTCCATCACATCATTCTCCTAATGATGTGATCCCGTTATCAATGACATCCAATGCCCATGGTGAGGAAACCATAACCATGTATTGATCAACGAGCTAGTCAACTAGAGGCTCACTAGGGACATGTTGTGGTCTATGTATTCACACATGCATTACGATTTCCGGATCATACATTTAAAGGATGAACAATAGACAATTATCATGAACAAGGAAATATAATAATAACCATTTTATTATTGCCTCAAGGGCATATTTCCAACAGTCTCCCACTTGCACTAGAGTCAATAATCTAGTTACATTGTGAAGAATCAAACACCCATAGATTTCTGGTGTTGATCATGTTTTGCTCGTGGAAGAGGTTTAGTCAACGTATCTGCGACATTCAGATTCGTATGCACTTTACAAATATCTATGTCTCCATCTTGAATATAATTTCAGATGGAGTTGAAACGACACTTGATGTGCTTGGTCTTCTTGTGAAACCTGGGCTCCTTGGCAATGGCAATAGCTCCAGTGTTGTCACAGAAGAGATTCATCGGGCCTCACGCGCTTGGAAGAACTCCTAGGTCGGTGATGAACTCCTTCATCCAGACTCCTTCCTGCGCTGCTTCAGAAGCAGCTATGTACTCCACTTCACATGTAGATGCCGCCACAACGCTTTGCTTGCAACTGCACCAGCCGACAGTCCCGCCATTCAAAATATACACATATCAGGTTTGTCACTTGGAGTCATCCAGATCTGTGTCGAAGCTAGCATCAACGTAACCCTTTACGACGAGCTCTTCGTCACCTCCATAAACGAGAAACATATCCTTACTCCTTTTCAGGTACTTCAGGATGTTCTTGACCGTTGTCCAGTGTTCCATTACGGGATCACTTTGGTACCTCCCCACCAAACTTATGGCAAGGTTCACATCAGGTCTGGTACACAGCATGGCATACATAATAGAACCTATGGCTGAGGCCTAGGGGATGACACTCATATTTTCTCTATCTTCTGCCGAGGTCGGGCATTGAGCCGTGCTCAATATCATACATTGCATTACAGGCAATAACCCTTTCTTGGACTGATCCGTATTGAACTTCTTCAATATCTTGTCAAGGTATGTGCTTTGTGAAATACCAATGAGGCGTCTTGATCTATCTCTATAGATCTTGATGCCTAATATGTAAGCAACTTCTCCAAGGTCCTTCATTGAAAACCATTTATTCAAATAGGCCTTTATGCTTTCCAAGAATTCTACATCATTTCCCATCAGCAATATGTCATCCACATATAATATGAGAAATGCTACAGAGCTCCCACTCACTTTCTTGTAAATACAGGCTTCTCCCCAAGTCTGTATAAATCCAAACGCTTTAATCACCTCATCAAAGAGAATGTTCCAACTCCGAGATGCTTGCACCAGCCCATAGATGGAGCGTTGCAGCTTGCATACCTTGTTAACATTCTAAGGATCGAAAAAACCTTCCGGCTGCATCATATAAAAGTTCTTCCTTAAGGAAGCCATTAAGGAATGTCGTTTTGATGTCCATTTTCCATATCTCATAATCATAGAATGCGGCAATTGCTAACATGATTCGGACGGACTTCAGCAACGCTATGCGAGAGATAGTCCCGTCGTAGTCAATTCCTTGAACTTGTTGATAACCTTTAGCGACAAGCCGAGCCTTATAGATGGTCACATTTCCATCCGCGTCAATCTTCTTCTTAAAGATCCATTTATTTTCTATGGCTTGCCGATCATCGGGAAAATCAACCAAAGTCCATACTTTGTTATCATACATGGATCCTATCTCAGATTTCATGGCTTCAAGCCATTTGTTGGAATCCGGGCCCGCCATCGCTTCTTCATAGTTCAAAGGTTCACTGTTGTCTAACAACATGATTTCCAGGACAGGGTTGCCGTACCACTCTAGTGCGGAACATGTGCTTGTCGACCTACGAAGCTCAGCAATAACTTGGTTCGAAGTTTCATCATCATTATCATTAACTTCCTCTCTAGTCGGTGCAGGCACCACAGAAACATCTTCCCGCGTTGTGCTACTTTCCGGTTCGAGAGGGGCGACAATCACCTCATCAAGTTCCACTTTCCTCCCACTTCTTCTTTCAAGAGAAACTCTTTCTCCAGAAAGGATCCATTCTTGGCAACAAAGACCGTGCCTTCGGATATGAGGTAGAAGGTATACCCAATAGTTTCCTTAGGGTATCCTATGAAGACGCATTTTTCCGATTTGGGTTCGAGCTTTTCAGGTTGAAGTTTCTTAACATAAGCATCGCATCCCCAAACTTTTAGAAATGACAACTTAGGTTTCTTACCAAACCATAGTTCATACGGTGTCGTCTCAACGGATTTAGACGGTGCCCTATTTAAATTGAATGCGGCAGTCTCTAAAGCATAACCCCAAAAAGATAACGGTAAATCGGTAAGAGACATCATAGATTGCACCATGTCCAACAGAGTACGATTACGACGTTCGGACACACCGTTACGCTGAGGTGTTCCAGGAGCGTTAACTGTGAAACAATTCCACATTTCCTTAGGTGCGTGCCAAATTCGTGACTTAAATACTCTCCTCCACGATATGATCATAAGAAATTTATTTTTCTATCACGTTGATTCTCAACCTCATTCTGAAATTCCTTGAACTTTTCAAAGGTCTCAGACTTGTGTTTCATCAAGTATTCATACGCATATCTACTTAAGTCATCAGTGAGGGTGAGAACATAATGATAGCCACTGCGAGCTTCAACACTCATTGGACCACACACATCGGTATGTATGATGTCCAACAAGTTGGTTGCTCGCTCCATTGCTCTGGAGAACGGTGTCTTGGTCATCTTGCCCAAGAGGCATGGTTCGCACGTGTCAAATGATTCATAATCAAGAGACTTCAAAAGTCCATCTGCATGGAGCTTCTTCATACGTTTGACACCAATATGACCAAGGTGGCAGTGCCACAAGTATGTGGGACTATCATTATCAACCTTATATCTTTTGGCATTCACACTATGAATATGTGTAACATCACGTTCGAGATTCAATAAGAATAAACCATTGACCAGCGGGGCATGACCATAAAACATTTCTCTCATATAAATAGAGCAACCATTATTCTCGGATTTAAATGAGTAGCCATCTCGCATTAAACGAGATCCAGATACAATGTTCATGCTCAAAGCTAGTACTAAATAACAATTATTGAGGTTTAAAACTAATCCCGAAGGTAGATGCAGAGGTAGCGTGCCGACGGCGATCACATCAGCCTTGGAACCATTCCCGACGCGCATCGTCACCTCGTCCTTCGCCAGTCTCCGCTTATTCCGCAACTGTCAAGACCGGTTTTCCAATAAAATATTTATTGAGAAATCGACCTTTTTATAAGACCAATATAGAAGAATCCTTCTTACTAGTAGACAAATCCTTGATACAGAATTCCAGAAGTACTAAATATTATACAAAGTTGAGCTGAGGCTGCTCAACAATTTATTACAAGCACGCCGATATTATACATAAAGGCGGATATGACACAAAGGGTGGGGTGGCATAACTATTGACTCGTAATAAAAGTGGTGGTGGATATGTCACAGTGAAGTGGGTGACATGACTCCAAAATCTTACAGCTCATCGACCGCCGGAGTGAGGCTCGATGAATTTATTTGGGTAGCGGAAGCGTATATAATACAAGTGACCAACTCCAGGATCGTACGGGACAGACTGGGACTCCTCTAGGCGTCGGACTCGCTATCGAACTCTTCATCCATAAGATCGCCTTCATCAACATCTGGCCAAATCAACAAGCCAGGTGAGTACTTTGAATGTACTCGCAAGATAGTTTGGACACAAGATATAACAAATGCAAACATGATGCACATGAGCAGACTAGTAATGCGCACTCAGATAATAAATTTGCACTGCATGTTAAATAAAAAGGAAGTCGGGCGGTAGTCCTCCCGAAATCCTCATAAAATAACTGAAGACCGATCGGGTGCCTGAAGCGACGCCTCGAAAGGTAAAATGAATAAACATGCCACAGTCGGGCGTCTGGGCGACACCACATAAAGGGCTTATATCAAAAGTAAATAACAAGAATGCCACAGTCGGACGTCTGAGCGACATCACATAAAGGGCTTATATCAAAAGTAAGTAACAAGAATGCCACAGTCAGACGTCTGAGCGACATCACATAAAGGGCTTATGTCAAAAGTAAGTAACAAGAATGCCACATTCGGACGTCTGAGCGACATCACATGAAGGGCTTATATCAAAGTAAATAACAATAATGCCATAGTCGGACCTCTGAGCGACATCACATAAAGGGCTTATATCAAGGTAAATAACAACAATGCCACAGTCGGACGTTTGAGCGACATCACATAAAGGGCTTATATCAAAAGTAAATAACAATAACGCCACAATCGGACGTCTGAGCGACATCACATAAAGAGCTTATATCATCATTCAAAGCCAAGTAGCTCATGAAGGTAAATCATCTCAAGGAAATACTCAGTACATAAATAACTGGTTAGTCCATCCACAGGAATAACATTCGGCCGTGTTTACCACTCTTAGCTCTATGTTTATACACTAGAGACTGTCACTGAGGCTGACACAGGGACTGACGGATGCTGAGACTGACGGTGATACTGACATTGATACGACGATCAAAGTCCTTGACCATGGACATGGTTACTCGAATGGTTTTGACTCTGCAGAGTTTGTACTCTTTAACCACAGCCAACGTATTTCAGTAGTCACAAAGGACTAGTTCCGTTTACGGTATTTTAGAAGAAACACATCAAACCAGTACACACCCATTCCACATCCCGCTGCCAGGAATCACCCTAGGCAACGTTCACGAAAAACTTTAAGACGGGGAGGCTACAACCTCAAATAGGATGGGATCAAATTTATATGGCGCGCCTAAGGGGTGCCCCCTCTCGGTCCCAAGCAGAAACACCCATGCCCCCTGACCGGATGATGGGCTTTAATCCAGGGCCATGGAACCCTCATCCCGGCCCCTCTATTTGGTGTGCACAAGGAAAGAGGTTTGCAGCTGACTAGACCGTATTCTTTGCAGGAGACATGTGGCAGCACAAAAAAAGGAGACGAACAGGAACGTGACTTCATCCACGTTAAAACTGGAGTTAAACGGTTGACATAAGACTGGCATGCTTCAACAATACCAGCTTACCAACTATCATGCCACCACATGATCAGGTTGTCTCACCATCTTATGAACACATCAACTTTCGAAGCTCACTGATAGCTTGTCTTGCATGCAATATAACATTCACAAATGCTCATATAAACATGCCATGAGAAAACCTACTCAAGCAAACATGCAAAGCACTCATCATATCAAAGGTTCAAACATGCTTTCCTGGTTCGGAGTAGTCGGAGTCTAGCTCGGTGAAGTTTGCGGCTCTGTCACCTCCTTCGGTATCTATGTATAAAATAAACCGGATACTAACATAAATACCATGCATGCATAAAAATTGTTCCAAATATTTTCAAATAAATATGATAAAAAACTAGACAGAAAAACAAAGATGACAGAAAAAGAATTAACTCAAAATCATCTTTGGTTTAAAAGTTATTAAGGTTTTAGTCCAGGGACTAATCTGTGATGAAACAGAAACTTCCCAGGGGCTAGTTTAGAAAAACAGAAAATGCTTCGGCTCGAAATACGTCAACCAAAAGGAAACACGTACTTTGCCTGAAGGCGCTTTCAGAAAACGGTTCGAATAGAAGAGAAGAAGCTGACAAGGGGGTCCCGCATGTCAGGTTTGAAATCTCACCGTCGACCGAAGCAAACGGCGATCGCCGGCGACGATCGCCGGCGACGATCGACGGCGATCCAGAGGAGGGCGAGGATATGGTTGCACTCACGGGATGATTCCGTCTCGGTGTGTGGTGGAGTTGGTCGTCGGCGAGCACCACGTCGACGGCGGCTTCCACTCCGGCGGACGGCTGTTTGGGCGGTGATGGATCTCGTCGGGGAGGGCTGCAAACTTCAAATTGAAGCGCGGGTTAGGGGAGTGGTTGCACTAGGAGGCTACTGGCACAATTTGGGAGGCGGGGGTGCTCTCACCAGAGAGGAACTTGCCGGAGCCCGAAGCGGATCGGGGCGGCCAGAGCTGGGCGTGGTTCTGGTGAGGTGGAGGAGCGGTGCTGGGTTGAAGGCGAGCTCGGGGCCTCTATTTATATCCGGCCCGAGGCGGTTGCCGAGAACGGGATTCCTCCGGCGAGTGATTACGGCGAGGTAGTGGTCGGGCTGGGGTTTTAGGTGATTGGGCGTCTGCGGATTGGTTCACTGGTTCCATTCAACGGTAAAACTTGGTTCAACTTGGGCTATACTCCACGTTTTCGACGGAACGGCCTCACGGGCTCATCGGCGGCAGAGAGCGCGCTCTGCGCCTCTCAGGCCACGGCGACTGTTCTGCAGCGCGCACAGAGAAGAGGACGTCCACGCGGAGGCCTCTGGTGGCGTGGGCAGTGCTGGACGGCGCCGTACTGCAGGGCTGGCTCCTGCTGGCCGCCACGGGTGGCTCTGCCACCGCGGAAGACGCCGGAGCTGGCGAGCAACGTCGCCACTGACGCTCGCACCCGTCCAAGCGACCGTGCGGTGCACTGGATAAGAAGGAGGAGCAGTGAGCAACGAGCCAACGAGGGCACTGGCGAGATTGACGCTGCTGCCTGACGGAAACGACACTGACGGCAGAAACCAAACAGTGCACACCAGCTGTTCGACGAAATGATTTAGGCACTTGGAAAATTTTTCTGGAGCTGGGACTTGGTGGAGTGATCTCTTGATGCATCTAGAGGCTGCCTGAATTTTCATAGATTTTTAGGAAGAGAAAAAGAATGAATTTCACCAAAAATGGCAATTCTGGTCCAAATTTGCAGCAAGCAAATTTTGAAAATTTTGAACTATGGACCAGCAGATCTTGATGGATCTAGGTTGAGGGTACTAAGGACTAGCAAGGGAAATTTATTTGGAAACAAAACTCAAAGGAAAACTAGTAGTTCCTTTGTAAATCACTAAGGTCCAAATTAAATGACAGAAAATGATTTGTCGGTAAAATAATTAGAAATAAAATCTAGGGGGAGTTGAACTTGGCTAGTCTTGATGCTTGACTTGACCCAAAGTGGGAAGATGGGTTTTGGAAGAAAGTTTTCAACATGTGTCATGGCAAAAGAGAAATTTTTGAATGGGAAAGGATAAGCCCATAATTTTATAGGAATGCTTTTTAATAAAATGGAATTGTCAAAACCTCCCAAAATTATTTGTGTTTAGCCAACACAAGATGAAAACCCTCAAGACCAAATATCAAGGTTGAGAATAACACATAAAATATCTGTCATAAAAGATTTGAGAAGGAGAGGTTTTAAGAAAAATTTAAATAACCTCCTTCCAAGTAAAATGAAGAATTTAATAAAAACCAAATCCAATTTTTTTTGGAGTGTTACAGCAGCTCCTGCTTTGAGTTAAAATTGTGGGCAACTGCATCGATATCAAATACCCAGGAGCTACTACGAGCGCTGGTAAGGTACACATCAATAACATGTATATCACATATACCTCTGACGTTGCCGACCTTCTTATCTGCTAAGTATTTGGGACAGTTCCGCTTCCAGTGACCCGTTCCCTTGCAATAAAAGCACTCAGTCTCAGGCTTGGGTCCATTCTTTGGCTTCTTCCCGGCAACTGGCTTACCGGGCGCGGCAACTCCTTTGTCGCCCTTCTTGAAGTTCTTCTTACCCTTGCCTTTCTTGAACTTAGTAGTTTTATTCACCATCAACACTTGATGTTCCTTTTTGATCTCCACCTCCACTGATTTCAGCATTGAATACACCTCGGGAATGGACTTCTCCATTCCTTGCATATTGAAGTTCATCACAAAGCTCTTGTAGCTAGGTGGGAGCGACTGAAGGCTTCTGTCAACGACCGCATCATCTGGGAGATTAATTCCCAGCTGAGACACGCGGTTGTGCAACCCAGACATTTTGAGTATATGTTCGCTGACAGAACTATTCTCCTCCATCTTACAACTATAGAACTTGTCGGAGACTTCATATCCCTCGACTCAGGCATGAGCTTGGAAAACCATTTTCAGCTCTTGGAACATCTCATATGCTCCGTGCTGCTGAAAACGCTTTTGGAGCCCCGATTCTAAGCTGTAAAGCATGCCGCACTGAACCAGGGAGTAATCATCACTACGCGACTGCCAGGCGTTCATAACGTCTTGAGTTGCTGGGAAAACGGGTGCATCACCTAGCGGTGCTTCAAGGACATCTGCTTTCTTGGTCACTATGAGGATGATCCTCATGTTACGGACCCAATCCGTATAGTTGCTACAATCGTCTTTCAGGTTGGTTTTCTCTAGGAATGCGTTGAATTTAAGGGCAACATTTGCGTGGGTCATTGGATCTACAAGACATATTGTAAAGATTTTAGACTATGGTCATGACAATTAAGTTCATTTAAACAAATTTAATGAACTCCCACTCAGATAGACATCTCTCTAGTCATCTAAGTGATACATGATCCGAGTCGACTAGGCCGTGTCCGATCATCATGTGAGACGGTCTAGTCAGCAATGGTGAACATCTTCATGTTGATCGTATCCTCTATACGACTCATGTTCGACCTTTCAGTCTTCCGTGTTTCGAGGCCATGTATGTACATGCTAGGCTCGTCAAGTCAACCCTAAGTGTATTGCGTGTGTAAATCTGCCTTACACCCGTTGTATGTGAACGTTAGGACCTATCACACCCGATCATCACGTGGTGCTTCAGAACAACGAACCGTAGCAACGGTGCATAGTTAGGGGGGACACAATTCTTGAAATTTTAGTGAGAGATCATCTTATTTATGCTACCGTCGTTCTAAGCAAATAAGATGTAAAACATGATAAACATCACATGCAATCAAATAGTGACATGATATGGCCAATATCATTTTGCTCCTTTTGATCTTCATCTTCGGGCCTCCATGATCATCATTGTCACCGGCATGACACCATGATCTCCATCATCGTGTCTTCATGAAGTTGTCTCACCAAACATTACTTCTACTACTATGGCAAACGGTTAGCAATAAAGTAAAGTAATTACATGGCATTTTCAATGACACGCAGGTCATACATTAAAATAAAGACAACTCCTATGGCTCCTGCCGATTGTCATACTCATCGACATGCAAGTCGTGATTCCTATTACAAGAACTTGATCAATCTCATACATCATATAGATATCATTCATCACATCATTTTGGCCATATCACATCACACGGCACATGCTGCAAGAACAATATAGACGTCATCTAATTGTTGTTGCAAGTTTTTACGTGGCTGCTATAGGTTTCTAGCAAGAACGTTTCTTACCTACCCCAAAACCACAACGTGATATGCCAATTTCTATTTACCCTTCATAAGGACCCTTTTCATCGAATCCGATCCGACTAAAGTGGGAGAGACAAACACCCGCTAGCCACCTTATGCAACTAGTGCATGTCAGTCGGTGTGGAACCTGTCTCACGTAAGCATACGTGTAAGGTCGGTCCGGGCCGCTTCATCCCACGATGCCACCAAATCAAGATAAGGCTAGTAGCGGCATGTTAATGGACATGATCTATGGCCACACAAATTTTGTGTTCTACTAGTGCATAGTAACTACGCATAGACCTAGCTCATGATGCCACTGTTGGGGATCATTGCAGAAAAACCAAAAAAATTCCTACGCATCACCAAGATCCATCTATGGAGTTTACTAGCAACGATAGGGAGGGAGTGCATAATCATACCCTTGAAGATCGCGATGCGGAAGCGTTACAAGAACGCGGTTGGTGGAGTCGTACACGCATCGATTCAGATCACGGTCGATTCTGATCTAAGCGCCGAACAACGGCGCCTCCGCGTTCAACACACGTACAACCCGAGGAAGTCTCCTCCTTCTTGTTCTAGCAAGGGGGAGGAGTGTCACACCCTGATTTTCATGCCACATTGCTTAAGCTGATAATCATGCTAAAATGTGGTTTGGCAAAAACTTTTGAGTGATTCTGGCTTGGCTTGATTGACTTTTTGTTTGCTGCTTGCTAGTGCTCTAAAAATCAAATAAATCCTCCAACTCTTATACTTCATCTCCTTGATCCAAAACCTTTTCCCAATGATCATGCCATGTGTATAGACCAGTATAGTATTTTCTTATAAAAATATTTTGGCCAAATAGTATTTTCTAAAATTAGTTTTACAAAAACCCCTGAATTGAGGTTTGCACTACAAGTACCTTATTTAGGGTGTGAAAAATCTTTCAAAAAGTATATTTGAATCCTATTAGGTATAGGACTCCCAGAAACCACAAAATTATAATTTTAAAAGTTATTTTTATATTTTATTTAAAAGCTTTTTCTTAAGGCCAGAAATGGTCTTAAATAGGGACAAATTATTTAATTATTTCAAAAATATTTGCCAAAATTCAGGGAAACTCATAGGACATATATTGTCCATATATAAGAGTTTCAACACATGGTCATGTTCAAAATATTGGACAAATCCTTCTAAAACCCTTTCTGGATATTTCAAGCTTTTGAAATATTTACAAAGAAAATATTCTCCAAAAACTCCAGGGAAATTCTATCATGTTAAATATGACATATTTGATGATCTTGCAAAGCCTCATGCCTTGAAGATCAAGGAAACATCATCTGATCCCCTCAAAACCATTTCTGTCCATTTTGAAGTTTGAGCAACTTTACATTGCCAAACTTGTCCAAATGCTCTCAAACTTGGTGCACATGCTAAAATGATGTAATTATGCATCTATGCCAAATGGAACAAGTTTTGCAGAAGCATAACTTGATCTAAGTGCCCCAAAACCATTTCTGTTCAAATTCAAATTTGAACAACTTTACATTACCAACTTTTTACCTGGGGCTTCAAACTTTGTGAGCATGATCATAACCCCAAATGATGATACTACAACAAGTGGTGCATCAAGTGGAGATGATTAGCTTAACTCAAACATGGTGAAACCATTTCTGTTGATTTCTAGGGTTCACCAAAGTTACATTGGCAACTTTGCCCAAATGAGCTCAAATTTGGTGGAAGGGCCTAAATGTATGTGACATTTAATCATGTTAAGTGTCATAGCCAGTGCAGATCATTTGCTTGCCCAAAACATGAACAAACACCTTCTGCCAATTTACCAAAACCATTGTGTTGACCCCTTTTACTATTCCCCTTTACCTCAAATTCTTACCACAGGTAAACCTGGTCATCTTCTACCTCCAGTAACTTCCCCATGTCCACAGCTCAATGATTGAGGGGTGAAAACCCCATTTTTACACTTATGGACAACAGCTTTCTTCTCCTCTTTCACCTCCCTCTTCACTCCAGTGGCCCTCCAGGGCATCCCAGGCCGTATGTACATTGTTTACTACTCCCTAGCACAGTTGGACATTGGGGGATACGGCCAGGAAGCAAGGGGCATAACCATGCCGGCCAAAGACACGCTCTGGAGCGCGCTACAGTGCGCCGAGGCACTGTAGCTCGGCCCTCCCGAGGCATCCAGGCGGCCTTGGGCAGAGCGAGCGTGTCCATCGAGGTCGCCTCGACGTCCACGAAATGCCTCGCTGTCGGGCCCCTCCTCCCTTGCCCCCCTTATCCCTCTGTGAGCTTGCCCGAGCGCGTCCATGGACGTTGCTCACGGTGCACCGTGGCCGCGCCTATTTAAGCCATCCCCTACTCTCCCTCTCGTCTCTGATCGAACCCCCTGCACCCCACAAACCTCCCAGACAGGCCCCTTCTTCCTCCCAAGCCTCCTGGCGTCCTCCATGGCAAGGGTGCCGCCGCCGGCCTCCGCTCTGATTCGGGCAAGGGAGGACTTCCCCGCTCCTCCTCTCCCCACCAGAAGAAGCGCCAGGGTCCGGTGACTCTTTCCCCCTCTTCTCCCAACGCTCCGGGGCACCATGCCTCCCCTTCTCACAGATGCCCGAGTGGCCGTCCGCCAAAGGCCCGTGCTGGGGCCGCCTCGGCCGCCGTCCGCTGACCCCAGCCCGCCTCCCTGATGTGCCGCTCCCCGAGGATCCCTCCGGTGGCCACAGCTTGGCTAGAGGTGGCCTGTGCCGCCGGGGGGGCAAGCGCCGGCGTCGCGCGGCCAGGGCCTCCCCTCCCCTCTGTCGCGGGAGCGGGAGGAGGAAGATGACCCTGTGGGTGGGCCCCACCTGTCAGTGACCCGGCCAGCGGGCCTAGCAGTTTAAGTGGAGGCGGCCCCGGCAGTTTCCGCCTCTCCGCTCTGGAGGCGCACTAGGCGGAGACGCCTTCGACGTGGCCAGGTCCCTGCGCGCGGCTGTGCAGTTGGGCCGGCCCAGTGCGCTGCGGCCCAACACTGCGCCCTGTGCGCAGTAAAGGGTAAAACCCCTCCCCTTTTCCCCTTTTTCTTTTTCTGTAAATTTCATAAATCCATAAACAATTAATTTGGACTCCAAATTGGATGATTCAAATTTCTTCTTGCTCCATAAATCATGCTCTATCACATGGTGCAACATGCACATTTTTCCAGAAACTTTTCCTTCACAAATATTATCAAAATGTCATTATTCTATTTCTGTGATGAACTTTAGAAAATCACAGAGGGCTCAAATTTGATCCAAATGCAGTGGTTCAAATTCCTAGATGCTTGTCATATCCAAACTTAGTTTTGGAACATTTTTATTAATACTTTTTGTACCCCACCAAATAATGAGCCATTTCTTCATATTTATCAACTTTGCAAAATCCTAGGAAATTCATTTGAATTCCAAATCCAGTGAAACCAACTCCTAGATGCTTCTAAAATCATGACTTGTTAATGGGTGCCTTTGCTCATCATTCAAGAATATATTTCTGTACACTTCCTTCAAATCCATAAACCCCTTGGTTCCATCATACTGAAATGTTACAAACTATCCATTGATCCAATGCCTATGAGAACACCTTGGTCATTTCTCATATGACCAGAGGTATCCTAGAAAAGTCCAACTCCTATTTTTAGAGCACTTTCATTTTTGCTTTGTTGTGTTGCTTATTATGATTGTTTCCATCGATTAGTTGACGAAATAAACGGAGTACTCGGAGATGGACCAGAAGGTTTGAAGACTCGGAAGGATAAGGCAAGCAGCCCTTTGACCATGTTCGAGAAACTTTTTTTTATGCATGTCTCATAGCACCTTATTATCAAAGCATCGGAATCATGTTGAGGTGGAGACCACTTTGGTTGCTACCTTGTTACTTTACTATTGAAACTTGCATCAAACATGACCCTACCTTCCTATGAGGGTTATGTGGGTGGGAGTAGATAGATATATGCTATAGTAGTTGGCTACGCAAATTGGTCAGGGATATGCATTGAGAGAAACAAGTGTGGTTTGACATACTTGCAAATAACCCAGTGGGTGCCACTAATGCCCCTGGGAGTTGATGAGGAACTAGGGCACTACTTAGTGAAGAAGTAGTGTGCCGAGGCTTGACGAAAGTGTTGTTTACAGAGAGTTGGTGGGGTACAAAAAGTATTAATGTGTCCCAACCAAACATGCGCAACCACTCTACCCTTATATGGGAAAGGGCATTATTGATTACCTAAGTCGATACTAGCATGGTGCCTGCATTACTAGTGACGGGGGTGACATGAGGTCACTCTCGGGACGGGGTCGTACTTGGATAGGCGGCCATGACTGTTTTCACAGGGCACCGAACACACCGTTGGTACCACATGTCAGTGGTATGTGATGAATATGGGAGAAAGTCTCCTTAATTGCTAAGATGTGAAATGTTTGGCACGGGGCTGTTACCAATCGAGTGGACTTTGTGTTAGTATCGTCTAGGGAAATATAGTGATCGGGTGCTTACCCCGGGTACTTGAGGTACCGCGGGTCGTGGATGACACGGAAGTTCCCCGGATCTTGTGGGTAAAGTGTGCAACCTCTGCAGAGTGTCAAACTATTCGAATAGCCGTGTCCGCGGTCAAGGACAGTTGGGTGGTGCGTCTTAGACTATGTCCATAAGTTTCTGGGAAACAACACGGTTTGGGTAAATCTGTTGATGTGATTGTGAGAAAGTCGCAATGAGCTTGAGCATGAGTTGATTACATCTCTTTCTCGATAATGATGCCTGTAACCTCCTGATACCTGTTGCAGACACATGCATGTCCATGATATATGTTGATCATACTTGCATATGAAAAACTAGCTTTCCGCAAAACTGCTAATCTAGGAGTAGAGCCTTGCATAATTATTCTATCATCACACTTGGGTTGCTTGCGAGTACATTCAAAGTACTCATTGGCTTGCCACTGGTTATTTTATTGGCCAGGCATGAGAGAACAGGATATGATGAAGATTCTTGGCGACGAACATGCGAGCTAGGACGCTTCCCAGTCAGAATGCCTGTAGGGTTAAGGCAGATAGCATGGGTCCAAGTTGTTATTGAAGGTTTCCGCTGCAGTGATATACTCAAGACTTGACCATAATGGTCCCATTTGTGTAATACGGTATGTATGGATGTAAGACTCTTATTATTCAGCTTCTGTGTGTTCAGTGAGCATTGATCTCTGGGATCACTGTACACGTGCACTCGGTGATCACGACTTACGAGTCGGGGTCCCCACAAGGAGAATTTGGGGAAGAGCTCCAGCAGCACGACGGCGTGGTGGTGGAGCTTGCATTTTTTCCGGCAGGGCTTACCCAAGCTCTATGGAGGAAGAGGACGAGTTGGGAGAGGAAGAGGGCTACGCCAGGGAAGGGGTGTGGCTGCCCTTTCTCTCCCTCTCTATATATAGGGGGAAGGGGGAGGATGAGGCATCCTAGGGTTTCCCTAGGGGCGGGGCGGCGTCCGCAGGAGAAACCCTAGATGGGTTTGGGCGCCCCCACCCCTAGGAAACTTGCCCCCCAAGCCGAGAGGGGCGGCTGCCCTAGGGGAGGCGCCCCCACCTCACCAGGTTACATGAGATGGGGTGGGAGGGGCGCTTAGCCCCTTAGTGGGCTGATGTGCCCCCTTCCCTTGGCCCATAAGCCCCCCCAACGCCTCCCGGGGCCTTCGAAACCACTTTCAGACACGCTGGTCGTCACCCGGTACACCCGGAACAATTCAAGACTCCAATACCCTTCGTCCAATATATCGAACTTCGCCTCCGGACCATTCTAGAGTTCCTCGTCATGTCCGGGATCTCATCCGGGACTCCGAACAACCTTCGGTAACCACATACTATTCCCATAACAGCTCTAGCGTCACCGAACCTTAAGTGTGTAGACCCTACGGGTTCGGGAACCATGCACACATGACCGAGATACCTCTCCGGCCAATAAACAATAGCGGGATCTGGATACCCATATTGGCTCCCACATGTTCCATGATGATCTCATTGGATGAAACATGATGTCGGGGATTCAATCAATCCCGTATACAATTCCCTTTGTCTACCAGTATAGTACTTGCCCGAGATTCGATCGTCGGTATACCAATACCTTGTTCAATCTCGTTATGGCAAGTCTCTTTACTCGTTCCGTAACACATCATCCCGTGACCAACCTCCTAGTCACATTGAGCTCATTACGATGATGTCTTTCCGAGTGGGCCTAGAGATACCTCTCCGTCGTACGAAGTGACAAATCCCAGTCTCGATTCGTGCCAACCCAACATATACTTTCGGGGATACCTGTAGTGTACCTTTATAGCCACCCAGTAACGTTGTGACATTTGGCACACCCAAAGTACTCCTGCGGTATCCGGGAGTTGCACAATCTCATGGTCTAAGGAAAGGATACTTGACATAGGAAAAGCTTTAGCATACAAACTACACGATCTTGTGCTAGGCTTAGGATTGGGTCTTGTCCATCACATCATTCTCCTAACGATGTGATCCCGTTATCAATGACATCCAATGCCCATGGTCAGGAAACTCTAACCATCTATTGATTAATGGGCTATTCAACTAGAGGCTCACTAGGGACATGTTGTGGTCTATGTATTCACACATGCATTACGATTTCCGGATAGTACATTTAAAGGATGAACAATAGACAATTATCATGAACAAGGAAATATAATAATAACCATTTTATTATTGCGTCTAGGGCATATTTCCAACATTCTCCCAGTTGCACTAGAGTCAATAATCTAGTTACATTGTGATGAATCGAACACCCATAAAGTTCTGGTGTTGATCATGTTTTGCTCGTGGAAGAGGTTCAGTCAACGGATCTGCAACATTCAGATCCGTATGCACTTTACAAATATCTATGTCACCATCTTGAATATAATTTCGAGTGGAGTTGAAACGACGCTTGATCTGCTTGGTCTTCTTGTGAAACCTGGGCTCCTTGGCAATGGCAATAGCTCCAGTGTTGTCACAGAAGAGAGTCATCGGGCCTGACGCGCTTGGAAGCAGCTATGTACTCCGCTTCACATGTAGATGCCGCCACGACGCTTTGCTTGCAACTGCACCAGCTGACTGCCCCGCCATTCAAAATATACACATATCTGATTTGTGACTTGGAGTCATCTAGATCTGTGTCGAAGCTAGCATCGACGTAACCCTTTACGACGAGCTCTTTGTCACCTCCATAAACGAGAAACATATCCTTAGTCCTTTTCAGGTACTTCAGGATGTTCTTGACCGCTGTCCAGTGTTCCACTCCGGGATCACTTTGGTACCTCCCCACCAAACTTATGGCAAGGTTCACACTAGGTCTGGTACACAACATGGTATACATAATAGAACCTATGCCTGAGGCATTGGGGATGACACTCATATTTTCTCTATCTTCTGACAAGGTCAGGCATTGAGCCGTGCTCAATCTCATACCTTGCAATACAGGCAAGAACCCTTTCTTGGACTGGTCTATATTGAACTTCTTCCATATCTTGTCAAGGTATGTGCTTTGTGAAAGACCAATGAGGCGTCTTGATCGATCTCTATAGATCTTGATGCCTAATATGTAAGCAGCTTCTCCAAGGTCCTTCACTAAAAAACATTTATTTCAAGTAGGCCTTTATGCTTTCCAAGAATTCTACATCAATTCCCATCAGCAATATGTCATCCACATATAATATGAGAAATGCTACAGAGCTCCCGCTCACTTTCTTGTAAATACAGGCTTCTCCCCAAGTCTGTATAAACCCAAACGCTTTGCACCTCATCAAAGTGAATGTTCCAACTCCGAGATGCTTGCACCAGCCCATAGATGGAGCACTAGAGCATGCATACCTTGTTAGCATTCTTAGGATCAACAAAACCTTCCGGCTGCATCATATACAATTCTTCCATAAGGAAGTTGTTAAGGAATGCCGTTTTGACGTCCATTTGCCATATCTCATAATCATAGAATGCGGCAATTGCTAACATGGTTTGGACGGACTTCAGCATCGCTACGGGAGAGAAAGTCTCGTCGTAGTCAATTCTTTGAACTTGTCGATAACCTTTAGTGACAAGCCGAGCCTTATAGATGATTACAATTCCATCCGCGTCAGTCTTCTTCTTAAAGATCCATTTATTTTCTATGGCTTGCCGACCATCTGGAAAATCAACCAAAGTCCATACTTTGTTATCATACATGGATCCTATCTCGGATTTCATGGCTTCAAGCCATTTGTTGGAATCCAAGCCCGCCATCGCTTCTTCATAGTTCGAAGGTTCACCGTTGTCTAACAACATGATTTCCAGGACAGGGTTGCCGTACCACTCTAGTGCGGAACATGTCCTTGTGGACCTACAAAGCTCAGCAGTAACTTGGTCCGAAGTTTTATCATCATTATCATTAACTTCCTCTCTAGTCGGTGCAGGCACCACAGAAACATCTTCCCGTGCTGCACTACTTTTTGGTTCGAGAGGGGCGACAATCACCTCATCAAGTTCCACTTTCCTCCCACTTACTTCTTTCGAGAGAAACTCTTTCTCCAGAAAGTATACATTCTTGGCAACAAAGACCTTGCCTTCGGATCTGAGGTAGAAGGTATACCCAATAGTTTCCTTAGGGTATCCTATGAAGACACATTTTTCCGATTTGGGTTCGAGCTTTTCAGGTTGAAGTTTCTTGACATAAGCATCGCATCACCGAACTTGTAGAAACAACAACTTAGGTTTCTTACCAAACCATAGTACATACGGTGTCGTCTCAACGGATTTAGACGGTGCCCTATTTAAAGTGAATGCGGCAGTCTCTAAAGCATAACCCCAAAAAGATAGCGGTAAATCTGTTAGAGACATCATAGATCGCACCATGTCCAACAGAGTACGATTACGACGTTCGGACACACCGTTACACTGAGGTGTTCCAGGCCGCGTTAATTGTGAAACAATTCCACATTTCCTAAGGTGTGTGCCAAATTCATGACTTAAATACTCTCCTCCATGATCTGATCGTAAGAACTTTATTTTTCTGTCACGTTGATTCGCAACCTCATTATGAAATTCCTTGAACTTTTCAAAGGTCTCAGACTGGTGTTTCATCAAGTAGACATACCCATATCTACTTAAGTCATCAGTGAGGGTGAGAACATAATGATAGCCACCGCGATCTTCAACACTCATTGGACCGCACACATCAGTATGTATGATTTCCAACAAGTTGGTTGCGCGCTCCATTGTTCCGGTGAACGGAGTCTTGGTCATCTTTCCCAAGAGGCATGGTTCATACGTGTCAAATGATTCATAATCAAGAGACTCCAAAAGTCCATCTGCATGAAGCTTCTTCATACGTTTGACACCAATATGACCAAGCTGGCAGTGCCACAAGTATGTGGGACTATCATTATCAACCTTACATCTTTTGGCATTCACACTATGAATATGTGTAACATCACGTTCGAGATTCAATAAGAATAAACCATTGACCAGCGGGGCATGACCATAAAACATTTCTCTCATATAATTAAAACAACCATTATTTTCGGATTTAAATGAGTAGCCATCTCGCATTAAACGAGATCCAGATACAATGTTCATGCTCAAAGCTGGTACTAAATAACAATTATTGAGGTTTAAAACTAATCCTGAAAGTAGATGCAGAGGTAGCGTGCCGACGGCGATCACATCAACCTTGGAACCATTCCCAACGTGCATCGTCACCTCGTCCTTCACCAGTCGCCACTTACTCCGCAGCTCCTGCTTTGAGTTACAAATGTGAGCAACTACACCGGTATCAAATACCCAGGAGCTACTACGAGCGCTGGTAAGGTACACATCAATAACATGTATATCACATATACCTTTGACGTTGCCAGCCTTCTTATCTGCTAAGTATTTGGTGCAGTTCCGCTTCCAGTGACCCGTTCCCTTGCAATAAAAGCACTCAGTCTCAGGCTTGGGTCCATTCTTTGTCTTCTTCCCGGCAAATGTCTTACCGGGCGCGGCAACTCCTTTGTCGTCCTTCTTGAAGGTCTTCTTACCCTTGACTTTCTTGAGCTTAGTGGTTTTATTCACCATCAACACTTGATGTTCCATTTTGATCTCCACCTCCGCTGATTTCAGCATTGAATACACCTCGGGAATGGACTTCTCCATCCCTTGCATATTGAAGTTCATCACAAAGATCTTGTAGCTAGGTGGGAGCGACTGAAGGATTCTGTCAATGACTGCATCATCTGGGAGATTAATTCCCAGATGAGACAAGCGGTTGTGCAACCCAGACATTTTGAGTATATGTTCGCTGACAGATCTATTCTCCTCCATCTTACAACTGTAGAACTTGTCGGAGACTTCATATCTCTCGACTCGGGCATGAGCTTGGAAAACCATTTTTAGCTCTTGGAACATCTCATATGCTCCGTGCTGCTCAAAACACTTTTGGAGCCCTGATACGTCCAAAACGTATCTATAATTTCTGCTTGCTCCATGCCTCTTTTGGGTGATATTGCTATGATATTTATACACTTCCATACACTTTTGATCATATTTGGACTAACCTATTAACTCAGTGCACCCCAGTGCCAGTTTCTGTTTTCGGCTGTTTTTGTATTTCAGGTTTTCATGTTACGGGAACTGCCAGGAAAAATCCAGAACAATTATATAAAAAATCACCGTTCCAGAACCTACCGTGCGCCCGAAGGACAGCCGGGGGGGGG
>LR738713.1:425854108-425997982 GCA_902687465.1 Secale cereale | reverse complement strand
CCAGGGCTCCAGGCGCCTTGGCGGCGCCCCCCCTGGGCCGCGCCGGGGGGGCGCCTGGGCCCCCCGAGGCTCCTCCGATGCCCCCCTTTGGCATATATCTAAAGCGTGTCGTGGAAACCCTGATTCCAGACCCCTTTTCTCCAGACGCGATTCCGATCTCCGCCGCCATCGCCATCAAGCTTCGAGGGACGAGAATTCCTGCGCCGGCACCCTGCCGGGACGGGGAAGTGCCCCAGATTCATCTCCATCGACGTTGCTTCCTCCCTCCATGATGCGGGAGTAGTTCCTCCTCGGGGCTGAGGTTCTTTCCAATAGCTATGTGGTCAATTCTCTCTCCCATGATGTGATCTTCGTTGTGATCATAGGCTATGTTAATCTAGGGTGATCCCATGATATTTCCCGTTCCTCTATGTACTGGATTGATGTACTCACTTGTCTTTATCTAGTATAATCCCCGAGACCAAGGTGACAGCGGTCTATTGGACATGGATTAGAACAATATTTTCATGAGTGATTTCCTCTCTTGTGTGTTGATTGAAGATTGAGAGTCTCTTGGTGCTTGTCTTTGACTATCCTTTAGATATGTTGTGGTGATTGTGGGACTCTCTTTGGATGGACGCGGTGACATTGGGAAATCCTTAGATTGAGAACTACGAACTTTGAGGTGTGCTTTTGCAGCCCTACATAATTCTCGTCCTATCTTGACCACGAAGGAATGACCTCCGAGTGCGTCCCCTTTGCATGTTTTATGGGAAATATCGTGTGATTCGATTATGTTAATGTTGTTGGGAGTTGCCACTAGTGAAAGTATGAAGCCTAGGCCTTGTTTCCACCATTGCAATACCATTTGTGCTCACGTTTATCACTTGTTTGCTTGCTGCACTTTTTATTATAGATTTATATTACTTTGCTTTGCCACTCCTATCATCCATATTTTACCATCTCTTCGCCGAACTAGTGCACCTATACAACTCCTAGTTGTATTAGGTGTGTTGGGGACACAAGAGACTTCTTGTATCTTAGTTGCAGGGTTGCTTGAGAGAGACCATCTTCAACTTCTACTTCCCTGAGTTCGATAAACCTTAGGTCATCCACTTGAGGGAAATTGCTGTTGTCCTACAAACCTCTGCGCTTGGAGGCCCAACATAGTCTACAAGAGTAGAAGCGTGTGTAGACATCAACCCCCGATTCTGAGCTGTAAAGCATGCCGCACTGAACCAGGGAGTAATCATCACTACGCGACTGCCAGGCGTTCATAACGTCTTGAGTTGCTAGGAAAATGGGTGCATCACCTATCGGTGCTTCAAGGAGATATGCTTTCTTGGCAGCTATGAGGATGATCCTCATGTTACGGACCCAATCTGTATAGTTGCTACCATCATCTTTCAGCTTGGTTTTCTCTAGGAACGCATTGAAGTTGAGGGCAACATTAGCGTGGGCCATTGGATCTACAAGACATATTGTAAATATTTTAGACTATGTTCATGACAATTAAGTTCATTTAAATAAATTTATTGAACTCCCACTCAGATAGACATCTCTCTAGTCATCTAAGTGATACATGATCCGAGTCGACTAGGCCGTGTCCGATCATCACGTGTGACGGACTAGTCATCAACGGTGAACATCTTCATGTTGATCGTATCCTCTATACGACTCATGTTCGACCTTTTGGTCTTCCGTGTTCCGAGGCCATGTCTGTACATGCTAGGCTCGTCAAGTCAACCCTAAGTTTATTGTGTGTGTGTAAATCTGGCTTACACCCGTTGTATGTGAATGTTAGGACCTATCACACCCGATCATCACGTGGTGCTTCGGAACAACGAACCTTAGCAACGGTGCACAGTTAGGGGGAACACAATTCTTAAAATTTTAGTGAGAGATAATCTTATTTATGCTACCGTCGTTCTAAGCAAATAAGATGTAAAACATGATAAACATCACATGCAATCAAATAGTGACATGATATGGCCAATATCATTTTGCTCCTTTTGATCTTCATCTTCGGGGCTCCATGATCATCATTGTCACCGGCATGACACCATGATCTCCATCATCATGATCTCCATCATCGTGTCTTCATGAAGTTGTCTCGCCAAACGTTACTTCCACTACTATGGCTAACAGTTAGCAATAAAGTAAAGTAATTACATGGCATTTTCAATGACACACAAGTCATACAATAAAATAAAAACAACTCATATGGCTCCTGCCTATTGTCATACTCATTGACATGCAAGTCGTGATTCCTATTACAAGAACATGATCAATCTCATACATCATATATATATCATTCATCACATCCTTTTGGCCATATCACATCACTCGGCACATGCTGCAAGAACAAGTTGGACGTCCTTTAATTGTTGTTGCAAGTTTTTACGTGGCTGCTATAGGTTTCTAGCAAGAATGTTTATTACCTATGCCAAAACCACAATGTGATATGCCAATTTGTATTTACCCTTCATAAGGACCCTTTTCATCGAATCCGATCTGACTAAAGTGGGAGAGACAGACACCCGCTAGCCACCTTATGCAACTAGTGCATGTTAGTCAGTGGAACCTGTGTCACGTAAGCGTACGTGTAAGGTCGGTCCGGGCCGCTTCATCCTACGATGCCGCCAAATCAAGATAAGACTAGTAGCGGCATGTAAATTGACATGATCTACACCCACAACAATCTTGTGCTCTACTCATGCATAGTATTGATACGTCTCCAATGTATCTATAATTTTTGATTGATCCATGCTATTATTTATGATGTTTTGGATGTTTAATGGGCTTTGTCATACACTTTTATATTATTTTTGGGACTAACATACTAACCCAAAGGCCCACTCTAGATTGCTGTTTTTTGCCTGTTTCAGGATTTTGCAGAAAAGGAATATCAAACGGAGTCGAAACGAAATGAAACCTTTGGGAGTGATATTTTTCTAGAAGATCACTCACGGGAGACTTGAGAACCACGAAGTAGGGGCCACGAGGTGCCCACGAGGGAGGGGGCACCCCCCTGCATCGTGGGTCCCTCGTAAGGCCCCTGGTACCCTCCTTCCTCCTATATAATCCTACGTACCCTGAAACCATCAGAGGAACAGAGAAAACCCTATTTCCACCGCCGTAACCTTCTATTCCCGTGAGATCCCATCTTGGGGCCTATTCCAGAGATCCGCTGGAGGGGGGATCTACCACGGAGTGCTTCTACATCATCATCATAGCCTCACCATGAGTTGTGAGTAGTTTACCACAGACCTTGGGGTCCATAGGTAGTATCTAGATGGCTTCTTCTCTCTCTTTGGATATCAATACAAAGTTCTCCTCGGTCTTCGAGGAGATCTATTCGATGTAATCTCTTTTTGCGGTGTGTCTGTCGAGATCCGATGAATTGTTGGTTGATGATCAAGATTATCTATGAGAAATATTTGGTTCTTCTCTGAACTCTTTATGTATGATTATAATATCCTTGCAAGTCTCTTCGAATTATTGGTTTGGTTTGGCCTACTAGATCTATAGTTCTTGCAATGGGAGAAGTGCTTGGCTTTGGGTTCAATCTTGCGGTGTCCTTTCCTAGTGTCACTAGGGGCAGCAAGGCACGTATTGTATTGTTGCCATCGAGGATAAAAAGATGGGGTTTATATCATATTGCTTGAGTTTATCCCTCTACATCATGTCATCTTGCTTAAGGCGTTACTCTGTTCTTATGAACTAAATACACTAGATGCATGCTGGATAGCGGTCGATGTGTGGAGTAGCAGTAGTAGATGCAGGCAGGAGTCGGTCTACTTGTCTCGAACGTGATGCCTATATATAATGATCATGCCTAGATAGTCTCATAATTATTCGCTTTTCTATAAATTGCTCGACAATAATTTGTTTACCCGCCGTAAAATATCGCTATCAAGAGAGAAGCCACTAGAGAACACTATGGCCCCCGGGTCTATTCTCAACATATCAATCTACATCTACTTTACTTTTCTCGCTTTTACTTTCTCTTCTTATAATCAAAAATACCAAAAATATAAACTATCATCTCTATCAGATCTCACTTTCGTAAGTGACCGTAAAGGGATTGACACGCGTTGGCTGCGAAGTTCTTATTTGTTTGTGCAGGTGCGAGGGACTCGCGCGTGGTCTCCTAATGGATTGATACCTTGGTTCTAAAAAACTGAGGGAAATACTTACGCTACTATGCTGCATCTCCCTTTCCTCTTCGAGGGAATAGAACTCAAGCTCGAGAAATAGCAAGTAACTATGCATAGATCTAGCTTATGATGCCACTGTCGGGGATCGTTGCAGAAAAACAAATTTTTTTCCTATGCATCACCAAGATCCATCTATGGAGTTTACTAGCAACGAGAGGGAGGGAGTCCATCTTCATACCCTTGAAGATCGCGATGCCGAAGCATTAGAAGAACGCGGTTGGTGGAGTCGTACACGCAGCGATTCAGATCGCGGTCGATTCCGATCTAAGCGCCAAACAACGGCGCTTCCGCGTTCAACACACGTACAGCCCAGGGACGTTTCCTCCTTCTTGATCCAGAAGGGGGGGGGAGAAGTTGGGGAAGAGCTCCGGCAGCACGACGGCGTGGTGGTGGAGCTTGCAGTTCTCCGGGAGGGCTTCACCAAGCTCTGCGAAGGAAGAGGAGGAGTTGGGAGGGGAAGAGGGCTGCGCCAGGGAAGGGGTGTGGCTGCCCTTTCTCTCCCTCACTATATATAGGGGAAGGGGGGAGGAGGAGGTGCCCTACGGTTTCCCTAGGGGAGGGGCGGCGGCCGCAGGGGAAACCATAGATGGGTTTGGGCGCCTCCGGACCATTCCGGAGTTCCTCGTCATGTCCGGGATCTCATCTGGGACTCCGAACAACCTTCGGTAACCACATACTATTCCCATAACAACTCTAGCGTCACCGAACCTTAAGTGTGCAGACCCTACGGGTTCAAGAACCTTGCAGACATGACTGAGATACCTCTGCGGCCAATAACCAATAGCGGGATCTGGATACCCATATTGGCTCCCACATGTTCCACGATGATCTTATCGGATGAACCACGATGTCGAGGATTAAATCAACCCCGTATACAATTCCCTTAGTCTACCAATATAGTACTTGCCCGAGATTCGATCGTCGGTATACCGATACCTTGTTCAATCTCGTTACGGCAAGTCTCTTTACTCGTTCTGTAACACATCATCCCGTGACCAACCCCTTAGTCACATTGAGCTCATTACGATGATGTCTTACCGAGTGGGCCCAGAGATACCTCTCCGTCATACGGAGTGACAAATCCCAGTCTTGATTTGTGCCAACCCAACATATACTTTCGGGGATACCTGTAGTGTACCTTTATAGCCACCCAGTTACGTTGTGATGTTTGGCACACCCAAAGTACTCCTATGGTATCCGGGAGTTGCACAATATCATGGTCTAAGGAAAGGATACTAGACATTGGAAAAGCTTTAGCTTACGAACTACACGATCTTGTGCTAGGCTTAGGATTGGGTCTTGTCCATCACATAATTCTCCTAATGATGTGATCCCATTATCAATGACATCCAATGCCCATGGTAAGGAAACCGTATCCATCTATTGATCAATGAGCTAGTAAACTAGAGGCTCACTTGGGACATGTTGTGGTCTATGCATTCACACATGCATTATGATTTGTGGATAGTACATTGAAAGCATGAACAATAGACAATTATGATGAACAAGGAAATATAATAATAACCATTTTATTCTTGCCTCTAGGGCATATTTCCAACAGCAACAAAGTAGAAGAAATGCAAGACAACATATGCAAGATACGCGTAATCAATAAAACCTTGCCAAATTAGAGCAGGCACCTTGATGGGTGAACATGACAGGCCATCTGCCTTTGACTCCTCGACGTTAGAATAGTCATTAGGATCATATTCTGAACAAGAATCTACACGTGGGGAGCGCATGAGTTTCATAGCATCCAGAATGGCACTCAATGCCTTGGTGCCAATTTTGTAAGTCATTGCAGTGTTCCACAATATTCTTCTGATGTGCGGATTCTGATATTCACTATAATTACGTATAATATCTGAGAACTATGAAAATATAAATAGTTGTCAGATTATCTTTGTGATGCAGAGGATATTCTAATATAGGGGTGCCCCTGTAAACACTTGTGTGCTATCACTGGATTCTGATGAGAGAGCTCATGTGTGCTGTAATATGGTGCGTGCATTTATATAAGCTGGCACAAGTACACAACAAAATAGGCTCTAGAAGTAAGGATAGTTGGCAGATGATAGGTTCAAAATATACTGTATAGAGAGTTTATTGCCAAACCATGATAACAAGAGCACACAGCAACTAGGCAGATCATAGTGTACATAAAAGGGGTACACCATAACCACGATATATAAATCGGGAAAGTGGAACTGGCTTTAAAATACGGTGTTGTATTGCCGCTAGTAATTGAAAGCCTATCGATCAAGTACATGCCAGCTCTATCAGCTGTTGATTGCAGATGTCCCTGCTCCCCTTCCTGACAAGGAACATATTGTACGTACTAAATACAGAATAACAAAAGAGGAACATGTTAAAGAACAGAAGAGGAAGCATATTCTTGAGGTTCCGCTTAATTGCATACAATGTTGGTTGCCCACTCATGATGAATCACAACGACCAAAGAAATGCAATTCCATGCTGTCTCTCTATATGTGGCAATTTTGAACAAGAGTCATTAGGATCATATTCTGAACAAGAGTCAATAGGTGGGGAGCGTATGAGTTTCATTGCATACAGAATGGCGCTCAATGCCATGGTGCCAATTTTGTAAGTCATTGCAGTGTTTAGCTTCAAGAGTGGACTGCTGCTAGTGTGACACAAAGCAGCTACACAGATCATAGTGTAGATATAACGGGAAAACCATAAGCATCAGAGTAAAATCAGCAAAGTGGAACTTGCTGGAATATATGTGCTAGTATTTCCGGTACGGCTAGAAAGGCTTCAGATACCAGCTCTCTTCAACTGAATGTGTGGTACTGTTAATATCAGTGTAACTCTCAAAGGCGACACAGCTCCCCGCATTTCCTAGCTATTCTTATAGGATTCAAGTGGACAAGCCACTACAAATCCTATTCCCATGTTTACAAAATCCTACGAATCAAAGAGGCCCCAAGAGTTCAAAGTGTCCATACCAACCGACCGTATAAACCTCTACACTGCAAGTGTCCCTGCTCATCTTCACTACAAGGAACGTACTGTACTACTATCATACTCCCTCTATTCCAAAATATAAGTCTTGGTAGAGATTTCCACTATGGATCCCATATAGATGTATCCAAATACATTTTAGAGTGTAGATTCACTCATTTTGCTCCATATGTAGTCCATGGTGGAATCTATTCAAAGACTTGTATTTAGGAACGGAGAGAGTACTTATTAAAGAAGAACGGAAGAGGAACATGCTAAAGAAGAGCAAGTAGATTTTGGATAATAAAATGTTCGTTGTGCAGAGCCCACACATGATGAACCAGAGCACATTAAGAAACCAACTCCCTGTTGTCTCTCTATATGTGGTGCACGTACTTTTTCGAAAGTAAAGTAGGAAAATAGCTGACCAATTAAATGTTATATGTTTTAGTAATATCAGCATCATATCATATTCGTACTTGAGCAACAAGTTTGGAATTATGAGTGGAACATTTTTTAGCTTGATGGATTCAGGAGCAGTGTTAAGCAGGTACGATGATGGTACTGAATATAAAGGCATGTCCGCATGCAAGTTGCGTGACTTTTGTCATTTGGGTCAGTCGACCATTTCAGGCGGTTGGATGAAGATCATACGTCTCCTAACCCTTCTTCTTCCCCGTCTCTCATTCTTCCTATACAGAACACCGCATGGGCCGCCGGCCGGACCACCGGCCTCCACCGCATGTGTTCCTCCGCCACCCCACCCCCGCCCCCACCAGCGTCGATTTTTCTTCGTTCGGCAAGGCCCCACCACCGCCCCCCACAACCAAAGTCCCCACCCGAGCCCCTTCGTTCGCACCGGCAAACTCTGGCGAGCTCTGAAAAATTTACTGACCCAATTTTGAAATTTAGTCTACTGTGATTTAACTAGTGTGGAATATAAAAGGGGAAAACCATAAGCATTGGGAGTATAGTGTTGAGCGTGCCATGGCGGATCTGAAGGTGCAAACCTAACAAAGGCAACTTTGCAACCAATGTTTGCTCTCAACTAGCAAGTAAATGATGGACAAGAAATCAGAGTAAAGCAGTGGCGATCTATTTTCTTGCAGCGATAAATAAGTTGAGCAGATACGAAAGAGTACCGCCTCTGGTGCGGCGCCGTGTATGCATCTGCTGAGAATTTGATGGTGTTGCGGTAGTGATGGCTGTCGGCGGCGTGGAAGCAGATCTACGAGGTAGACGGTGGTGGCGGGGCGCGATGGACGAGACGGTCGTAGGAGCGGCGCCGACAAGGTGGACGACGGCGGGGATGAAGAGAGAGGATAGGATGCAAGGATCCCATCTGAAGCCGTGGATGAGAGAGGTCGATCTCTTGTAATGGACGGCGGTGTCGGGGTATAAGCTCCAGCATGGTGGAGGAGGACGGCGGTGGAAGGGGTGGCGGACGGAGGAGGCTGGGGTGGAGAGGGTGTTTTGGCGCCCACGGAGTACGAATGGGGAAATTGAGGTGGAGAGAAAGGGGGGAACCATGTCTACATGGCGCGATTGTCTCAAATGTGAGGTATTTTACGAACTTAGCCCCCGTTTCAAATTTCCTACATCACAGCAATATTAGTCGGTTGGGGATAGGACGGTAATCTCGCATACACGGAATATTTGCTGATGAGAGTTTGTTTTTAGCGCCACCGTGTATGAATCAGGGAGGGAGTCGATTTCGGTTGAGGACACACTGTGTTTTGGCGCCCACCGTGTATGAATTCGGGTGAGAGGCAGTTATGTCACGTTTGAGTGAAATTACAAACCTACCCCTATCAAAACCTATAGAAATCGAGCAGATAGACTTTGCGTGGCAGGGATAGGCACTAGTAATGTCCATCTCGCAGATTTTGGTTTTGGGCGGTTACTGCGACTTTCCCCGCTTCGTTAAAATTTTTGCAGAGTGCACCTTTACCGTGCCAACTCAATTCGAAGCCCATTTGTATTCTATTTTTTTCGGGTGGGATCCATTTTCGATTAAAATAAAATTCTATATACATCAATTATATATATATTTCAAAAGCTCAACAAATAATTCTGCTCCTCTATATGTGTAATATGATTTACAAATACAATGATCTCAAAATCATAAGGTTGAAATCAAAAATTTAAACCAAATTATGTTCTACTAAAATGTATGGATCAGTAATATCTACATATTAAATAACATAGATGCGCGTGAATTCATATGAGTATGCACGTTTGATAGATCAATTTTGGTTCGAGTATGGATTACATGTATCATCATCTCGACTTCAAATTTTTGAATCCCTTTTATTATCACTCCTTTCATGCCCATCTCTCTTGCATGCATGCTCCTTCATGTTTCTCCTATCCTCGCAAACATGGTCTCTCGACGTCTCCCATGAGAAGTGTCACACTCTCCCTATCATTATACATTGCACGGTTTTCATTATCTCTCACGTCTCTACCGTTCTCTCGTATCACTAGGTACCTAAGCTTTCTTTTTCACAGCCACAGACACAGTCTCCACTCGTCTTTCACTTTGTCTTTCTCTCTATGGGATTCTCTCACACACCCTATATGTCTTTAGATATGAATCATACCACTAAAATTACTCTCTCTCTCTCTCTCTCTCATGTAGACACAAAATTTGTTGCGGTCTCCTTTTCGTCTTCATCCTAGACTGACATTATTCATTTGTTTACCGATCAAACACACTGCCCCTCTCTCTCTCTCTCACACACACAACTCCTGCTTCCACTCCCCTTCCCGACCACCGTCTCTCTCTCACACACACAAAACTCTCGCTTTTGCACCCCCGACTCGTATTTCTCTCACAAACATTTATCGACTAGCCTCTAGATAGGTTTATACACCCGCACACTCGTGCTTCCGCTATCACATACATGTCTCTCGCTCCGCTCCTTGTATCTATGTACATTTTTCTTCCCTTCTTGAGACACTCCCTCTCGATCGTGCACACACACACTATCGCCTCATTTTAAGCTGATACCTCTCGCACACACACTCTGTGTGTCTTTTTCACACATGCACTCCGTCCTCCTCCTCTCTCCCTCTCTCTCTCTCACACACATGGGCTTTTTTCAACAACTAGCCAGATGCCCATGCATTGTACGGAACATCAAGATGCATTTGTATGAGTAGTTTATCTTGTGGGAGAAAAGGATGAACAAGGGAAGGCCTTATTTGCAAGTGTGGAGAGGGGTGTGGGTATCTTTCTGCAAAATTGCCATAGTTTCCTTCTTATCCGTCACATATAGATCGTACGGCCTATATTGCAGGATGGCAGGCACACGATCATCACCGACTATGCTTTTTATAAGAGTAGGGATAAAAAACACAGTTGGTGCTGATGGTGGGCCTGCCATCCTGCAATATAGGCCGTCCGATTTATATCTGACAGATAGGAACGAGACTATGGCAATTTACCCGCATTCCTCTCCACATTTGCAGATAAGGCCTTCCCTCGTTCATCCTTTTCTCGCACAAGATCTTGATGTTCCATGCAATGCACGGGCATCTTGCTAGTAAGAGTAGAAATTAGACATATACCACTTCTCGAATCTTGAAACCAACAACATTCCTCCCTTATCTCATCAAAACCGCCAAAGGAATATATTTTGAGTGAAACATAACAATTTTTTAGTGATATACGTATTTCAAAACTAGATTTTTTTTCCTATCAAATCGATGAATATGTATTAATATACTCAGATCATGTGGCAATGCATTGGCACATTGCTAGTCTCTACTACTATAGTACATAAATTTTTGAATTCAGGTTATCTATCCGCCAAGACTGGGGAGAAATTAGTGGCCATTTGATTTGTTCCACACAGTACCTAACTCAAGTGATCTAACGGCTCACGTTTCTCTGTACGGCCACCCGCCAAAGTGACTCCAGGAACTTTCTTGAACCCTCATGATGCCAAATGCCCACACACGTGCTGGTGTAAAAGTCTGCTATTTACCATCTTCTATGGCTCTGAACTTTAATGCTTAACAACTGGAGGCCTGTAATATCTAGCAAACAACAACGACTCACTAAACAACTACTGTTTCACAAATAAAAGTACTCAACATTTGTATGATTATCCCCCCACCTCTGGGAACTTCTAATGCAGCAATTTGATAACCCTTTCTCAAAATGCAACAAATTGAACAATAAAGTTTGTTACATGTTCAATACAATCTTAACAACCATGGGTAGAATAAGCCACCTTTTTCAGAAAAAATGAGCGAGTAAGAAATACGTGCATAACACGTGCCTTCTACTAGTAGTTATTAGTATATTTTTTTGGACACCAAACAAACGGTGGAGTACATATACGAAGAGAAGTGGCGCACGCACGCAGTCGGTCTCTCGTTGTCTCGCACACACGAGTGTTACGTAAAGGCAACGTTAACAAATAAACCCTAAAATCCTAGGTGCACGATTGTTGCATTCACGGGTACCGGGTACGTGGTGGAGCGCACCTTTGTAGGAATAGTCAGCTCACGGGATAATTTGATCTGTAGGAGTTGATGGTCGGGACCATAGGTGAACGACTTGGAGGCGGTCGCTCGCCAGTTGCCACAGATCGAGTAGCCAAGTTTAAAATATCATTTTTAGCGTGATTAAGAGTTTCGATTTAGTATTTTTTAGAATGATTGGTATGGAGCGAAAATGGAATTCATAGTACTACATACCTCCTTCGCATATGGTTGTATGGGTTTATGTTGCGAGATGTTGAACCTGGTAGTTCTAGGGCAAATACTATGTTTAGATTTAGATGGTGGTTTTCAGTAATGAAAATCAGAAGGCGGAAACCCTTCTTTGATTAGAAAAAAACTACTACCTCTGTTCTGGTTTACTAGTCCCCATCCTATTTTGGGTTAAAGTTTGTCCACGAATTTTACTTGTAAAATGTGAATGGAAAACGAGATTTTGTTATACGCAAACAAAAAAGGACTGGAGGGAGTGATTGCTCTGTCATGGATGCGACCTCTAATAGCGCAGGCATTGAACCGGCGCACCAGCCAAGAGGGCCCCACTCGCTGCAAGCCCGGCTGAACACGCCTCCTCGCCGCATGCAACCGGCTTCAGACTGCCCAGCCTGCCTTCATTGAATCCGCGCGTGTGCCAGCAACACGTCCTTCCGCGAGCCGGCCGGCATTTTAGAACACAAAAATGACCAAAATACAATTAATTACGCATGGTCTTGACTTGTTCTGCTCACACTGGTAGCAGGAACTATAGGTTTTTCTTTATTCATAACTCTCCTCAAATATATTTTGGCTTTGAAGTGAATCATGGTTGTGGACATTATGTATGAATGTGGAGATATCTGTGAACATGAGTTTGATGTGGAAGTTGAACTTGGAATGTCGGGCTTGCACGTGAACTATACCATGTACAATGCTTCGTCTGTTATTGTTTGGAAAGTAATTGCTCTTATTACATGACCCGAAAAAAAATTGTGCCACATCAGTAGATGCACAGACATCACAACAGGCATGCTGACTGGATAAACATTTGAACCTAGCTACAATGAAGGATATTTTGTATTGACAACAGTTTTAGATAGCAGGAGATGCTTAGCCTGCTCTGCCTCTGCTAGCTTATTTCTAGCTTCTTCCATCTCTTCTTTGGCATGGGTGAAGAGAGCATCTGATTGCTCTATTTTCTTCTTCAGGAACTCGGCTACATTCTCAAGGGCTGCTACACACTTTCTTTCAACCTTTACTAGAGACACAAGGACACGAACAGCTGACGACTCCACCTGGCTTGTGTGTAATCCAGCATCATCTGGGAATTTGCACCTTGTGTCTAATCCAGAATCATTAGGGAACTGGCACCTTGTGTGTAATCCAGCCTCATTCTGGAAACATGATCTCAAGGTTGACCATACTTCCCTCCTCGCAGGAACTGCATCCTGACATGAAGTTACTTCTTTTTTAGATAATTACTCGGAGCAACCCAAATCCATTTTGTAGAAGCCAGATAAACAGAACTGGGAGAAGTGAATTCAAAAGGAAAAAAACAGACTACCAGGTGAGAACACCCACTTCCTACATCAAGCTAAAAACGAAAGCATTGGGACGATTAAGACTCTTCTTATGACATATCGAAGAACATGAGGCTTAAGAGAAACAGAAACTACAACATATACACATCGAAAAACACGAGGCTAAATGAAAGTAATTGAAAGGGTGTTACTTACCAAAGCTCGTTTTACATGTTCGGTGCAACTCCTATTTAACTTGCCACGCTCCTTGAAGATGCCCCCAATATTCCGTGTTTGGTCTTCATTGCTCATGTGCATGTTCGCACTCGTGGTTTTAAAATCTCAACATGGCAAGAAAAAATACTACTGGTAATACTCGCGCATCTTGTGGGCAACATTAAAGCACTCATCTGCCATGTTAGAGCATCTCCAATAGAATCGCAATGCGCGGCGCTTTAAAAAAGGGTTTATGGTGCTAAGATCGAGAGGTAGAGATAGAGAGTAGAGGATAGTTCTCAGCATAGATAGATAAAAAAATAGATTATTCAACTACTCCTCGTCGTCCGACTCCTCCTCGGTGATGTCCTCCTACGATGTATAACTGTAGGCCTGAAGATACCGATCGTCGTCGGATTCCCAGGGCGACGCTGCTCCTAGCCTCATGTTGAATTGAGCATCCGCTTTTTGCCAACGCTTGTCCTCGCGATAGGCGGATCGCTCCGCCCTCCTTTGCTCGTAGAACTCGCGCTCGTTGATGATGTCCTGCGGGAAGCGTTGGCGCCACATCGCCATGGCTTCCTCATCCATCTCGGCGATGCCGAGATGGTGCAACCGCCTCCGGTGGTCGCGACGATCCTCGTCCGTGATAAGCCGCGACAGAGGCACGAGCTCCTGTGCCCGCTCCTGCGTCGGCATGTTGGGGAAGTTCAATGTACTATGAGGCCACCGGAGGTGCCATGCCGCCACGTCGTACGCGCAGGCGGCCTCGTTGGCGGTGTCGAAATTGACGAGGCCGAGGCGCATCCCGCGGAACCGAGTCTCAGCGGAGAAGCCGCCGGAGGGGCCCGCGCAGACGCCGCCATATCCCCAAGTTTCCCGGCGACGCGGTGGAAAGATGGCGCGGCAGCGGCGAGGCGAGAAAGAGCGGGGAGAAATCGGTAGCGAGGCACAGAGCGGGGATACATGAGCGACACACAATTACAAGCTTATATTCTGTTGGACAAAGGAGGCTATAACCAATTACTTTTACAGGAACAATAGCACCCAGGAAATTTGAAGGGTAGGTATGAACAAAATTAGAACTGCACATGTACTGCTAATTAATTCAATACACACATTACCAATCGATGAGGAGAACGATGGTCGCGACGGCCTCTGTGAGTTATGGTCGGCAACGGGAGTCAGTTCATTGTCCACGACGGTGGTGCTTCTGCCCTTGGCGTCAGCTTCCGGGAAGCAGATCCGAGACTGTGGAAGACGGTGCCAGGGATGAGGCTCTGTGTATGACGACGACGGTGGACCGGCTCTAGTGCGGCGTACGAGGTCATTGATGAGGCAAATGCGCTGCGGTGGACGAGTGCGCCGGGAGGAGCACGAAGGCTGCGGTGCCTTGGAGAAGTCTATTTTGCAGTGGGGATAGAAAATGGGGAGTATTCAGGTGTACTACTTTGGGTGCCGGGGTGGGGTTGGCTGGGTAGGGTGAACCTGAAGTTACAAAAACAACCCCCTACCAACCGTCATATGTCGGCCTGTTCCGAAGGCTATGATGGTAACTTTCCACTGCTCGAATCAGGGTCACGGGAGATTTTCCCGCCGATCTCAATTTTTTTTGACACTGAACTCCCCGTGTGGCGTGTTGGGTGATTCAGCTAATAAACTAGCGAGTAGTACTTGTAAACTCTGGATATTAGGTTTGACCGAAGTCAAACTTCCTAAAGTTTGACCAAGTTTATAGGAAAATATAAACATTTACCATAACAGATATGTAACATGTGAATGTACATTTAATAACGAATCTAATGGTATTTATTTGTTATTGTATATGTTAATATTTTTTGTTATAGACTTTCTGAGAGTTTACAAAACTTGACTTTGACCAATGCTAATACGCAGACATAAATAAAAACGGAGGGTGTACACATTTGTTTTCCTAGTATGTAGTGAATTAATAATTTGTTGAAATTGTGATATAAATATATTAGGCTGCTGACTTCGAATGTAATGGTCTATACAATTCAATAGTTACAATCATTGTCGAATTCCAAGATGTATACGAGTTCTATAGTACTTCACAACATGCTCAAACTCGCATAATCCCAGTCAAATTACAATCAAAATGCATTTCGTAGTTATTGCTTTGTAGGATGCAACAAAACCAACAATAACTCTACATCAGCCATTATAAAAGCAACATTTTGAACAAGTCCCAATGTGTGAATGAAACGTGCAGAGAGAGCTTGCAAAGATGGAGCAGATAGGGCGGGAAAGATTGTATGTATGTGGATGAGAGAGTAGGAGAAAAACCTAATGAAACAGAGAGAGGGAGATATCTAGAGAGAGAAAGAGAGAGGAAGAAGTTAGGTCTGTGAGAAAGATGGAGACATGTAATATATGTGAGATGCGTGCGCATTCGGATTCTATACACGTGGAAGGAGAAGAGACAACAGGTTGGATGATAGAGCTGGAAAAACATGGACGAGAGGGGAAGGGTCTCGTGAGTTGAGGGATTGATAAATTTGTGCGGGGGGGAGAGGGATTGGTAATTTTGTGCGAGAGAGAGAGGGTGGGGGGAGGAGTCAGTCAGCCATCGTCACATCATCCTGCTTCCAAATGGCCCCGCATTCTCTAGCGTAGTGTGGTCACCGTCTTTTATCTCCTCGATGCCCTCTTTGAAGATTGAGGTGTTGTGCATGCTGGGGTGCAGAGAAGCACAAGCGAGAGTGGTCGCCATATAACCTTGGATGGGGATGAATTGTGTGCTTGGGGGAGGGGGCATGTGTGCGCTGTGTGCTGTGTGTGTGTGTGTGTGCGCGCGTCAGATATTGATAGAAACAAACCTAAGGAGAGAAATGCGTGTGTATGTGACGGAAAACTACTTGCTAAACAGGATATTCACGAAGAGATTATGCGTGCGAGATAGAGAGCGATGTGCGGGCCTTGAGGTGGGCTGGGGCCGTGTGAGGGTGTCAATATGTGCGCGTTGATGCATGTGTTACATGCGATCATGTGAGGGACGGACGAATCGAGAGAGATGGTTGTTGTGTTACGGATGCTCCTCTCTCTCTTTCTCTCTCACACACAAATAAAATGGAAGATCGTTCTCTCATGTATACACAACGTATCGGCATCTGTCTATGTCTCACTCATGCATGATAATTTGCACATTCACACCTCTCTATGTCTCTATCACACGCACACCGTCTCCACATTACCCTTCCGCCACAACACACATATGGACACATACACACGTTCTCTCTCAGTCACACACACAAAATCGGTATTAAAAAAACTAGGGCGCACCTAAAACGTCCAAATCCAAAGAAACACGAACTGGAGCTACATTCAAATATATGGAAATATTGTAGCGTCAAGAACTATTCCCGGGAAATAAAGTTGAGTAATATTCGGGGATTGTTTTCACACACACAAAAGGTTCGGTGGATGTCCTTCGAGCGCGACACGGTGACGCACCGTTCGATCGACCGCGCGGCCGCGGTTCACGCGCTTGCACATGATTCCGTATCGTGGCTGTGGTAACTAATAAAAGTGCTGCCTAAGTCTAATGTTTATGTGTACTAGTACGGTTTTATTTTATGTTTGACCAACCCTATATAAAACTAAACTAAGCTCCCATACACGCACTCATCAATATGCCGCCGCCGTTGCGCATGCCGGCGTCCGCCTGCTCCGGCGAACAATTTCTCGCCCATCACCGCCGTGTCGCCGCCAAGCAGAAGGCTCGCCCGCTCACATCGTCTACAGTCCCTCCTCGCGATGCCGCCGCGCTGCCAAGCACGCGAGCAGCTGGTGGAGCCGCGTCTATGCACGCAGCGTACAAAAAGGAGGACGAGCGCGTGCTCCAGCATGCCGGCGAGGAGGAACTAGCATGTCATTGTCGTCTCCGCCCGCGCGGAGGAGGCGCGCATGGTGGCTGTCGCGGCAGAAGCCGGTCGCGCACGTGTCGAGCCCGCAAACCGGGTGCGGACGCAGAATCTACCTTCGAGACCTTGAATGCCACGTGGATCCTGCAATCTGAAGGAGCAATTTGGTCAGTCGACTCTTGTGAGCCGTTTGATGCAACATGGATGGCTAGAAGGGCTTCTTCAACCTCCGAAATAGATGCACGGTTCATCTTCTCAGCCCGCCACACGCTTAATCGCCTGCCGCCGCCGCAGCGCCCTCCCCTGAACCGCCTGCCACCGCCATGCTCCCCCCACCCCCGCCATCCATTTAACCCCAGGCACGATCCACTTTTTTCTGACGAACTGCATTCCACACCCAACACTCATAAGATAGATCATGGGCACCCTGTCGTCTTCTTCCTTCACTCCGTCAAACTTCTTTCACAAATTGACTGACCCAAATTATACTACTAGTATGAACGTATTAACTACTGTAGGAACACGAAGATACGAGCAGTAGTACCAACTGCAAGAAGAACAGTAGTAAGACATAGTACTAGTACTACTGTATGTACTAAAGAGTTCAAATAACGAGAAAGAATATAAACATAGTTCTGCAGGGGCCTCAGCACAACACACCCTTGAAAATAAACTAAGCAACTAGTTCGCTTGACACTGCAGTAGAACCAGCATGAGCGATGGCACTGCCACCTACTCGGAGTCCGAGTCCACATCCTCGGCTCCATCCTCGTCCCTCTTCCTCTTCCTCTTCGCCGATGCTTCTTTGCTTGAATCGGACATTGGGCTCTACTTCTTCATCCAAACCTTGTAGATATTTAAACAAAGGTAGGCATCCATTGCTGCGTACAGAATGTGATCTTCATCTAATGTCTTCGACTCACATGCATGATGAAACTCGTGGTGAGGTTTCTTCAGTTTAGCGTACGAACAATCAATCATGGCTGCTACGAGGGTCAGCATTGAAGGCTGAGAGGAGGACACCAGGCTCTCCTTCTAGAGATCGAAGGGCTGGCCTACAACGAGGCCTATCCGACCCAGGATTTCCTTGTCGTTCCTAAAGTCTACAGTAACGAATTTGACTCGGCCGCCCTTGAGGAACTTCTTAAATTCCTCGCACTCAACGTCGGCATGGCATATGTGGTAGACCAAGCATAAGTCATGCATGCAAACCTGGATCATGGCGGGCTTCTTCTTCTCTGCCTCCTTTAGTTTCTTCTCGCTTCCCAGGACTGTGGTATACTCAACATCTAGCCCAGTGACCCACTCATCATTTGAGTTTTCGAACATGCATTCGAAGCGAGCAAGGCATTCTTTCACCGTTGCGGAAGAACGGGTGTAGATGACGTTGAACTCATTGCTGGTGATGGTTCTAACCTTGTACTCACCGCTGATCATGGATATTTGGGACGCCATGGATTTGGGAGGAGGGTTAGGATTGATGGGATGACTGGGAGCGAACTGTTGTAAGGTACTGTACTAGTAGAAGACGGTGACGAGTAGGGCATGCGAATGGCGTGGGGTTGCTGGCTTCCCGGTGGATAAACGGCTGCAAGCCCCCAAAGAGTTCTCAAGAACTATGCGGGCCCATTAGATGTCATGTCTATTAGACCCATATCGTAGGTCTGACGGTATAGCCTCTGCCTGTTCGCACGCCATGCCGGCTTGTGTGTAACTTCAATTAATTCCGTCAACCGTCGCGCCTCGCACGACCTTCGGCCTGTTCGCACGCCATGCCAGCTTGTTTGCTATTCCCGTGTGCATGATACTCCCTCCGTTTCAGCTCGGATACCAAGGAGATGCCCGTTCAAAATTGTCTGGACAAGTTTGCCCCTGCTTTTGCGTGGATTAGAGTACTAGTCGCCTCGAATCCCTCCATGCATGTCACACGTAATCTCTCTCTCCTTCGCTTATGTCTCTGCATGAAAACTAGGAAGTTGCGCCAATGGAGGAGATTAATTGCTAGCGAAGCGGAAAGGCAGGGGCGGGGTGGGATAGGTGCGCTACTCAAGGGGATCGCGTAGAGCACTTGGGAAAAAATGAATAAAGTTATGCACAGAGTATAAAGGATCGGAGGGAGTACCAACTAAGATACGACCATTATGGCCAGCCTTAACCATCGCATGCAATAATGTAGTGCACCTTGAAATATGAACATGTGTGGGGCGTGTACGATTTTAATGACTTGAGACTATACCTAGCCCGACATGCAAGATGAGACTTTATGCACCATTCCCCATACCTGCAGGAAGCCCGTTCGTCTCCAAATCTTTTCATCTCCATGTGGACAAACAATATGCCTGCCAGACTCTCCTTCTCCCTCCGGCGGTCCCACCACTCCACCCGGGACGCTGCTTCAGTTACTTAACTTCAGGTGCATTGGGTCACTGACATATGGGCCCAACAGGGGTCTGGCCCACATGTCGGTTATGCAACTGGACATGCAGTTAAGTCAGTGCAGCTCAGTCCATATCTTACGTAGGTGTGCCATTGCTCGCAATAAATAATGCGCCTCCCACGACATTCGGAAAAACGCTCATGTTCATCACTATCTCCTTCCCCTCCCTCTCACGTCGACCACCATGGCATCTCCCCTCCCAAGCCTTAGGCACCCCTCGCTGCACTGCACGGACGGTCACGCGTTGCCGTTCCATTCCTTGCCGTCACTAGTCGATGAGGACGCGTCGGCATTCCGCTCCTCGCCCCGATGCGTCGAGGTGGACGCGTCGGTGTTCCGCTCCTCGCCACCACTAGTCGAGGAGGAAGCGTCGGTGTTCCGCTCCTCGCCGCGACGCGTCGAGGTGGACGCGTCGGCATTCCCAATCTCACCAGCACGCGCATCGGAGGACGCGTCCGCTCCTCGCTACGAGGAGAATGCCGCGCCGTCAGCCGAGCCCCCCAGCCTTGAGGAGCTTTGGAAAGAAATGGATGTCACCTTGTGGGAGGCTTTGTCTCCAGCAGAGCGCGCCAAAATAGAGGCGGAGAAGAAGGACGAGGAAGAGAAGCGCGCCATGGGACAAGCTGCCTGGGAGGCCTATGTCGCGTCCCAGAGAGTCAGGCAATTGGCTCTTTGGCAGAAGGCTCGTGCGAGGGCCGTGAGGGTGGCGGAGGACGCCCGTGCCAAAGCCCCGAGTGCAGTCGGTCCCAAGCGCCTCATCTACGCTTGGCGGTATGTGGACCGGGTGCACGCCTCCAGCCAGGAGGAGTACCTGTTATCGCCAGATCACCACACCAGTGAGATCGCGCTCGCCCGCCGGCAAGCCGCCAATCAGCACCTCGCGAGTTGCAAAGCTGAGGAATAGGCGTTGTGCCGGCGTGCTGGGAAACAGCCGCGCACCAGGGCACTCGTGGCGCGCCGCAAGCGCTCCTGCGAGCGCCGTGGCTTTTAGTAGGAGTATATTTTTTGTTTCGTAAGGCGATCTCATTAGTTTTGGGAAGCAAATTGTAAATCCCGAATGTTCAGGAATTATTAGCGTCCTTAATTAAGTATGTAAAAGGGAAAGTTTGGAAACCTTGTGTATTCATATGCATTTTGTAAGTATATGCATATAGCACAAACTTTACTATATACTATCGCACTACACGTCTCTCTCTATATATGCTTGTAGACTGTGCTACTCCCTCGGTCCAGGTCAATAAGTCTTCTTTGGTTGTGCACCATGACCAAGAAATAGGGAATACTTATACACCTAGACGGAGGGAGTACTACTATTACTTATGTATGTGCAAATGCACGTTTTAACACTATGATGTGGTTTTTGTAAAAGTAGAAAAACATCATTAGTCAAGCTTGTGAAATGATTGAATGCAAAACAAATGCAAAAATGCTCGTTTGATTGTTTACTTTTAGCTTCCTTCTCTATGGTTATTTCTCTGTCGTACTTTGTACGGAGTATCTCACTGGTCGGAAAGGCATGCAGATTCCCAAACTGCTTCCTACACCCTGTATTGACTTTTTTGCCTAACAAGTTGTGCCGTGCAATTGGAATTCTAGCCTGAGTACTACTCCCTCCGTCTAGGTGTGTAAGTCACCTTACAAAAATCAGATATTCCCAAAACACTTAGGCGCAATGTATTAAATTCCGTCCTCGTTCCCCTCACTGCCTCGTTCATCGGCGAACAATTTTTTTGGCTGAACCACGAGGGAGAGGAAGTAAATGTGGGTGAGAATGAGCGACCTATGCATGTAAAGAAGGAACATGTTGATTAGGGGAGTGATTGACGCAAGTTTGCATGCACGTCAATGGGCCTGCATGGGTTGGCTGAAATGGCAGCCCTATTAATTAGGGATTCATTGCTAATCTCCATTTGGTTTAGGAGAAAAAAAGTGGCGCGGTGATTGGACGAATTTTCGGCCTGATTCTTTGGCCTCTTCCAATCCCCAGCCACCTAGGTCGCGCTGCTCCACATTAGGTGACTTACACACCTAGACGGAGGGAGTACTACTAGTAGGAGTACCAGGGGCCAGTTCTTTTAGGCTTCTAGATTAGTAATCCCATAACTACTAAGTACCTCCGTCCTGGTTTATTGGTCCCCATTGTAATCTGTGTCAAATTTTGATCATAAATTTAACTAATGAAATGTTAGTGCATGCCACATGCACTAACATTTTATCAGTTAAATCTTTGGTCAAAATTTAGCACAAATTACAATGGTGAGGAATAAACCAGGACGGAGGGATTACTAGTAGTACTAGTTTAGAAGCCCAAATAAATGAGTGGGGCGCCTTAATGTTACTCTCCACTGCGACTAGTCTTATGGGAAAAGCTGGGGAAGCCGCCAAAAGAACTGGCCCTAGGAGTAGTAGCTAGGGATACTAGGAGTAGTAGCTAGGGATCGAGTGTGCGAGATGAACCGGAGAAAGTAAATGCAGAGAGATGAAATGCAAAAAATACGGAGGGATGTGATGGTTGCTTGTTCATTTATTTTACCAGGCCACTTATTACTGGGAGTGGTTGGGTTTCGTGATATGACGGCTTTACTGCCGCGCCACGAGCAGGGTGAGACTCCCGTGCAGCGCCGCCCTCTACACTAGTACTACTACCTCGGTCGTGGTTTATCCCCCATTGAATTTCACTGAAGATTTAACTGACAAAATGTTAGTGCATGTCAACAAAAACAATATCGTTAGATTCGTATTTGAACATAGTTTTCAATGCTATAATTTTAGGTGACATGCATCATCATTTATCGTACTATATATAATGTTACTTCAAGTTTTGGTCGTACTAATCTATAGTAAGGTGCCCGTGCGTTGCACGGAAGAGTGAAATGCATTGATCGGGGAGTTGTTTATTTTGACAAAGGATGTGGAGACATATCATGTGTAATGGGTATCGATAGGTTTGTTCGGATATTATTTCATCTCAAGAGCTCACAAACATCCGGGTGAAATAGATAAAGTATCTTTTGCAAACAAAAGTGTTCAACTGTTCAACCTGCATCCAAAACTTGTGAAGAAATAACTCTTATTGTGCTTTGCAGGAAATGATTTTCAAGAATTAGTATTTGAGTATCCATTATTATACATGTTGGCTTCAAATGACATGGCACTTTCTTATATTCAACAGTTGGCTATACTATTTAAGTATTAACCATTCCCTTATACACCTAAATGGAGGGATTAAATTAGGATGACTTGAAGGGGCCAGAGGATATGTAAGAAATGGTTGACCATAAGTCTTCACCAGTACTGTAATAAAAATTCATACATGGAAGATTCTAGACTAAACCATAAATGGATACACTTTTATTCATGCGCGATACTCCAATAGAGGAAATTCATGCATGGAAGTCTCCACATGCTTAGACAGCGGATTACATTGAGCAAAGACTAATGATCAACATTTAACTTGATAATGCAGATGTTCAGGTGAACCTCGTTGGAGTCCCCATGCACATTGTTGGGGGTCAAATAATACCATGCGTCTTCCATGTCCACATCGGCAGGAAGGTCCCAGCTCGGCAGAGTCCAAGTCAGCTTGACGTAGCCAGTGTCGCCGCCCACGTACCTCTGAGGGGTAGTAATAGTGAGCACGCACCCGTACATCGGCCTTGTGTCAGTGTCAGCGTCAGCGGCGTCGCCCCTGATGCACACTACAGAGATGTGGCGGCGGCCTGCGCGGGCCTCGTCGATGCCCACGATCAAGAGGAAGACGTTGTTGTCCTCCGAGACTAGCAGGCGGCGCTGATCCTCTAGCGACTCCAGCACGGTGAACGGGTAGCACGTCTCGTACTTGATGTTCATCGCCAAGGGCTAGTAGTGATCTGTGAATTTTAAAGACTTCAGGCTAATTGCGTTCTTCAAACGCAGTCTCGCCTATCTGATAGGTCACTGCGGTAAGTGGATAAATCTGCACGTCCATCACAGGATCATACATCCTCCATGGTTCTCTGATGCCATTGAACACAAGGGCTTCATTTACGCTGTCGATTCCTTCTATGGCTGGACGTATTGCTGGCCTACTCCAGTCATCGCTACAAATGGCTGTTACAGCAGTATGTTACTTTCCTATGATATCATGATGGCTTGCTTATATTACTGTCAACATTTACTAAAAAAATATTCATGCTCATAACATGTTGTTCTTAAGATTGACTACATCAAGAGCCCTTTTTTATTTGACTCCAACTTTTTTGAGGGTTATTTGACTCCAACTAGATATGATGTTGTAGGACGCCTGGTGTCCCTACCCTTCCTAATCCCAGAACCTTTCAAAGAAAAGTGGCATGGCAGTTGCAGGTGGTTCCCGGCTCGATCAGACGACGGAGAACGATTGATGACCGTTCGCACGTACCGGACTTGTTGTTTCGTGGAATACAATCACAGTCACTGCAAGGTCTTTGAGCAGGATCCCAGCTTCTCTGGGCCTTCAGGAATTTTTGACTAGAGGTAGGTAAGTAGCCTTGGTACACGCTCTCTATTTGTCGGACTGAATTATCCGATTAACCCGGAGATAACCGACGGCAAGGATCATGATGGCAGCGCGGTTTCGTTCATCATGCAAAATTGTGTGAACAAAGCGTACCATGCGTCTCTAAACGCACCATACCCTGATATGTGCCGCCACGCTCTACAGCCCAAAGTAGGAGAGAGGGTCGCAAGTATCAGATTTCGACCTGCTGGCTGGAGTTTCCCCCGTCAGGCACCCATCTGGTTAAAGTCGTCAGCCAATCTCCATAGCTTAATAAATAGAAACGTCTAGCTGAGCCAGTTAGTTAGATGCGTACACTTGTGTAGTAGGATCTTTATTTAGTTTGATGCATACACTTGTTCTTTTTTGGTAGCCCTTTTGTAATGATGGCTGATGTTTGGTTTGGAAGAGAGAGATGCGTCTTCACTCTTCTGGCCTGCTTATTGCTTTTGTTGCACCCCCAGCCCTGGTTGCTGTTGCTGTTGTTTTCAATGTACAATCAGTAGTATATTTCATGTGTTGGTTGAATAAATGTGTTGTTAGAATGACAAACACAATGTTTTGGAAGTCGTTGCACGGTTCGATTCTTTAGTGCCCCGTATCGTACGTAGCGCATACTATTTTTCGTACGGAACATATTTTCCACTTGTTGATAACATGCAGCCCACTGATGAAGGCCCAATAGAGAAGCCCATAATAAACTGGAAGGGAGGCTCTCACATGAATCTGGCCCAGGTACATGCTCATGGTCCCCTAAACATAAATAAGTAATCGGAGGAGCAAGCTATCAACTGGGTTGTGCGGTCTCTGTGGCCCGTCTAACAACATGACCATCCCAGCAGTTTTTTCTTTGGGAAAATAGGTAGCCCAATATTTCTTTTTGAAGAATACCCAAGCTAGGCCTATTTGTTTTCTCCGACTTACTGGACTGCAAATCTTTCAAGACGAGGAGGGATGCATTCCGGCCTTGCCGAAGAGTATGGCCAGTGCCTGTTAAAATTAATATCAAAAGGGTTGAAAATTCCAAAAAAATTATAGCAAATGGGATATTAGTTTCTTTTTTTTGTTTTTGTTCTTCACTGATATCTTATATGCATTTCATTGGATTTAACATGACATAGTACCAATTTATTTTTAAATTTGTTTTAGTATGGCTACTAATTTTTTGATTAGGAATATTTTGTTCCCCAGCAAAAATTTGCGAATATTCAAAATTTCCCACATATTTAGTTAATTTTTTTAACCTTGGCACTGACCAGAAGATGGGCAGCAATTCTAAAAATGGAAAACGGGCTGCAATAAATTCCATATGAATTAGAAAATGAGTAAAAGTTATAAAAATAATAGCAAATGGGTTGTACAGGCCACAAATTTCGAGGCTGACTTGTTTATGCAAGGCTTTGTCAGTCAACACACGATTCTAGCAGCAGTGAGTATTGGATGTCCATCCAACGGCCGACGTGCTTCTTCAATCTCTGATCTTCCTGCTCCAGCCGCCTAAAGTAGCATCGGCGGGACTGCCTGCTCCCTCCTCTTCTGGCCCGCTGTGATGCCGCGCAGAATTCCCCAGCCCAGCCTACTCTCTCCGTTCGCCTGGCCGCACGCAATCAACTGCCTCCTTATTACGCGAAAAAAATGATTCCTCCCACTGACATCTGGGGCGCACCGGTTGGGAGGCTGACATGTGGGCCTACTAAGTTGACGCGTACGCAGGGCTTGTCAACTTAGTCAACAAACGATTCTAGCAGTAGTAACCGTTGGATTTCAATCGAACGGTCCTACTGCTTCTTCAATCGTTGCTCTTCTTGCACGAGGCGCCCAAACCAGCACCGGCGAGACCGCCTGCTCCTGCCTCCAGTGGCCGGCTGTGCTGCCGTTGAGGCCTCATCACCCCCTACTACTCCCACCGCTAGCCAGGCCCTGCAGCGACGGCAGACTACACCGCAGCCGAACGAGTGAACCCTCGTACTCCTCTCCGCGTGGGCATCCGCTGCCGCGTCTTCCCTGGCTCCACGTCGTGCCCTTCCTAGGCCTCGCCATCGTCCACCGCCTTGGTGCTCTCGGCTCGGCGTAGTCAATGTGGTCAACGACCGACTTCCATCGGAAGAGTACTGTACGTGGATAGGCTGACAGCTGGGTCCACGGCCACAACCTAGTTTTTTTGTTATTTGCCAAGTCGCTTTGTCAGGCATGTTGAGCTACAAGTCGTTCAAGATGAGGAGAGCTTTCATTCGGCTGGTCGAGAAAATGGCCTATCAGTAATGAGAAATGGGTTGTACATTTTTAAAACACATCAAACCGACAATTAGTTTCAAAATTCTTTTTTTATTTCGAGATTTTAAATTGCATTGATTTTTATGCGTGGACAATTTGTTGGATTTTATATTGATATATATTTATTTTTAAATTCAGTTTGAACGTGACTCGAAATTTCAGGATTAAAAATAGTTCGGACCGCACCGAAATATGCAAAATTTCGTATAATTTTTTAACCGTGGACACAATATGGGCTATAATGCTAACAAAAAGAATATGGGCTGCAAAAAAACCTTAAGAATAAGCAAATGGGCTGTAAATTATTAGAAATAATGGTAGATGGGTTGTATGATGTTTTCCACAGATTTGAGTGTAATGCCCAGGATGGGACTATACCTCCTACGTGTCGAGGCACGACTTAAAGGTATAAGCCCATTCTGGAATGATCTCAAGTTCGGTATCTTTGCACATCTCATGTAAAAATAGGGATGAAAGCAAAGAGATAGTTGGCTTACACTCGCCACTTCACACAATTCATTACATAATCAAATCATCATCCAAATAACATCACAACCCGACTACGGGTGAAGATCCAAAAGAAGGATACCAAAATACATAAAGCAACAGGTTCGGATCGCCCCTAGTAGAAACCACAATTGATCATCGGGATAGTGCACATAGTAACTCCAAACGTGACGAAACTTGACAGGCGGCCTACACGTACCAAAACAACAACACACGACAAGTCTCACGTCATTCCGGAAACGTTACACCGCCACACACGAAAGAAGGACTCGGGGATGCCACGGGCACGTGTGAGAGCATAGGAACTCGAAATGGACAACGGGAAGAGATGAGTGGGACCGGATGCAAGTGACAACACAAATGCAATGCAATGCACATGACAACATGACATGGATGAAATGCACACACACACACACGACAAAACGAAGAACCGGAAAAGAAAGACGAACCCAGAACGGAAATGGTGAAGCCAAAGTTTATATATAGCCATATAGGGAAAGTGTTACATCTCGGGCATTACATTGAGGCTTTCCTAAAAAAAGGTTGACGCACAATCAGTTACTGTTGGATGTAAATCCAACGGCCGTCGTGCTTCTTCACTCTCTGCTCTTCCTGCTCCATCCGCTGAAACAAACGCCGGCGGGACTGCCTGCTCTCTCCTCCCCGCGACCGGCTAAGCTGCCGCACAGGCCTCACCGCCCCACCATACTCCCATCGCTGGCCTAGACATCCCTCTACTCACCCACACCTGTTGTTATTCTCCGGCGACAGCAGACGAACCAGTAAACCCTCCTACAGTCGTACTCCCCTCAGCGTGGGAAACAACTGCCGAGTCTTACCTGGCTCCGTGTCGTTCCCTTACTAGGCCTCACCGTCGTCCACCGCCCTGGTGCTCTCGGCGCGGCCTAGTCAACATGGTCAATGATCGACATGCATCTGAACTGAACTGTACGTGGAGAGGCTGACAGCTGGGTCCACGGCTGCACGCAAGGAAATGCCTTCTTATTACGCGCAAAATAATGATTCCTCCACCTGACATCTGGGACCCGCCGAAAGGGTCTCTGTATTTCGCGAAAAAAACGTTACCACCGCTGACAGCTCGGACCCACCAGCTATATCTTCGCACGCAAGGAAGTGCCTCCTTATTACGCACAAAAAAATGAACACTCCCCCTGCTAGCTGGGACCCAGTATAGTGGGAGGCTTACTTGTGGGCCTACTAAGTTGACGGGGACGGAGGGCTTCGTCAACTTAGTCAATATGCACGATTATAGCTCCAGTGACCGTACAATGTCCATCCAACGGCCGTAGTGCTTCTTCAACCTCTGGTCTTCTTGCTCCAGCCGCCCAAACCAGCACCGGTCGTGCCTCGTGCTCCTGCCTTCCGTGGCCGGCTGCGATGCCGCGGAGGCCTCACCGCCCCCTACTACTCCCACCGCTGGCCAGGCCATCCCTCTACACACCCACACCCCCTGTTATTCTGCGGCGACGGCAGCCTCACACCGCAGTCGAACCAGTGAACCCTGGTACTCCTCTCCACGTGGGCATCCACTGCCGCGTCTTCCCTTGCTCCGCGTGGTCCCCTTCCTAGGCCTCGCCGTCCTCCACCGCCCTATTGCTCTCGGGGCAGCGTGGTCAACATGGTCAAGGAACGACTTCCATTGGAAGAGTACTGTACATGGAGAGGCTGACAGGTGGGTCCATGGCCGCAGCAAGGAAGTGCCTCCTTATTACGCGCAAAATAATTATTCCTCCAGCTGACATCGGGGACCCACCGGACGGGCCACCATATTTCGTGAAAAAACGTTCCCCTAACTGCTGGGACCCACCAGCTACATCTTCACATGCAAGGAAGTGCGTCCGGGCAAAAAAAAATGATTGGCCCCTCTGACTGCTTGGACCCACCAGCTACATCTTCGCATGCAAGGAAGTTCCTGATAGTCGGGACCCACCTGGTCGAAGCGTACGTAGTGTTGTCATTCTGGTCGCGAACGTGTACATACATACTGGTCGATGTAGAAGCGCGCACGTGTCGTAGCAGAGACGCGCACGTAGCATGTACATGTACGTACAGCGGCGAGAGTGCAGGAAAGTAAATACGGCCACGTACGTACATAAGGGCAGGGTCTTGAACGCCTACTCGTGCATACATACGACCAGGGCTCGTGTACATGGCTGGGTCGGAAAAGAGAAACAGCTTCGTCGTGGTGTTCATGGGGAGCCAACCGGCTAGGTCGGAATGGAATGCGTCGTCGTGTTCATCAGGAGGGATTGGACGGAACAGCCGATGGAAATGAGGCATGGCGTACCGCAGAACGGAGGAAACGGCCTTGTGTTCGACCCGCCACGGTCGAAACGGGATCATGTTCATTGGGAGGGGTTTGGTGTACCGCAAAACGGAGGAAACGGACCTCCTACGGTCGAAACGGGGGTCCTGTTGATCGGGAGGGATGTAACATACCGCAAAACGGAGGAAACGGACTTGTGTTGGAGCGCTACGGTCGAAATGGGGGTCCTGTTCATCGGGAGGGGTGTGGCGTACCGTAAAACGGGACTCCATGAGATAGTGTTCAGCTGTTCATCTCCACTGTCGACCGCCTCCAGCCTCCACGTGCTACAGTTCATCTACCGTTGACCTCCTCCAGCCTCCACCTGCGACTGTTCAGCCTCCACTACGCGCTGCTCCACCGGCTACTATTCAACCAGCCCTCTCCACGGGCTCCTGTTAAACCACCCCTCCACGGGCTACTGTTCATCCAGCCCTCCACCGTCTACTGTTCATGCAGCCCTCCACGGGGTGGTCCTGTTCATGCAGCCCTCCACGGGGTTCTGTTCATGCAGCCCCAACCGGCTCGATCGAACGGGGTCCTGTTCATGCAGAGGCAACACCACGGGGTCCTGTTCAGCCACCCCCACCGGGGACTATTCATCCAAACCCCCCCAGCAACGCTCACTGTTCATGTAGAGGCAGCATCGATCGGCTTCAGTTAGCAGCAGTAGCGAAGGAATCGCTCGATCGGGTTCAGTTAACAGCCATCGATCGATTGCTCGGGTTCAGTAACGCGTAGCCTATAGTGCAATCGCTCGGGTTCAGTTAGCGCCCATCGTCTCGCTCGGGTTCAGTTAGATCCCAACGCCTCGCACCCACGCGCGTGCGTGTACGAGAGAAACACGCATCGCTTGGCCCCGACCACCCGCCATAACCGCAAACACCCCGATATTTTCCTCGCCCTCGCTTCTACCATGATTTTTTCTGTCATGGACGGCCCAAAGAATGTCATGCAGCTGCGTCTCCGGCCCGCCCAGGACGAAAAGCCCATTTTCTATCATGATTTTTTGTCATAGAAGTAGGACCCCACCACATCTATGATGATACCGTGTTTTGTCACAATTATTGTCATAGAAGTGTCATAAGTATGACAGAAAAAAGTTTCGTTCGGCCCTAAATGTCACAGATGTGTCTTTTTTTTTGTACTGAGGCCGCTACGCAGCCTGCTAGCTTTTGCACTTGTTTTAGATCGGTCAGCATAGTTAGGTGTGACAGGGCCCGAATTTTAGCTGGGTTTGCTTCAATTCCTCTATGGGATACGATGAACCCTAATAGCTTTCCGGTCGGAACGTCAAAGACACATTTTCCGGATTGAGCTGTATGTCTTATGTTTGTAGGTTATCGAACGTAAGGCGGAGATCATCCACCAATGTTTCAATGTGTTTAGTCCTGATGACTACGTCGCCAACATATGCCTCCACTGTTTTGCCAATTTGTTTCTCTAAGCATGTGTGAATCATGTGTTGATACGTGGCACCATCGTTTTTTAGTCCAAATGGCACAGTGTTAAAGCAAAAGGGGCTGTATAGAATGATGAATGTCGTAGCGGCCTGATCGGATTCCTTCATTTTTATTTGATGGTATCCGAAGTAAGCATCAAGGAAACACAACGAGTCATGTCCTGCGGTTGCATAGATGATTTGATTGATGCGGGCAGTGGAAATGGATCCTTAGGTCAAGCCTTATTTAAGCTTGTGAAGTTGACACAAAGGCGCCATGATTTGTCCTTCTTTGGTACCATGACTAAGTTGGCTAGCCAGTCCGGGTGTTTGTTTTCCCTTATGATTCCGGCTTCCAGTAACTTGGCCAGCTCTTCCCCCATAGCTTGTCTTTTGGGTTCGAAAAATCATCGTAGTGACTGCTTGACTGGCTTGAACCCTTTGATAATGTTTAGGCTTTGTTCGGCCAGCCGACGTGGGATTCCCGACATGTCTGAAGGATGCCAAGCCAATATGTCCCAGTTTTCGTGAAGGAAGGCGCCCAAAGCGCTATGTACCGCCGGGTCCAGCTGAGCCCCAATGGGTGTTGTCTTATTGGGGTCTGTTGGGTGCACTTGGAATTTTACAATTTAATCTATTGGCTTAAAAGAGGTAGATTTCGATCTTTTGTCAAGGACTACGTCGTCCCTGTCCACCGTAGATCTAAGGTGGTTAATTCTTCGGCCGCGAGGGCTTCAGATAGTGCCTCTAGGGCTAAGGATGCGGTTTTATTCTCAGCGTGGAGTGCTCTGTCCGGATCACTTGCAACTGTGATTATTCCATTGGACCCTGGCATTTTGAGCTTCATGTACCCGTGATGGGGTATAGTTTGAAAGCGTGAGAAAGCGTCCAGCCCTAGAAGGGCGTGGTATCCGCTGTTGAAGGGGACAATGTGGAAGAGCAGTTCCTCCAGCCTGTAGTTCTCGGGTGTACCGAATACTACGTCGAACTTACACTGGTACGCGTCGATGCTATACAAATGGTTTTTAACCCCCTTTCCGCGATGGCATTTGGAACCGTCGCCCACATGTCAGCTAGTAGGAACCACTACTGATCGTCGGGATACGATACATAGTAACGACCACACTCTTCATCGGACTCGCACTGAAGTTCTGAACCATCTCCTCCATTGTTCTCAGCGGTACCTGCATCTGGTGTGTAGTAATCTGTGAGTCACAAGGACTCAGCAATCCCATTCCCGGGTATCAAAACAAGCAAAGCCTTTAGGTGTGGAGAGGTAATAATGTTTCTGCAGCAAGCACTAAGCAACTAGCTTACGAATTGAGAGCAAGAAGAGAATAAGTGCCAACGGTCGCCAAAGATCATCAATAAGTGATCCTAGCTACTCACGTTCATACATAACCCCACCGTGTTCACTTCCCGAAGCCCTTCGGAAAGAGACCATCATGGTTACTCACACAGGTAGTGTATTCTTAAGGATATGGTGTCAAGTTATCTACAACCGGATATTAACAAATTCCCATCTGCCACATAACCGCTGGCACGGCTTTCGAAAGTTCAAAACCCTGCAGGGGTGTTCCAACTTAGCCCAACACAAGCTCACGATCTGCAGAGTTGCAACTCCTAAGTGGGAAGACCCGAGTATTCTCGGAATCCCGTGCTCAAGATATTTCAACAAAGGTAAAACTAATCCAACAAGACCTCCCGGCGTGCCGACACCTTGATAGTAGCCGCACATATCTCGTCTCAGGCCACGACCGGATGGGACAACCTACAGGAAAATACCAGACCTCGAGTTTCCCCGTTGTGGCCTTGCAGTCCGCACGTTTGGGACCAACACCATCAGCACTGCCCCCTGTTATGTAGAATTAAGAACCCAGGGACGTGACCCCTTATGCAATTTAATTAGTTAATTAAAGTTTTATTATGAGGCAAATTAAAACCAATGTTGGGCCTTGCTAGAAAAGCTTTAAGCAGTGCGAATTATCAATGGGGGCACATAAATCCCAACTGTGTTAGGAACGCAAAATCAAGGAACATAACACCGGTTTATCGGGTCCTAAGGTGGCATGAGTGGAACAAAACACCAAGCAGAAGGCCAAGCCTTCGACCCATTACCAATATCATTACTTTAAATAGATATATCTTGTTTTATCCAAAAAAAATTAAGTCCGAACATGGAGCAATCTTCAAAAACTTCACCTGCAACTAACAACGCTATAAGAGGGGCTGAGCAAAAGCGTACTTAGCCAATCAACGGTTTGCTAGGAGGGTGGTTAGAGTGTTTCATGGCAACATAGGAGGCTAACAAAACAGGAATATGCATCGAGGCATAGCTAAAGAGCGAGACAACTAGCAAGGCAAAGATAGAGGTGATATCGGGGAACGGTCATCTTGCCTAGGAATCCGCAAGGAAGAAGAACAAGTCCATGAAGAAGACAAACGGACAAAGTTGAACGAATCCTCACGGCTCCAGAACGAAACCAAAGCTAACAAGAGAAGCAACCAGAAAGGAGCAAACAACATGGTAAACACACAAGCATAAACATGGCATATGATGCACAAACAAGTATGATGCATGTCCGGATTAATAAGCATGGCAAAGTGCACAATTAAAACTACAAATTAAGTGGAGCTCAATATGCAACGAGTTGCATATTGACGAAAGACCTCATTTTATTTATTTAGTTGACTCTCGTTTATGAACCCAACAAGTTTAATTGTTTTTTAGCATGGCAAGAGGTGAAGCATGAGCAAAACTACACTATCTAGAAATTTTAAATGAGGCCGAAAATAACAAACAACAATTCCGAAAAATCCCCATGTCATTTAGCAATTTTTAAAGCACTCAACAATTTTAAGCATTTAAAGGTTGTTATCATGATGCAGATGACAAAAGCAAGTTTTATGCAATTTTTATTAAAAGTTGACAAGAAGATGATATGAAGTATTTGTCACCGTGGTGGAAAGAAATGGGCCACTGCGGCGATAACCGAAAACGGTGCCACGGCGACATTCCGGTGATCCGACACCTCGTGGAGATATCGGTACAAAAGAAGGACGACGGGGGCGTGAGCGTGTCATGCAAAGACAATGGGGTGCTCCCGGTTACCGGGTGTCCCACGTGTGAGTGACAAGGCAAACGAGGGGCATCGTAAGCGACGCTTCGGGCACGGTGCAAACAAGGGGAACATCTCATACAACAAGCATTCGTTCACGGGCGTTGTCTCGGGGTATACCTTCGAAGCAAGCATTTCGGGGTGGTTCGAGTCATAGTGGAAGTAGTCATACACGTTTCGTAGTCGTTCATTGGTCGTCGAGGGACGTAGTGGTACTCGTGGTCCGGTTGTGGAAGTAGTCGTTCACGGCGACGGTAGTTATTCTCTCTTGTCAGGGTACTTGGCGGTCTTCAAAAACAGCGGTCGTCAAGGTACTCGAGGTCTCGTTCTTGCGACGGTAGTGGTACACGCACGTAGACGAACTTGACATTTTCGAGGGCTCCGACCATCATGGTACTTGACGAATCCCTGTAGTCGTATAGTTGTGGTCGAGGTAGTTGGCAAAACCGGAGGCGTTGGTGGCTCATGGGTACTTGCAAGAACCAATAGGAACTTGGTGGCAAAAGGCCCGGTCGAAATCAAGAACTGGGTATGGCCACGGTGATCATCTTGGCATGTGGCTGAAGTGAAGACAGAGAGGAGGCAACGCTGGGCGCTACTTGCGGTGACACAATGACTAACAGAGGCGCATGGAGAAGCAGCGGAGGCAGGACCACAAGGGATCCATCCCGTGTCGACGGGGCACCGGCGAACGCACGCGATAGAGGAGTCTTGCTACTTCTCGAGCTTGCGTTGTATTCCCTCGAAGAGGAAAAGGAGATGCAGCACAGTAGCGTAAGTATTTCCCTCAATTTTTGAGAACCAAGGTATCAATCCAGTAGGAGACCATGTGTGAGTCCCTCACACCTGCAGAAACAAATAAGAACTTCGCAGCCAATGCGATAAGTGGTTTTCAATCCCTTTATGGTCACTTACGAAAGTGAGATCTGATAGAGATGATAGTTTACATATTTGGTATTTTTGGTTTATAAGAATAGCAAATAAAAGCGATAAATGTAAAGTAGACATAGATTGATATGTTGAGAATAGACCCGGGGGCCATAGTGTTCTCTAGTGGCTTCTCTCATGATAGCGATATTCTACGGCGGGTAAACAAATTACTGTCGAGCAATTGATAGAAAAACAAATAATTATGAGACTATCTAGGCATGATCATTGTATATAGGGCATCACGTCCGTGACAAGTAGACCGAAACGATTCTGCATCTACTACTATTACTCCACACATCGACCGCTATCCAGCATGCATCTAGTGTATTGAGTTCATAAGAACAGAGTAATGCCTTAAGCAAGATGACATGATGTAGAGGGATAAACTCAAGCAATATGGTATAAACCCCAACTTTTTATCCTCGATGGCAACAATACAATATGTGCCTTGCTGCCCCTACTGTCACTGGGAAAGGACACCGCAAGATTGAACCCAAAGCCAAGCACTTCTCCCATTGCAAGAACTAGAGATCTAGTAGGCCAAACCAAACCAATATTTCGAAGAGACTTGCAAGGATATTATGAGCACACAATAAAAGTTCAGAGAAGAACCAAATATCTTTCATAGATAACCTTTATCATAAACTGACAATTCATCGGATCTCGACAAACACACCACAAAAAGAGATTACATCGAATAGATCTCCTCGAAGACCGAGGAGAACTTTGTATTGAGATCCTAAGAGAGAGAAGAAGCCATCTAGATACTAGCTATGGACCCGAAGGTCTATGGAAACTACTCACAACTCATGGTGAGGGCGATGATGATGATGATGAAGAACTCCGTGATGGATCCCCCTCCGGTGGAGCTCCGGAACAGGCTCCAAGATGGGATCTTCACGGGAATAGAAGGTACGGCGGTGGAATTAGGGTTTTCTCTCTGTTCACGGAGGTTCTGGGGTACGTAGACTTATATAGGAAGAAGGAGGGCACCGGGGGACGCTTGAGGGGGCCACGAGGCAGTGGGCGCGCCCTGGGAAGGGGGGCACGCCCCCCACCCTCATGGGCCACCACTTGATCCCCTGACATGGTTCTCAAGCTCCGCGTGCGTGATTTTCTCCAAAAATATCTCTCGCTAAGGTTTCATTCCGTTTGGACTCCGTTTGATATTCCTTTTCTGCAAAACCCTGAAACAGGCAAAAAACAGCAATCTGGACTGGGCCTTTGGGTTAGTAGGTTAGTCCCAAAAATGATATAAAAGTGAATAATAAAGCCCATTAAACATCCAAGAGTTCATAAATAATAGCATGGAACAATAAAAAATTATAGATATGTTGGAGACGTATCAAGCATCCCCAAGCTTAATTCCTGCTCGTCCTTGAGTAGGTAAATCATAAAGAAAGATTTTTTGATGTGGAATGGTAACCAATATAGTTTTTCAATGTAATTCTCTTAATTGTGGCATGAATGTTCATATCTTAAAGATTCAAGATAAAAGTCTATATTGACATAAGAAATAACAGTACTTCAAGCATACTAACAAAGCAATCATGTCTTCTCAAAATACTATGGCTAAAGAAAGTTATCCCTACAAAATCATATAGTCTGGCTATGCTCCCTCTTCATCACACAAAATATTCATATCATGCACAACCCTGATTTCAGCCAAGCACTTGTTTTCATACTCTATGTTTTCAAACCTTTCAACTTTCACGCAATACATGAGCGTGTGCCATGGACATAGCACTATGGGTGGAATAGAGGTGGTTGTGGAGAAGACAAAAAGGAGGGAGATAGTCTCACATCAACTAGGCATATCAACGGGCTATGGAGATGCCCATCAATAGATATCAAAGTGAGTAGGGATTGCCATGCAACGGATGCTCTAGAGCTAACACTACTAGGAAAAGGCATGCTAGTTGTGCACCACTTTTGCCTACTAATGGTGCACTAGTGGTGCGCCATTAGCACCACGCCATTAGCATCACGCCATTAGATTTTTTTACTAATGGTGCACCCATGGTGCGCCATTAGTATCTGGTGCACTAACGGCGCACCAGGTAGTGCACCATTAGTATGTTCATCTGTGCGCCATTAGTATGCCTCCCATGGGGCCATATGTACCCATGTGCTTTGGCATACTAATGGCGTACTGATGGGCGATGCGCCATTAGTATCATCTGGACAGTGCGCCATTAGTATCTTGAGTGGTGTGCCACTAGTATGAATATTAGGGATTAATTTTTTTTCCTGATATTTTCGCAGGAAACAAAATATATTATTGGACAGAATTTAGACAACACCAGATTCATCGAATACAATAGAAGGTTAGTCTCCGTATACAATTCATCATATTAGTCTCCGAATACAATTCATCATATTAGTTTGTCTTCACATTACAAGTCGATATCGATCATCTAAACTACCATCACATAGAAGAGAGCTGTGGTCATCACGATGAGCATCATCGCGATCAAACTCGTCTTCATCCGGTTCCTCCAACGCTCCCTCCCCTCTCCCGCTAGATAGCGCGTGTATCTAGATTCCGCCTCCACCCTAGTGGTGTACCCTTTGTAACTATTACCGCCGAAACGGTGAACCTGTCTCCGACACTCCTCCCAGTCGTCGTAGACTCCGGGAACCTTACCCTTCTACACGACATACGACGGCATCGCTATGCACTAGCCAAACGAAACGTTAGTACCAATTCACAGCCAATACATAAGCAATATATAAGTACGCAACAAAAGGATCGAAAGAGAAAAGCAAGACATTAATAGCATCGATTACATCTAAGTTGAACGACTGTCGAAACCAAAGAGACTTACAAGTTAATTAAAGTTTAATTACAACATGAGCCAATCGATGTTTCAGAACTAGACATAGCATCACTACTTTCGACTCGACTCAAGGGACCGGAGCGTGGATGAAGCCGCCGTCTATCGTGGGAGTCATGAAATCGCGGGCGTTGTCAGCCTGCATTTGTAGCATTGTGTCTATGTCACTGTTGGACGGTTGATTTCTGAGGTAGAACTGCCCCGAGGTACGAAGGACATCTTGATGGATGATTTTCGCAAACTCCAACTGGATGCGAAAGAATTCTTGTCTGATGTCCGCGTCCTGGATTGCCGACAAGCTCGCGGCCCAATCTTTGAGTTTATCTGGTAGCAGAAGGTGATGATGGCCCCGTACGATCGCCCGCATGTGATGGATGGCGAGTAGGCAGCCTTCTGACCTCCAAGCGGCTGATTGACGCAGCGGAACGTCGTATTGTGGGCGAACATGTGCTTGCCGTACTTACGAACTGTCCTGGTGAAGGTGCCTCCAGATTTGTTGTAGCCGAGGAGAACATCATCAAGAACTTTCTTGACATTTGTGTAGTCTACCTTGGACTGACGGTTCGAGTCGAAATACGTGGCCATGGAATATTTCAGGCTTAGGAGGATGAGTGTGCAATGTGTGTCACTGCACAAAACACGGAATGTTAAAAGAAAAACGATCGAAATCTAAGAAATCATATGTTACGGTGTGGTTGAGGGGACGACTTACTCGGGAAAGTAAGGCACGGGGAAGTTATCCTTATCTCGGTTTGCCAGAATGACGCCTTCGAGGTACGAACTCGCGACTTGCCGGTCCCCAGTGCTGCCCAAGATCTTGGCTCTCATGTAGAAGGGGTCGACTACCACGATGTCCGGGGTCTTGTCTCTAATGATCAGCATCTCCATACACAGCGAAAATAGCCGAACGAAGGTGTAGTGCAGCGGATGAAGGTTAATCATAGCGAAGATCTCATCAAACCGCAGGATGATCGTACCCCCGACGGAGTTATCCACAAAGCCCTTGCCCTCTGGCACCTTGGCCGGGAAAACCGGGTATGCCACATCCTTCTCTCTGAGAGGCCACTTCTCCAAAGAAAGAACACTGTCATGCAGACTCCGCATAACACCGGTTGCAGCATTGAGCATATTTGTCGGTAGCATCGGCCTACCCGCCACATGCACCCTCCTCATTATATCCTTAGGTGAAGGTGGCCCGTCCTGAGCACAGATCGTACTCGATGCCGGCTGGCTCGCACCCTTGTTACTCTTTCTTTTCTGTGCCTTCTTCTTCTCCTGTAATGGGACCAAGTTCTGCTCACAGACCGCCTTCTTGAGTGTGTTGGGGCTGATAATATTTCGCACCTCGGCTATCTGAGGCTCGGTGAGGTCGGCAGCTGGAGGCGTCTCCTGAGAACTGAACGCCAGACGACGCCTGTTGCAACTTGGTTTCTCTGCGGTACCAGCTGGATCGCGCACGTCTTTTGCAGGGTTGGGTTCTTGAGAAGGAGGCCCCATGAATTCGCCATCGTACCCATGATCGGCAAAGTACTTATCGATGTTGGCAAATGTATCATCGTCGTTGTCGTCGTCGTCGTCCAGATCGTGTGCCATATGCATGTTCGGATCCTCTGCCATAGGGATGTCCGACAGCATTACGGCGGTCTTGCCATGGCTTGGCGCCGGCAAGACTGGCGGTGTTGTCTTTGGGGTGGTGTCCCCCGCCCCCAAACAAATCTGGCTCTTCAGCCAAAGCAGGGGCCAGCTTAGGTAGGTGGTGAGGGTCATCACATCATCTTCGTCGGCCCCAGCGGTTCGAATCGGAGGTAACAACTCGTCATAGCCTGGAAGCACCCGAACCAGTTGAACCCTATACACGGTGGGTGGCATCGGATTACCGTGGAACATGGGGTTGCCCGGTTGAACGATTCCGCCCTTGGCAACATCGACCAACTCGCCGTTCACAAAGTGCAGGAGAGTGCACGGAACATCGACGGCGCCCTGCGAAAACATGTAGGGCGTCAGGGATGCCCAGTCAAAGGCAAGGAGATGAAGTCCTCGGCCGAGAGGCTTAATTACTTACCGTGATAATGGTGTCGAGTTCGGCTAATGTCGAGGCACCGCCAACGGCGGGCGTGCAATTGACGGAGGGGCCGCTTGCTGCAGAGGTGCCGGCCGGCGTACACCCGGGTGCATTAAGGTCCAATGCCCGTTCTGGCGCCGGAGACACCAACACCGCCTCCGCCGGAGACACCAATGGCCCCGCCTGCGCGTTCTGCGAGTTGCTGGACGTGAAGCTAGGAATCGGGGGCGGCCCCTGTTGGCCACCCGCAATCCACGTCGTCAGCCCCTGAATCAAGGTAGGCATAATGACGGTGAGCGTCGATCCCAGTTGTTGTTGCACTTGCTCTTGGACAATCTCCGGAATCCGCGTCACTTGTGCCTTGAGTTCTTGAACCTCGCGCGCCTGGCTTTCTGAGCTGGTCTTTTTCTCCTCTCGCCCACCAGCGTTATAGTATGATGACCATTTTGTGGACAAGCCTTTGCCGGCCACACGACCAGCTGGCGACGGCTTACTAAGCTTATCCTTTTTTTCATTACATTCAATGCCCTATTTAGAGTGGTGTCCCAAGGGGTGCTCTGAGTCAACCCTTCGCTACTGCTTGCAGTCGCCTACGGAAGGAATGTGAACCGTTTAGAAATTTGGCTTCATTAATTAGAATGCAACCATATGGAGCTAATTACGCGGGGGTGTATTCCTTACCAGAACAAGCTCAAGGGCCCTTGTCTTCGGATCCGTGGTGAGCTCCATTGTTACAAGGTCCTCCTTGTACCGGGCCCTGACAAAGTTCCTGGTCTGCTTGTCATCGTATTTATCGAAGAGGGGCGGTAGGCCTTGCTCGGCACGCTCCGCGTCCTCCTTGTCCCATATAGGCTACGCCACTCTATAACCGTCGGGACCAAGTGTGTGTTCCCCTAAGTTCAACTGCCGCATTTCTTTCCCCCACTGACTTGATTCGGAGGTTGCGGTGCTCTCATAGTTGATCTTGAACTCCTTGTAGTCATCTTCGGTGATCGAAGGATTTTTCTCCTTGATCTTCTCATAACTAAAACCTTTGTCAATCATTCTCTTCACCGTGCTTTTCCAAGTAGACAGGGCCGTGCTCATCCTCGTGAGGGCGACATTGTTCACTTTATTCCCTTTGAGGCTTGTGTTTTCAAATTCAGCGGGGAACTTGTATCGTTCGTGCAGCTTCGTGAAGAGGAGGTTGCGCAAATTCCCTCGGTCAGGATGCCTCAGGTTCTCGGTGTTGATCGAGATGGTCCTCCGGAGAATGCACCCGAGCTGAACCGAGTACCCCTTGACTATTTGTTTGGGCGCCGTTGGATTCCCATCGGAGTCCACTTCAGTAAATTCCTCCTTAACGGTGCGGAGCACGGTCGGGCGCCGGTCCTTCCGTTGCCTCTTCGGTTGGCTGCCATCTGTGTGTGCGCCGCCATCATCAGTGGTGGCATCCTCAGCGGCACCATCAATGGTGTCATCCCCGACGGCACCATCAGTGGGGTCATCCTCGGCGGCACCATCAGTGGTGTCAGGATCGGTGTCTTTCGCGGCGTCCTCATAGAAGTGAGGTTGTTCCTCCATCTCCTGGGACAACTCCCAGAATGCCTTGCCGCCCGAACCGCCAGCCTCATCGTTGTGGGCCATGTTTCTCTCTAAATAGGAAAAAAGTTTGGTCAAAAAGTTGGTTATTGTCAAGGAACAAGATCATGGTCTCATCATTTAGGGTTTGTCGACACCGAGGCGTCCTAAAAGCTAAGCTTTTATCATTTAGGGTTTTTCGACGCCGAGGCACCCTAGAAGCCTAAGCTTTCATCATTTCGGTTTTTATCGACACCGAGGCACCCTAAAAGCCAAGGTTTTATAATTTATGGTTTGTCGACACCGAGGCATCCTAGAAGCTAAGCTGGGAAGGAGAATTCTAAGTTGTGCCTAATCACTTGGCTCTATTACCGCCTATGGTTTAATGCAACAAGAATAAAGGGGCAGTTGATCCTACTTAATTAAGTACTAAGATACCCCGGCCCATGTATTAGTCACAAGTACCCCATATGTCGTATTTTTAGCAAAGTCATGCTAAAATTCACGGAAAATTTCAGCATGACCTTTGCTGAGAATAGGACATCTGGAGTACCCGAATTTGCCGGAACGGAAGTTAATCGAGATTCCAGCAAACTCAAGGGCCTCTCGGGGTGCCTGCAAAATCATCACGACACGATGGTCGGAGACAAAACCCAGCAAAAAGCTGCTCTAGGGTCAATCCAGAACATGCATACGAACGACTATCCACACTTGCATGCATAGAAGGAATTCAGTCACCTCTACAGATCTGCTAAGCAGATGCCAAAACTGAGGTTCAATGGAGCTTGTTACACTTCCCCGCTTGATTATGGATCTATTGTTACACAAGCATGGTAAGCATGTTTTAAATCATGTAATGCAGAGTTGCACACACAATCAGTACCATTTTCTTTCTAGAACTCCATAAATGAACTGGTGATATATAATAATTATTGTGTTCCTTAGTTTTCCCTAGATACTGAGCAGCGTATGAGAAGATGAGCTGTTGATTCGGCCCTTCGAGAAGGATTTGACCTAAACCTAGCAAAAGAGAGAGTATACTGACTGAGATGTGGTGTGGCCTATGGGAGATTATAAAATGATAGCAGTTAATTAATTAGCACTGAGATAAGGTGCAGCAGCAACACAAGTTCAGATTCAGACTAAATTAACTGCTAATTTGACCTAGTTAACCTAGTTAATTAATTCGAGAGGGATTTGACCTAGTTAACCAAATTAATCCCTAGCAGTTAATTAATTTGACCTAGTTAACCTCCAACAAGCAAGTTTGAACCTAATTTGACCTAAATTCGAGAGGGGTTTGACCTAAACCTAGCAAAAGAGAGAAGAAGAGGGCATGGCCGGGAGGGAGGAGAGGAGGAAGAGAGGAGAAGAGAGGCAGAAAGAGGAGGGTTACCTGAGGCAGTGGTGGCCGGAGCGGAGACAACGGAGGGCGGAGACGGCGAGCTTGGGGGAGGCAGGTGGGCCTCCTCTTTTGGAGGCGACGACGGCGAGCTTGGGGTAGACGCGGAGCTCCTGGGCCTCCTCTCCTGGAGGCGACTACAGCGAGCGGAGAGAGTGGAGGGGGCGGCGCGGGGCGGGTGGTGGGGGGCGCGGGGGCGGCGGCACGGGGGAGCGTGCGGGGGTCGAGGCGGCGGCGTGGGGCAGCGCGAGGGAGAGGACGAAAGGGGATCTGGCGAGCGAGGGTGAGGGAGAGAGGCCAGAGGAGAGAAGTGTATGGATGGGGGCACAATACTAATGGCGCACCTCCCCCTGGTGCGCCATAAGTACATCTATACTAATGGCGCACCTTCCCCGCGGTGCGCCATTAGTATTTTTTTTATTTTTGTTCGAGCCCACAGGTTATCTTCCACCAAACCACATCTACATCAAACCCCATCTAGTATCCCGATTGGTCAGCACGCAGCGCATACACCAGGAGGTCCTGGGTTCGATTCCCAGCCTCCCTAATTTTTGAAAAATATCATCAAATTTGAAAAAATATTCATGAATTCAAAAAGTGCCTATGAAAAAACATTTATGAATATGTCGAAATACAATCGAGAAATGAAGGCTACAATTTAAATATAATCAATCTTAGCTAGCTATCTATTCACAATCTTCTTGCCCTTCTTTTTCGCAAATGGAGTTCTTCTCTTGAACGAACGTCCTTCAGGTAGGGTGGTCCTGCTTCTTCCTGTGGTGTATGGCACTGCATCGTCGTCGTCATGTTCCATCTTCGGGTCGCCGTACTTGTCGAAGTCTTGCTCATTGGCGACTCCATCCATTCCGATGATCTTCCTTTTGCCTCTCCTCACGACAACACGACTGGGCTTTGACGGGTCGGTAATGAAGAAGCATTGGTCCACTTGGCAAGCCAGTACCCATGGCTCATTTTTCGCGGTTACGTTTTCCCCGGCGGTCTTGGATTTGGCTTCGGGTATAACCATGGTGGTGAAATACCGGCCTTCTTTTAGGATGCTCTTGGCCCATCTGACACAGAACATCGGGACCTTCTCTCCAGCGTAGCTCAGCTCCCAGATCTCTTCAATCCTTCCGTAGTATCTGTCCTTGTCGTTACCGGTGTAGGATTCCATCGTTACCCCAGAGTTCTGATAACCATCGCTCTTCATGTCCTTGTCCTCGGTGTAGAACATGGACCCGTTGATATCGTACGCCTCAGAGGTCATCAGGTTGTGCTCGGCGCCCTGTGAGAGGCGAATATGAGATTTTCTTCTGTGGAAGAATCCTCATGTAAAGGGTACGACAGAAGCTTCTCCTTGAACCAACGCGTGAAACACGAGTTGTGCTCTTTGATTATATCTCCGTCCATCCTCTGTTGGCCTCGGTCATTGTACGTCTTCTCCATAAAGGTTTTGTGCTCTACCACCCAAGGATCGACCACGTCTATTTGTTGTAGCGCGACTAGGTTTGCTCTTTCAAAGTCGGCGAGTCGACCCTCGAAGTCGACATGCATTTCACGGCGACCCTCGCGGTGACCCCATCCAGCGAGCCTGCCAAGGTGCCTGTTGACGGGCAGACCAACGGGGTTCTCGATGCCTAGATAATTCGTGTTGTAGGAGATGCACTCTTCGGTCAGAAAGCCCCTGGCTATGCTTCCCTCTGGACATGACATGTTGTGAACTTATCCTTTGATGACACCATTATCCTTTCGAATGGCATCATGCTGTGCAGGAACGTCGGCCCGAGTTGGATGATTTCCTCCACGATATGGACCAGCATATGCACCATAACGTCGAAGAATGCGGGCAGGAAGTACATCTCAAGCTCGCATAGTATCACCACCATCTCTTCCTGTAGCCTTCTGAGTTGCCTCACGCCAACCGACTTCCGAGAGATGATGTCGAAAAAGTTGCATAGGCCAAATAGCATCTCATGGACGTGCGCGTCCATGATCCCACGGATTGCAACTGGAAGTATCTGCGTGATCAGCATGTGACAGTCGTGAGACTTCATCCCGCTGAACTTCTGCTTCGCTGGGTCTAGGTATCTGCTTATCTTCCCCACGTAATCGTAAGGAAGTTTTACTCATACGAGGCAGGTGAAAAATTGCTCGATCTCCTCCTGACTTAGAGTGAAGCACGCGGGAGGGTTGTCATTTCCGGTCTTCTTGGCCTTTTTGCCTTTGCGACGACTTTTTGTGTCCTGCTTCGCCTCATCATCATCATCATCATCATTAGCGTGAAGCTCCTACCTGATGCCCATTGATGTCAAGTCTACCCTTGCTTTCGGCCCATCTTTGGTCCTCTCTGGCATCTTGAACAGGGTACCAAGCAGACTCTCGCACACGTTCTTCGTGATATGCATGACATTAAGACTATGAGGCACACGGTGGATCTTCCAGTACGGCAAGTCCCAGAAAAGAGACCTCGTTTTCCATACCTTCAGCAGCGGCTCTGGCGCCTTTCGCTTCTTTCTCGGCTCTGGCGCCTGTTGCTTCTTTCCCAGCAGTGGGCAACCTTTCCAATTTTTCAACAGCTCATATATTTCCTCGCCGCTCCTTGTACGCGGGCGTCTTCGGGATTCAGTTTCACCATCGAATAGATCCTTGTGTTTCCTCCAGTGGTCATCATCGCGAAGCCACCTTCGATGTCCCATGAACACGGTTTTTGAAGACCCGGGATCTCTATCTAGCTGGCGATACGTTGTGTTATCCATGCACCTGACGCATCCAGAAAATCCATGGACCACCTGCCCCGCGACATATCCGTAACCGAGATAGTCGTGCACCGTCGGGAGCAGTGCGGCTCTGATAGGGAAATATTCTTTCTCTGCGGCGTCCCACGTATTGGCTGGCGTTTTCCACAGCGTGTCTAGCTCCTCTTTCAGCAGCCCCAGATACAGATTGATGTCGTTCCCTGCTTGTTTCGGCCCTTCAATTAGCATACTCATGTGAATGTACTTCCTCTTCATGCACAACCAGGCGGGAAGGTTGTACATCCACACAAACACAGGCCAGGTGCCATGCGTGCTTCTCTGGCTGCCAAACGGATTGGCTCCATCGGTGCTCGCGCCTAGCACGATGTTCCTTGGATTGTTCCCAAATTCTAGATCTTCGAAGTTCAACGCTTGCCACTGGCTCGCATCCTTATGGTGACTCAGCATCTTGTCTTTTTTATTTATCTCCGGATCATTTCCGACATCTTCTCGCTTCTTCTCCTCCCTATCCGCGCGCCAACGCAGGAGCTTTGCTACCTTAGGGTCCCCGAAATACCGCTGCAGACGGGGAGTGATCGGAAAGTACCACACCACTTTTGAAGGAGCTTTCTTCCGCTTCTTGTATCGAGTGACGCCGCACACCGGACATATGGTAGACTCCGCGTGCTCGTCCCGATAAATGATGCAATTGTTCATGCACACATGGTATTTCACGTGCGGTAAATCCAGAGGACACACGATTTTCTTCGCCTCCTCGAAACTGGTCGGGCACTTGTTCCCCTTGGGAAGACGTTCGTGCCAGAATGACATGTTCTCATCGAAGCATGCGTCGGTTATTTTGTGTTTTACCTTCATCTCCAGAGCCATGAGCGTTACTTTCAGGCGGGTATCCTCGGGCCTGCATCCTTCATACAATGTAGTAACCGCATCTATCTCCAGTTGATACAGCTTGGCTTTCTCTCGGGCGGCAGCTCTTGCGTTATCCGTCTGCTTGAGAAGCAGCTCTTGAATATGAGCGACCTGCACCCAGCCTCCATCGTCGTCTGCTCCGGCATCTTCATCTAGATCATGATCATGCCCTTCGTCTTGATCTTCCTCATCATCATGTCCGACATCTTCTACATGATGACTGTGTACAGCATCACCGTCGTGATCATGTCGTGGAGGTTCTTCGTCTTCTCGCCCGCCCTCGCCATGGTGGTTGTCTTGCTGCCCTTCCTCATTTCTTGCTCGGCCATGGAAGACTTCATAGTCATCTTCATCACCTTGCCACCGATAGCCATCCATGAAACCACGCTAGAGCAGGTGGTCCCGCACCTACCCGGAACCCGGGTCCGCAATAAGGATCTTCAGCTTGCATCTTCGACACGGACATCTTATCTCCGTCTCGTTCTTTTGAAGCATCTCGGCCTTCACGGAGCTCAAAAACCTATTCACGATGCCTACAGTCATCGTGCGAACCATGGTCGCTTGCGGGGTAGAGCAAAACGATATTTTAGAACCAAGATTTTTTTTGGCATGACTTTCCCTAAAAATAGGACAAAAAAGAATGCATAGTGCCAAAATTCTCGCCGAAACGGAAATGAATCAACATTTCGGCAAAATATTGGCAGCTATCGCATTTCAAATACCGGTACCTGGAAACACAAACATATATGCAACACCACAAACATATGCAACACCACAAACATACATAGATCTAGCTAGGCCATAAAAAGTGCATGTGCATAGTTGTTGGAGCTCGAGGGAGAAAAAATGATCTACAACATAAAGATAGCTTTCCCCCCTTACTTACCTATCAAAAAAAGGTAATTTAACCACTTAATTTTGATGAATCTATGGTGCAAATGAGGTGAGGAGGAGGAGGCAGCCAACACAAGCTTGGAGGAGGAGGTGGAGAGAATGAAGTGGGGAAAGTGTGTGTGTAGGTGTGGCTGTCCAAAATATCTAGCTGGTCCCACTTTACTAACGGCGCACCAGTCATCAATGCGCCATTAGTAACCAGCGTTACTAATGGCGCATTGATGGCTGGTGCGCCATTAGTAGTTTTGCAAAAAAATTAAAAAAAATTAGTACTGGCGCACTGAGTTGGAGGTGCGCCATTAGTAGTTAAACTAGTAATGGCGCACTGTGCCACCGTGCGCCATTAGTATGTCTGTACAAATAAAAAATAAGAAGTTGTTACTAATGGCGCACCGAATATCTGGTGCGCCATTAGTATTTGTACACTAATGGCGCACCGACACATGGTGCGCCATTAGTATATACTAATGGGCACCACATGTCTGGTGCGCCATTAGTGGCCATCTCATCTATAGCCCTTTTCCTACTAGTGTAAATATGAATGAAAGCTCAACAAAAGAAACTAGTGGGTGTGCATCCAACTTGCTTGCTCACGAAGACCTAGGGCATTTGAGGAAGCCCATCGTTGGAATATACAAGCCAAGTTCTATAATGAAAATTCCCACTAGTATATGAAAGTGACTAAACATGAGACTCTCTACAATGAAGAACATGGTGCTACTTTGAAGCACAAGTGTGGAAAAAAGATAATAGGAATTGTCCCTTTTCTTTTCTTTTTCTTTTTTTGACTTTCTTTTATTTTTCTTTGGCCTTTCCCCTTTTTTTTCTTTTTTTTTTCTTTTTTTTTGCGGAGGGGCTTTATAGATTTAGCCTTTCCTACCATGGGACAATGCTCTAATAATGATGATCATCACACTTTCATTACAACTTGATATTACAACTCAATACTACAACAACAAAGTATGACTATATGAATGCCTCCGGCGGTGTACCGGTATGTGCAATGAAACAAGAGTGACTTGTATAAAAATTATGCATGGTGGCCTTGCCACAAATACGATGTCAACTACATGGTCATGCAATGGTAATATGACAATATGTTGCGTGTCACATGAACGAAACGGTGGAAAGTTGCATGGCAATATATCTCGGAATGGCTATGGAAATGCCATGGTAGGTAGGTATGGTGGCTGTTTTGAGGAATAATATGGTGGTTGTTTTGTGGAAGGATATATAGTGGGTTTATGGTACCGGCGAAAGTTGCGTGGTACAAGAGAGGCTAGCAATGGTGGAAGGGTGAAAGTGTGTATAATCCATGGACTCAACATTAGTCATAAGAACTCATATACTTATTGCAAAAATCTACGGGTCACCAAAACAAAGCAATCAACGCATGCTCCTGGGGGGAGGTTGGTAGGAGTTAACCATCGCGTGCCCCCGACCTCCACACAATGGTTGGCACTTTACAAATACCTCATGCTCTAACTTCGTCACATAGCGGTTCACCATACGTGCATGCTACGGGAATCACTAACCTTAACACAAGTATTTCTCAATTTCATAATAACTCCACTAGCATGACTCTATTATCATTATCCTCATATCTCAAAACAATTATCAAGCATCCAACATCTCATCATATTCAATGCACTTGGTGTGAATTTTTTACTACATTGACATTGGATGTCTATCATGTGAAGACTAGTTTCTTTTAGCCTAAACACATTACCATGCTGTTTTAATAGACTCTCAAAAGGATATAAGTGAAGCATGAGAGTTCAATAATTTCTACAAAATATTACCACCATCGTGCTCTAAAAGATGTAAGTGAAGCACTAGAGCAAAAACTATTCAACTCAAAAGATATAAGTGAAGCATATAGAGTGTTCTAACAATTTCTAGGCCATATTTAACTCTCTCAAATAGGTGTATCCAGAAAGGATAATTGTGAAAAACTAAAAAGCAAATACTCAAATTATACAAGACGCACCAAGCAAAACACATATCATGTTGCGAATAAAAATATAGCTCCAAGTATAGTTACCGATGGATGAAGACGAAAGAGGGGATGCCTTCTCGGGGCATCCCCAAGCTTAGGCTTTTGATTATCTTGAATTTACTTGGGGTACCATGGGCATCCCCAAGCTTAGGCCTTTGCTACTCCTTGTTCCATAGTCCATCAAAGCAATACTCGAAACTTGAAAACTTCACAACACAAAACTTAGACAAAAATTCTCGTGAGCTCCGTTAGTATAAGAAAGCAAACCACTACTCAAAGGTGAAGCAATGAAATCATTATTTGTTTATATTGGTGTAAAACCTACTGTATTCCAACTTCCTATGGTTCATATCCTCCAATACTACTTATAGATGCATTGAAATAAGCAAACAACACACGGAAAACAGAATCTGTCAAAAACAGAACAGTCTGTAGTAATCTGCAGGTTTCGCCTACTTCTGAAACTCCAAAAAATTCAAACTAAATTGTTAAATTTGAGGAATTTGTCTACCAATCATCTGCAAAAAGAATCAACTAAATATCACGCTCCAGTAAAATCTTAAGACAACTTTAGCAAGTGCTAACGATTCTGTTTTTCACAGCAAGATCACATAAACTTCACACAAGTCTTCCCAAAGGTTCTACTTGGCACAAACACTAAACAAAACATGAAACCACATCTAATAAGAAGCTATATGCAATATTTATTTCCTAACATCAAGAAAAACAAAAAATATAAAGTTGGGTCGCCTCCCAACAAGCGCTATCGTTTTATAGCCATTAAGATCGGCTTGAGATTTCAATGATGCTCACATGAAAGATAAGAATTGAAGCACAAAGAGAGCATCATATAGCATGTGAAAAACACATCTAAGCCTAACATACTTCCTATGCATAGGCATTTTATAAGCAAACAAATTATCATAGCAAGCAAGATCTAATGTATGCAAGGAAGAAGAAAGAAACAATAGAAATCTCAACATAACGAGAGGTAATTTAGTAACATGAAAATTTCTACAAACATATTTCCCTCTCTCATAATAATTGCATGTATGGTCATGATCAAATTCAACAAAATAGCTATCACATAACATATTCTCAACACGATCCACATGCATGCAAAGTTGACACTCTTCCAAAATAGTGGGATTAACATTAACTAAAGTCATGACCTCTCCAAGCCCACTTTCAATATTAATGCAAACATTATTATCAATTTTATATTCATCATGGGGATTAAATAAATTTTCAAGATCATAAGAAGTATCACCCCAATCATGATCATTGTAACAAGTAGTAGACATAGCAAAACTAGCATCCCCATGCTTAGAGTTTTGCATACTATTAGCACAATTGACATCAATAGAATTTGTAGTAACATCATTGCAATCATGCTTTTTATTTAAGGAGCTAACATGGATCACGTTTTCTTTTAACAATTCCTCACAATTTTCAGATTCATAAATTTCAAGCAAAACCCCATAAAGATAATCTAGTGCACGCATCCCACTAGCAATAAGTTCAACATAATTGGATCTCTTGAAGAGATTAGCAAGTGGATGAGGATTCATACTTTAGCAAGCAAAGATGCAAGCTAAATGAGGTCTCATAGCAACACAAGCAAACAAGAGGCACGCGAACGGTAAACATAGGACAAAAGAAGGGCAAATAAAACGGCAAGGGTGAAGTGGGGGAGAGGAAAACGAGAGGCAAAAATGTAATGCGAAGGATAAGGGTTTATGATAGGTACTTGGTATATGACTTTTGCGTAAGCCTCCCCGGCAACGGCGCCAGAAATTCTTCTTGCTACTTCTCGAGCTTGCGTTGTATTCCCTCGAAGAGGAAAGGGAGATGCAGCACAGTAGCGTAAGTATTTCCCTCAGTTTTTGAGAACCAAGCTATCAATCTAGTAGGAGACCACGCGCGAGTCCCTCGCACCTGCACAAACAAATAGAAACTTCGCAGCCAACGCGATAAGGGGTTGTCAATCCCTTTATCGTCACTTACGAAAGTGAGATCTGATAGAGATGATAGTTTATATTTTTGGTTTATATGAACAGCAAATAAAAGCGATAAAAGTAAAGTAGACGTAGATTGATATGTTGAGAATAGACCCGGGGGCCATAATGTTGTCTAGTGGCTTCTCTCTTGATAGCGATATTTTACGACGGGTAAACAAATTATTGTCGAGCATTTGATAGAAAAGTGAATAATTATGAGACTATCTAGGCATGATCATTGTATATAGGCATCACATCCGAGACTAGTAGACCGAAACGATTCTGCATCTACTACTATTACTCCACACATCGACCCCTATCCAGCATGCATCTAGTGTATTGAGTTCATAAGAACAGAGTAACGCCTTAAGCAAGATGACATGATGTAGAGGGATAAACTCAAGCAATATGATATAAACCCCATCTTTTTATCCTTGATGGCAACAATACAATACGTGCCTTGCCGTCCCTACTGTCACTGGGAAAGGACACCGCAAGATTGAACCCAAAGCCACTTCTCCCATTGCAAGAACTGTAGATCTAGTAGGCCAAACCAAACCAATAATTTGAAGAGACTTGCAAGGATATTATGGGCACACATAAAAAGTTCAGAGAAGAACCAAATATCTCTCATAGATAACCTTGATCATAAACTCACAATTCATCGGATCTCGACAAACACACCGAAAAAAGATATTACATCGAATAGATCTCCTCGAAGACCGAGGAGAACTTTGTATTGAGATCCTGAGAGAGAGAAGAAGCCATCTAGATACTAGCTATGGACCCGAAGGTCTGTGGTAAACTACTCACAACTCATGGTGAGGGCGATGATGATGATGAAGAAGAACTCCGTGATGGACCCCCCTCCGGTGGAGCTCCGGAACAGGCTCCAAGATGGGATCTTCACGAGAACAGAAGGTATGGTGGTGGAATTAGGGTTTTCTTTCTGTTCACGGAGGTTCTGGGGTACGTAGACTTATATAGGAAGAAGGAGGGCACCCGAGGACGCTCGAGGGGGCCACGAGGCAGGGGGGCGCGCCCTGGGAAGGGGGGCGCCCCCACCCTCGTGGGCCACCACTTGATCCCCTGACGTGGTTATCAAGCTCCGCGTGCGTGATTTTCTCCAAAAATATATCTCGTGAAGGTTTCATTCCGTTTGGACTTTGTTTGATATTCTTTTTCTGCAAAACCCTGAAACAGGGAAAAAACAGCAATCTGGATTGGGCCTTTGGTTTAATAGGTTAGTCCCAAAAATGATAAAGCCCATTAAACATCCAGGACTTCATAAATAATAGCATGGAACAATAAAAAATTATCGATACGTTGGACACGTATCAAGGAGCTGCAAGCGTGGCTCTCAGGATAAGAAGGCAAGGCGGCGCAGCGACTTGCTGTGGAAGGCCGGCGAGGCGTGGAGGTGCGACTCTGGTCGCGGTCGCCGGCAGCGAACGAACACGGCAGCTGGAGCTTGAGGTTGGGGTGGCCTAGGGCGTCGGCGAAGCTCCTTGGCAGCGGGGTCGGGCGCCTCAAGCGCGCCAGAACATCGAGGCGGCGGCGGCGCTGGAGATGGGGGTGGCCGGCGAGGAGGTTGGCGGCTCGGGGCGAGGCGGATCGGGGCGTGGGGGAAGACCAGGTCATGGCGATGGGGTTCGAGTGTGTGGGTGCGGGCGAGGGAAAGAGGGAGATGGGAATCGGGCGAGAGATAGGAGGGGATTGAGAGAGCGAGGGGGTTGGCGGCGCTGGTGGGAACAAGAGGGAGAGGGTCGGACGGGGTTAGGGTTTGGAGCTGGTGGGGACGGCTGGGCCTAGCAGGCCGGGCTAGCTGGGCTTTCTCTTCCTTCCTCTAAAACAGAAAAGATGCAAAACAAAAGGGCAAAAAGAGAAGAGTGGACGCGAATTTTGGGAATGCGAATTAATACCCCGGACTCACAAAAATGTGTATGATCCCAGAAAAAATAGAAGTGGCCATGAGTATTATTTTTCCGGACTGGTAAAAATGCGCTAGTTCCAAGAAAATAGAAAAGGGCATGATTGGAAAATAAATTCAAAATCCTTTAAATTTATTTCAAATGGTGTGAACAAAGACTATGATTTAGAAGTGTCTAATAAATGTTGAGATTTTAGGAAGAGCCTCGATAAAATAAAGAATTGTTGGCGGGATTTTGGAGTCAAAACTTGAAGTAGAGAAGTCATGGGAATTTTGCAAGTGTGTTTCGGTGATTCCAAAGAATGGAATAATTATTATAATAGCTCCATAAATATTAGGAGGATATGTTATAAAGAGAAGTCATCCTTCCCTCGATTTAAATAGATCAAACGATCTATGCAATTTATTTAGTTGAGATGAAACGATTAATGACATGATGGCATGATAACATGATGCAATGCAAAAATAAATAGAACAACCAAAAAGAAATACACGGCGAAAACCCGGAACATATGGAAGTCTTCTGGAGCGTCGGTCTTGGGGCGTCACAACTCTCCCACACTAACAGAGGATCTCAAGCCGAGATCCTAGAGATGGCACCGGATAGAAGAGGAAAAGGAAGAGGTAAAACAAAGTTGCTTCTTTGACAAACGAGTGAATCCACAACCTTGAGAGGTTGAACAAATTGAAAGAAGAATACACCGGAGATGAACGAATATGAAAATACTCCGTTAGAAAACAGGAACAAGGAACATTACGAGAACCTTGTAGGTTGAAAGGCATGAAACATGAGCTCAGGGATCATGGAAGAATTTGAACCACTCCGGTTGAATAAAGCTAGAGAAGGAATAAGAACGAAAGAATTTGGACAGCACTCTGACTGTAAATGGGAGGAATTGAACATGAACTTGAAAAGATGGGATGATCTTTGATGAAATCAACAACACACTACCTCCAGAACAAATGAAAGAATGGCACAAGGGGTAAGAAGGATTTTAGACAGCACTCCGGTTGAAAGAGAGTCAAAACTAGATAAGATGAGAGAATTTGAATGGATAATACAACACTCTCGTTAGATGGACCAGAAAGGAAAGAACATGATCTTGACCAAACGAGATGATGGGTCGAAGAGAGCACATCACAAAGCCTCTGAAACAAAAGAATAGATGCTAGATCGTTGGAAAGAAAAGAACGGAGAAGAGAATGACAACTTCTCCCACAAATGAATTTGGAAAGCATCCTTACAAAGAAGGGTTGAACGGAGCTATTGAAAATAATCAACAACAAAAGAATAAGTTTGTTGTGGGCTTATGTAAAACATCTCAAAATTATGAGGTGACAACCAGCCACTAACGAAAAACAATTGATTGGATTGAGAGCAACAAGGAGACGAAGAACTTATTACACCGGGAAGATAAATGAAAAACTTGGGTTATTTATAAGCACCATAAATAGCAATAATCCTTAGGGAAAGCTTTTAGGTGAATTATAATCCAAGATAACTCCAACGAGGAAATTGACGGGTTTAAATATCTCATTCTTGATAACTTGTGAATCATGAAACATGAAGGGAAATTGTCAAGAATGGCATAACACCATCTCAAAAGATAAGGTAGAACGAATTGCACTTCGGAATGCAAGAAGAAGAATACTTGAGCTCCAACAAGAATCTTGATGAAGACTTCGAGGATGACTTAAATCATGATGAACCACCATGAAGAACTCCGGTGACAAAATGATGAGAAGTGAAAGATGAAAATAATAAGATTGAAGCCTTGCAATGATTGAGATGGAGCTTTGAAATGATATAATTGAAATAACTTGGAGCTCCGGAAAAGAAGATGAACAGCTTGGAACCGAGAATATGATATGATGAACAAGCTCCAAAAAAAAAGATTAATCCCTTTCAGAAAATAAGAATAAGATTTATTATATACTTATCCTTCATCAAATTAAATTGACGACAAGCAACGGATTTGGCATACTACTTATTCTTCTTGAAAAGGATTGAAGATAGATATAGCCAAACTCGAGAAAAATCTTGAACGACTCACCGGTAGGATTATGAAAAGAACAAATGAATTGATACGGTAACAACAAAAGAGTAATCTTGAATGAACCACCGTAAGAGTTGAAACGAATGAAGAAAAAGAACGAATAGATCGCGATCGGACTAAAGAATACTTGAACAAAGCACCGGAAGAATATGGAGACGAACGAAGAGGCATCAAGGAAGAATATTTGGAGGACGAAGTTGAAAACTAAGAACGAAGAAATCTTCTGAAATGATGGCTTTCGGAGGATCACAATGGCAAGAATTCATGAAATGCTTCGGATGATATGAAAAGATTCCTCGTGATCGAAACAACTATGAGGATGTCATGAAGCTAGAACCACGAATCTTCAAGAGAACGGGCCAAGATTTAAGAGCAACTCTTCTTCGGTCTTCAAACTGAGAATGACGATGAGGCACCACCCAAAATTGTTGAGACACTCTAGAACAATGGAGAATAGGAATGATGAAACAAAGATGACAAGAATTTGAGAACGATCTTGGAGAAGGCATATGACTGATGGAATACATTCTTACGTCACACTTGAAAAGAATTTGGGAATAGCTCCGCAAAATTAGAAGAGTCAGGTAAGATCCTGGGAAAAGACCTGTGGGTTAGGGCCCACTCAAAAGAAATACCGTTGGAAAGATTGCTAGAAAGAGAGATTGCACCAGTTGAATTAAATGGCATGGATGAGGTAATAAAAACCTCGAAATAGCTTGAACGGATTAAGAATGGAAACGTGAATCTTCTGAGATATCTTGTACACCCCGGAGAAGAATTAGAGAAAGTTGAATAAACAAGAGAGACTTCAGATAAGAAATTCCAACATGTGAAAACATGTGAAACGAGAGGAAGGATATAATCATGACCGAAGCTTGAATTTAGTCCACCGGAGAAAAAACGAGAATAGAGAATGATAAACTTGAAGCTTCATGAGAGTCTTCACGAGAATTCACCGGCTAAGAACATTGAAGGAAGGAATGAAGAACATCACATGAATAAAAGGATACTAGAATAAGAATTCCAAGTCCTTGAAGAAAAGGGTGGGAGGGTGGGAAAAACAAAGGAAACTTGGGATGGATGAAATAGACACCTTTGAGAAAAAAATAAGAATTAGTTTTGCACGTATTGAAAGGATCGGGTTAACTTGAAGTGAAACGCACCGGTTGAAAAAGAATTTAACATCACAATCTTGATGATCAAGAAGGATTAGCACTACCATAGAAATATGAGAACACCCATTAGGAAAGGTATGGAATCAACATTTTACATCGAAGCAACTCGGATACCATAACTCAAAACAAAACAAAGGATTGATATGTTGCAACATAATCTTCACAACATCATTCGAACAGAGAATTGAACGAATGAATTCCATAAGCTTAATGGTACGTCAACTTGTCGAGAAGCCACTTGGGAGAACAAAATGATAGAATAAAACAACAAGGTAACAGATGGAACAAATACATAATAGAGGTTTCGTCCCACATGTTCATGCTTAATGCCCCATTGCATGTGTTACAAAGGGCCTTGCAATCCCCGGATCAGCATAGCCAAGGATCCTTTAAGATGCAACTCCCAATTGGAACAGCACCCACGAAACCTCTTCACTTGATGTTGAACCCCAAACCTCATATCATGCATCCGTTGGAAGATTACCTACGAGCTACTTGAAACCCACCTATTAATTGCTGAAGCTTTCCGGTTATGCAATATGGTGTTGGGGATACAGGGGAAGCACCGCGCACTCAACTCTAAACCTACATCTAGCTGTATCCATACGTCAACACATAACCAGGCACCTTCGGAAACAGTTTACCCCGGACCTTCGAAACGCATCCGCTATACTAGCTGTGGCAATACTCCCGAACTATCTCCCGAGTACTGGGTGACGTCGGGGTTACCTCGCCACCAGACATGCATAGAAGAGTTTTCGATGTCGGCCGCCTCTGGTATTATAGAACCGCTACGATACATTTGTGACGACAACACCTCGGAGCTCAACTCCCCAGGACACTGCCACAAGCCCTAAATGACAGGAGCCATCGAGAACAATGTTCTCGTCACAAAGATATCGGAATAATCCAAATAACACCCGCGTGATCCTAAAAAAATTAGTGAAATTTTGAGAGTAGAGGAGATAGAACAATGTCAGGAGTCCTTACCAGAGCGATGAAGGGGATGAGGAGTAAAAAGAAATCCTACTCTCCGATATATATAGGACTCAAAACATTTTTGTGTGTGTGCCTAGACTCAACCGCCAGCGGTTCGACCAATCAGGGGGCTCCTAGGTCGGAGAAGTATCTGATACCAACTTGTAATGCCCAGGATGCGACTATATCTCCTACGTGTCAAGGCACGACTTAGAGACATAAGCGCATTCTGGAATGATCGCAAGCGTGGTATCTTTGCACAACTCATGTGAAAGTTCAGGGATGAAAGAGTAAAATAGTTGGCTTACACTCGCCACGTCACACAATGATTGCAATAACATATATTCATCCAAATAACATAGGGTCCGACTACGGACGAAATCCAAACGAGAAAAATACCACAAACACAAGCCCTGATCGCCCCTATTAGGAACCACTACTGATCGTCGGGATACGATACATAGTAACGACCACACTCTTCATCAAACTCCCACTGAAGTTCTGAACCATCTCCTGCATTGTTCTCAGCGGTACCTGCATCTCGTGTGTGTAGTAATCTGTAAGTCACAAGGACTCAGCAATTCCATTCCCGGGTATCAAAACTAGCAAAGCCTTTAGGTGTGGAGAGGTAATAAAGTGACTGCAGCAAGCACTAAGCAACTAGCTTACGAATTCAAAGCGAGATGAGAATAAGTGCCAACGGTCGCCAAAGATGATCAATAAGTGATCCTAGCTACTCACGTTCATACATAACCCCACCGTGTTCACTTCCCGAAGCCCTTCGAAAGAGACCATCACGGTTACTCACACAGGTAGTGTATTCTTAAGGATATGGTGTCAAGTTATCTACAACCGGACATTAACAAATTCCCATCTGCCACATAACCGCGGGCACGGCTTTCGAATGTTCAAAACCCTGCAGGGGTGTTCCATCTTAGCCCATCACAAGCTCACGATCTACGGAGTCGCAACTCCAAAGTGGGAAGACCCGAGTATTCTCGGAATCCCGTTCTCAAGATATTTCAACAAAGGTAGAACTAATCCGGCAAGACCTCCCGGCGTGCCGACACCCTGATAGTAGCCGCGCATATCTCTTCTCAGGCCACGACCGGATCGGACAGCCTACAGGAAAATACCAGACCTCGAGTTTCCCCATGGTGGCCCTGCAGTCCGCCCGTTTCGGACCAACACCATCGACACTGGCCCCCCTGTTATGTAGAATTAAGAACAAGGGGATGCAACCCCCAATGCAATTTAGTTAATTAATTAAGGTTTTATTATTAGGCAAATTAAAACCAATGTTGGGCCTTGCTGGAAAAGCTTTAAGCAGTGCGAATTATCAAGGGGGCCCATAAACCCCAACCGTGTTAGGAACGCAAAATCAAGGAACATAACACCGGTTTATCGGGTCCTAAGGTGGCATGAGTGGAACAAAACACCAAGCAGAAGGCCAAGCCTTCCACCCATTACCAATATATAAGTGCCTTACTTTAAATAGATATATCTTGTGTTATCCCAAAAAAATCAAGTCAGAACATGGAGCAATCTTCAAAAACTTGACCCGCAACTAACAACGCCATAAGAGGGGCTGAGCAAAAGCGTACTTAGCCAATCAACGATTTGCTAGGAGGGCGGTTAGTTTGTTTCATGGCAACATAGGAGGCTGACAAAACATGAATAGGCATCGAGGCATAGCTAAAGAGCGAGACAACTAGCAAGGAAAAGATAGAGGTGATATCGGGGAACGATCATCTTGCCTGGGAATCCACAAGGAAGAAGAACAAGTCCATGAAGAAGACAAATGGACGAAGTCGAACGAATCCTCACGGCTCCGGAACAAAACCGAATCTAACGAGAGAAGCAACCGGAAAGAAGCAAACGACATGGTAAACACACAAGCATAAACATGGCATAGGATGCACAAACAAGTATGATGCATGTCCGGATTAATAAGCATGGCAAAGTGCACAATTAAAACTACAAATTAAGTGGATCTCAATATGCAACGAGTTGCATATTGACGAAAGACCACATTTTATTTATTTAGTTGACTCTCGTTTATGAACCCAACAAGTTTAATTGTTTTTTTAGCATGGCAAGAGGTGAAGCATGAGCAAAACTACACTATCTAGTCATTTTAAATGAGGCCAGAAATAACAAACAACAATTTCGGAAAATCCCCATGTCATTTAGCAATTTTTAAAGCACTCAACAATTTTAAGCATTTAAAGGTTGTTATCATGATGCGGATGACAAAAGCAAGTTTTATGCAATTTTTATTAAAAGTCGACAAGAAGATGATATGGAGTATTTGTCACCGTGTTGGAAAGAAAGGGGCCAAGGCGGCGATAACCGAAAATGGTGCCACGACAACATTCCGGTGATCCGACACCTCGTGGAGATATCGGTGCAAAAGAAGGACGATGGTAGCGTGAGCATGTCATGCAAAGACGATGGGGTGCTCCCAGTTACCGGGTGTCCCACGTGTCGGTGACAAGGCAATCGAGGGGCATCGCAAGCGACGCTTGGGGCACGGTGCAAACAAGGGGAACATCTCATACAACAAGCATTCGTTCACGGGTGTCGTCTCGGGGTATACCTTCGAAGCGAGCATTTTGGGGTGGTTCGAGTCGTAGTGGAAGTAGTCGTACACGTTTCATAGTCGTTCATTGGTCGTCGAGGGACGTAGTGGTACTCGTGGTATGGTAGTGGAAGTAGTCGTTCATGGCGACTGTAGTTGTTCTCTCTTGTCGGGGTACTTGGCGGTCTTCAAAAACAGCAGTCGTCGAGGTGCTTGAGGTCTCGTTCTTGCGATGGTAGTGGTACACGCACGTAGATGAATTTGACGTTTCCGAGGGCTCCGACCATCTAGGTACTTGACGAATCCCCGTATTCGTACAGTTGTGGTCGAGGTACTTGGCAAAACCAGAGGCGTTGGTGGCTCATGGGTACTTGCAAGAACCAACAGGAACTTGGTGGCAAAAGGCCCGGTCGAATCAAGAACTGGGTATGGCCACGGTGATCATCTTGGCATGTGGCAGCAGTGAAGACAGAGAGGAGGCAACGCTGGGCGCTGCTTGTGGTGACACAACGATGAACAGAGGCGCACGGAGAATCAGCCGAGGCAGGACCACAAGGGATCCATCCCGCGTCGACGGGGCACCGGCGAACGGAGGCGATAGAGGAGCTGCAAGCATGGCTCTCAGGAGAAGAAGGCAAGGCGGCGCGATGACTTGCTGTGGAAGGCCAGCGAGGTGAATTGCCGTGGAAGGCCCGTGAGGCGTGGAGGCGCGACTCTGGTCGCGGTCGCCGGCAGCGACCGAACACTACAGCGGGAGCTTCAGGTTGGGGCAGCCTAGGGCGTGGGCGAAACTCCTGGGCGGCGGGGTCTGGCACCTCAAGCGCACTAGAGGATCGAGGCGGCGGCGGCGTAGGAGGGATGGCGGCGGCGCTGGATATTGGGGTGGCCGGTGAGGAGGTTGGCGGCTTAGGGCGAGGCGGATCGGGGCGCGGGGGAAGACGAGGTCATGGCGATGGGGTTCGAGCGTGTGGGTGCGGGCGAGGGAGAGAGGGAGATGGGAATCGGGCGAGAGACAGGAGGGGATCGAGAGAGCGAGGGAGTTGGCGGTGCTGGTCAGAACGAGAGGGAGAGGGTCGGACAGGGTTAGGGTTAGGAGCTGGTGGGGGCGGTTGGGCCTAGCAGGCCGGCCTAGCTGGGCTTTCTCTTCCTTTCTCTAAAACAGAAAAGAAGCAAAACAAAAGGGCTGAAAGAGAAGAGTGGACGATAATTTTGGGCATGCAAATTAATCCCTCGGACTCACAAAAATGTGTATGATCCCAGAAAAAATAGAAGTGGGCATGAGGATTATTTTTCCGTATTGGTAAAAATGCGCTGGTTCCAAGAAAATAGAAAAGGGCGTGATTGGAAAATAAATTCAAATTCCTTTGAATTTATTTCAAATGGTGTGAACAAAGACTATGATTAAGAAGTGTCCAAAAAATGTTGAGGATTTAGGAAGAGCCTCGATAAAAGAGAAAAGAATTATTGGCGTGGTTTTGCAGTCAAAACTTGAAGTAGAGAAGTCATGGAAATTTTGCAAATGTGTTTCGGTGATTCCATGGAATGGAATAATTATTATAATAGCTCCGAAAATATTAGGAGGATATGTTATAAAGAGAAGTCATCCTTCCCTCGATTTAAATAGATCAAACGATCTATGAAATTTATTTAGTTGAGATGAAACGATTAATGACATGATGGCATGATGACATGATGCAATGCAAAAATAAATAGAACAACCAAAAAGAAATACACGGCGAAAACCCGGAACATATGGAAGTCTTCTGGAGCGTCGGTCTTGGGGCGTCACAACTCTCCCACACTAACAGAGGATCTTGACCCGAGATCTTGGAGATAGCACCGGATAGAAGAGGAAAAGGAAGAGGTAAAACAAAGTTGCTTCTTTGATAAACGAGTGAATCCACAACCTTGAGAGGTTGAACAAATTGAAAGAAGAATACAACGGAGATGAACGAATATGAAAATACTCCGTTAGAAAAGAGGAACAAGGAACATTACAAGAACCTTGTAGGTTGAAAGGCATGAAACATTAGCTCACGGATCATGGAAGAATTTGAACCACTCCGGTTGAATAAAGCTAGAAAGGAATAAGAACGAAAGAATTTGGACAGCACTCCGACTGTAAATGGGAGGAATTGAACATGAACTTGAAAAGATGGGATGATCTTTGATGAAATCAACAACACACTACCTCCAGAACAAATGAAAGAATGGCACAAGGGGTAAGAAGGATTTCAGACAGCACTCCGGTTGAAAGAGAGTCAAAACTAGATAAGATGAGAGAATTTGAATGGATAATACAACACTCTCGTTAGATGGCCCAGAAAGGAAAGAACATGATCTTGACCAAACGAGATGATGGGTCGAAGAGAGCACATCACAAAGCCTCTGAAACGAAAGAATAGATGCTAGATCGTTGGGAAGAAAATAACGGAGAAGAGAATGACAACTTCTCCCACAAATGAATTTGGAAAGCATCCTTACAAAGAAGGGTTGAACGGAGGTGTCGAAAATAATCAACAACAAAAGAATAAGCTTGTTGTGGGCTTATGTAAAACATCTCAAAATTATGAGGTGACAACCAGACACTAACGGAAAAAAATTGATTGGATTGAGAGCAACAAGGAGACGAAGAACTTATTTCACCGGGAAGATAAATGAAAAACTTGGGTTATTTATAAGCACCATAAATAGCAATAATCCTTAGGGTAAACTTTTAGGTGAATTATAATCCAAGATAACTCCAACGAGGAAATTGACGGGTTTAAATATCTCATTCTTGATAACTTGTGAATCATGAAACATGAAGGGAAATTGTCAAGAATGGCATAACACTGTAACACCCCAAATTTTTGTGTTTGGTTTTTCTTCCAAACTTTTGGCCTTTTGGAAGGGGGTTGTTTGATCTTTTCTTAAGACCCTTCTAAAATCTCGTCTGGCCAAAGTTTATTTGTTTGCTCAAGGTTTATTTTTGATCTTGAAGATTTTCTCTTGTGTTGGCTCAAGCACAAGTTGAGTTTCAAAAGAGGTTGTTTGAATTCTCCCCTTCTTGAATTATACCTCTCAAGTTTGACCTTGGACTTATCCTCCCCTTTAACCTTCATCCTTCCATGACCCCAACAGAAATATTTCTCTCCAAGACCCTCTTCACACCTTAGGACAAGTCTCTCATCAATTTCAGTTAGTTTTGACCTTATTGGGATTTTTCCTCTATTTATTTTACTCCAAAAACTATTTCTGTCTTTTATAGTGGACCTTGGTGATTTACAGAGGAACCACCAGATCCGTCTTGTTATTTGATTCCAAACTGACTTTCCTAGATAGTCCTTAGTACCCACAACCTAGATCCATCTTGTTTCACTGGTCCATAGTTCAAAATTTTCAAATTTCACCTGCTGCAAGTTTGGACCAGATTTACAAATTTTGGTGAAATTCATATTTATCTTCTTCTAAAAATTCTGTGAAAAATCAGGCAGCCTCTAGATGCATCAAGAGGCCACTCCACCAAATATCAGCCCCAGAAACATTTCACACATGCCAGAATCATTTCATCGAACACATAGCATGCATTGTGCTGTCAGGTTCAGAAACTGTTAACTGAAACTGTCGACAGTACAGTTCGACAGTTCGTCAGTTCGTCAGACACAGCGACAATCTCGCCAGTACCCACCTTGGCTCGATGCTGCACTGCACCTTCTTCTTATCCAGAGCGCCGCACGTTTGCTTGGCTGCTTCTTGCCGTCGGTGGCTCCCTGGCCCGACCACGCCGACGACTGCCACGACAACAGAACCGCCCGTGGCGGCTGGCAGAAGTAACCCCTTGGCTCCACGCCGTTTGGCGCCGCCCAAGTCACCCCAGCGCTCCGCGCGGCCATCTCCACTGCCAGCGCACGCCTGCAGCACCGTCGCCGTGGCCTGGCGCGCGCAGAGCGCGTTTTCTACCGCCGACGTGCCGCACGGCCGTTCCGTCGAGGACAACCCGTGATCATCTCTCCCCTGCTGAGTTAGGCACGGGAATGGAACCACTACACCTCCTAGTCGATGCTCAAGCCCCTAAACCCGCCGTCCAGCCACTGCATCGCCGTAATCACTCGCCGGACTTATCCCGTTCACGGCCACCGCCTCAGGCCGGCTATATAAAGCACCCCCGAGCTCGATCTCGAGCCCGCACACCTCCACCATCTCCCTAGACCGCGCCCAGACTCTGGAAGAGCCTCGAGGGACCCTTCTTCTCCAACTCCGGCCAACTCCGTCCGCCTCGGGCTCCAGCAGCATTCTCTCCGGTGAGAGATCCTCCACCGTCGTGGACTCGAGCGTAGCACCCTGGCACCTACCTAAACCTAACCCCCACTCCAATTTGACCCCAGAGAACCTCTCCGACGAGGCCCACGACCACCCGAGCCGCCGTCCGCCGGAGACAGGGTCGCCGTCGACGTGGGGCTCGCCGACGCTCAACTCCACCACCAATCGACGCGGAAGAACACCAAGAAGCCGTACGTACCCTTTTCTCCCCCTATCTCGCCGTGGATCGGCGCCGGCGACCACCGCAGCACCTGGCGCCGGCGCGACTCTGTCTCAGAGTTCAAACCCGACGAGTGGGACCCCTCGTCAGCCTCTCACCTCTCCCCCGAACCGTTTTTCTATAAGCGCCTTCGGGCAAAGTACGTTTTCTCCTTCAGTTGGCGTACTGCGTACCGGTTCGCTTTGCTGTTTTCTGTTCTAGCCCCTGGAACTTTTATGTTTCATTGCAGATGAGTCCCTGGACAGAAACTCTAATATGTTTTCAACTAAAGATGATTTTGAGTTGATTCTTTTTCTATCCTCTTTAGTTTTCTGTCTAGTTTTTTTTCATATTTATGTGAAATTTTTTTGGAGCAACTTTATTTGCACATGCGGTATTTATGTTAGTATCCGTTTGTTTGAATATGTAGATACCGAAGGACGTGATGGAGCCGCGAACCTCACCAAGTTAGACTCCGACTTCTCAGAACCAGGCAAGCATGTTTGAACCTTTGATATGATGAGTGTGTTGCATGTTTGCTCGAGTATTTCTTCTCATAAGCATTGTCATATAAGCATTTGTGTATGGTTATATTTCATGCAAACAAGCTTCGGGTGAGCCCCGAATGATAATGTTTGAACCACCTCGATCATGTGGTGACATGATGGGTGGAATGCTGGTATTGTTGGAGCATGCCAGTAGTTGGTTAACTCAGTATCAACGGAGATCATGTCGTGATTCCGTTCATCTCCTTTTGGTACTATCATAGGCCGTTTGTTAAGATTACGGTCTAGTCAGTTGTAAACCACTTCCCGAGTACACACCAAGTAGAGGGGCCGGGATGAGGGTTCCATGGCCCTGGATTAAAGCCCGTCATCCGGTCAGGGGGCTTGGGTGTTTTCGGTTGGGACCGAGAGGGGGGCACCCCTTAGAGCGCGCATATATAAATTTGATCCCATGCTACTCGAGGTTGTCGCCTCGCCATCTTATGATTTTTCGTGAATGTTGTCGCGGGTGATTCCGGACAATAGGATGTAAAATGGGTGTGTACTGGTTAGTTGGGTTTCTACTAAAACACCATAGACGGAACTAGTCCCCGTGGTTAGTAGAATCCGTTGGCTATGAGTTAATAGTACAAGCTCTGCAGAGTTAAATTCTTCCAGTAGCCATGTTTATGGTCTAGGGTCAATCTTCGTGTCAACCCGGTGACCGTCTCTAGTAAATTCTTGATGGTAACAAGAGTAGTGATTTCGTCAAGTTCATTTGGTTGATGAACTCACCAACTATCTCTGTATTGATTTACTTCCAGAAGTATTTCATCATTATACTATTGTTATTTATAAGCCCTTTATGTGATGTCGCTCAGACGTCCGACTGTGGCATTCTTGTTATTTATAAGCCCTTTATGTGATGTCGCTCAGACGTCCGACTGTGGCATTCTTTTTTATTTATAAGCCCTTTATGTGATGTCGCGCAGACGTTCGACTGTGGCATACTTTTTATTTATAAGCCCTTTATGTGATGTCGCTCAGACGTTCGATTGTGGCATTCTTATTATTTATAAGCCATTAATGTGATGTCGCTCAGACGTCCGACTGTGGCGTTCTTTTTTATTTATAAGCCCTTTATGCGATGTCGCTCAGACGTCCGACTGAGCCATTCATATTATTTATTTTTGCTATAAGCCCTTTATGTGCTGTCGCTCAGACGCCTGACTGAGGCCTGTTTCCTTTTTATTATTTTCTCACGAGGCGTCACTCAGACACTCGTTTGGTCTCCTTCTATTTATCTTGTGGATTTCGGGAGGAATACCGCCCGACTTCTATTGTTGCATACAACACACTAATATATTTTTATCCGGTCGCATTTTTTTTTGGAATACTCATATCCATCATGTTGGCATTTATTATATACTAAGTCCGAACTGTCTTGCGAGTACATTCAAAGTACTCACCTGGCTTGTTGATTTGGCCAGATGTGGACGAAGGCGATCTCATGGATGAAGAGTTCGATAGCGAGTCCGACGTCTAGTGGAGTCCCAGTCAGTCTCTTGCGATCCTGGAATTGATCACTATGATATAACCGCTTCCGCCTACCACCAAATAAATTCATCGGGTCTCACTCCGACACTCGATGAACTGTAATATAATGGAGTCACGTCACCCACTTCATTGTGACATGACCACCACCTTTTATTACGAGTTAGTAGTATGCCACCCTGCCTTTGTGTCATATCCGCCTTTATGCACTATATTGGCGTGCTTGTAATAAAATTGTTGAGCAACCCCAGCTCAACCTTGTATAATATTCAGTGTACTGGAATTTCTGTATCAAGGAATTGTCTGCCAGCAAGAAATAATCTTCCTCGCTGGTTTAATAAAAAGGTCGGTCTTCCGGTAATTATTTTACTGAAGGACTGGTCCTGAAAACCTTGGTATCAGAGCCAGGCTGACTGTAGGAAGCCACTAGGTGCGCTCGCTAATCGGTTATTAGCGAAAAATTGCTATTCAGCATTTTTACATCTGTAGCAATTTTCTATTGGTCATCATAAATTTATGACTGGACTATTCAGAATTTTTGTCTACTTTTGTAGATGGCCAGCAACGGCTGTGATGCACAGGTGTTCGCCAACATTCTTGAGGGGTTTGTCAAGCTCCTCTTCGCCATCACCAAAGTCGTGATTGGGCCATCCACCCGTCCAGAGTTTACACTCTACCGTCACAAGCTCAACGACGGCGTGTCAATGCACCAGGCCATGGTGCACTTCAAGGGAGGGCGTTCTGAAGCGCGCCGCCTCCGATTTGTGGGCAAAGCCATGCCTACGGAGAGGCATGCCATGCAAATGTCTGCCCGTGAGGCGATAGCTCGTCTACGTGACATCCTTCCTTCAATGAAGACTCGTCGCTACCGTTACCTCCCATGCCACGTGCCCTACATGTGTCACTATTTATTTGCTTGCGCAAATGGGGAACGTGATGAAGCCATTGAATCAATGGTTGAGTACCTCAAGGCACTTGAGGCAGCCTTTGATAATGTTGTGGATGACTTGGTGGCTACTCGTATGGAATTGGTCCAGAGTGGCTCCGCCAACAGGAGGGAGCTACTCCATACTGCGCCACCAATGACATTTGCCTCGTCCGCCGCATCCTACGCACCTTCCATCTTAGCCACTGCTCGCCGTCTGCCTACCACTGAGGAGTTTGACCAGGTCATTGCTCCTACCCCAGTCAGAGCTGCACCGCCTGCTACACCTGCTTCAACACCTCGTACCCATACTCCACGCCTGGAGCCTATTAGTGAGGAGGAAGTTGAGTCTCCAGCACCACTGGGCCTTACCCACGACGGGCCGAGGGAAATATTCAACATCTCCGACTAGTGCGTTATTCCGCGACGCACTGTGCTCGCTTGTAATATGTGTGTGATATGTAAAATAGGTTGATGGGAGTAGTCTATTTGTGCATCATGTAGGATCTTGGAGGAGTGCACTAGCTTTAATAACATGTCAGGAATGTGTACGGACACCCTGAGTGACGTATGTATAATTAGTACCGCGTGTAAAATATGTACTAGGCGGTCCTTCTCAGTGCGCAATCAAGCAGTTTATTTCAAAAATCTCTTTCGAGCTCATGTTTTGTCGCTTTTGCAAAATCTTGGTTTGTTTTGCTGCTCGGTTCTTCTCATGATTTCTGCAATAATACCCCAGAGTAAGAAATGACTCGTCCCTGGACGCGTTCCATGCCAAGTCCGCCGGAGGAAAATTATGGCACACAGACAGACAACAATTTCACATAGGGGCAGTCAAGTCAGTAGGGCAGTGAAACAGCATTTTCTCAAGTGTGCCGTCTTTACTAGCAAAGTCAGCAACAGCACCAAGAAATGATGAACCATGTCATTAACATGGGAAATCACCGTGAGTCATACCAGCAGCACTCAAAATTATCTGAATTTCAGAAGACACGTCCAACGACGTTTTCGCACACAGACAAACCTCTTTAGGTCGATGATTGGCTTCGAGATATTGAGAGGAAATTAATTGTGGCACAATGCTCAGACCGTGAAAAGGTGCTGTACGCACCACATTACCTTACTGGAGCAGCCGCGTCATGGTGGGAAAATTTTCTGCTTATGCATCCCGACATAAATAATATCACCTGGGAAGATTTCAAGGAAGGCTTTCGTGGGGCACACATACCTAAGAGCATTATAAAGATCAAGAAAAGAGAATTTTATGACCTCAAGCAAAGAGGCATGACAGTTCCTGAGTACAACAGTCAGTTTACGCAATTATCCCGTTATGCCAACGAAGAGCGTATGACCGAAAACAAGAAGATGGAAAAGTTCTTGGACGGACTGGCACCAGCACTAAAATGCCAGTTAGTCGTACACACTTTTCCGGATTTCAAGACACTGGTGGACAAAGCCATTACGTTGGAAAATGAATGCCGCAGTCTGGAAGACATTCACAAGAGAAAAAGGGATCAGACCAACCACCCTCGCAACAACAAGAATAAGGTAAATTTCCAGAGAAATGGGGCGAACAAACCCACGGCAAATGACACACGTCCAAACAAGAATTTTCATGCAAGAGACAAGGATTTCACCTATCGCCCGGGTGTTACCTGCTACGCATGTGGAGAAGAGGGTCATTATGCTAAACAGTGCCCAAAGCCAAGAAACTCAGCACCGAAGCCAAACAGAAATGGAAACAATTCTGCACCCAAGCGTAACAACTTCAACTCCAATAACAATCACAGGAAAGGCCACCTAAACCATGTGACCAAGGAGCAAGCACAAGATGCCCCGGATATCGTACTCGGTACGTTCCCTGTCAACACAATACCTGCCACGGTTTTGTTTGATTCTGGAGCTTCTCATTCGTTCATTTCGAAGAGTTTTGCTTTGAAACATGGTTTTTCAAAACTTCCCTTGGGAAAATCAATGACCATCAAGTCCCCTGGAAGTAAGCAGATCACTCAGAATTACTGCCAAGGTTTGACCATTGAAATTGAAGGATTAAAATTTCACGCAAACCTCATCGTGTTGGAAAACAAGGGACTGGATGTTATCCCAGGTATGGTTTGGCTAACCACCGATAAAGGATTTATCGATTGCTCCAATAGGATAGTGATTCTTACTCATCATCACAGAAAGACAATAAGAGTCGGAGCTCAAGAAAGACCAGTGTTGCGGCAACCAAAATTAAACAAGGTAGACACTTCTGAGTTAAGCAAAGTGCCAGTTGTATGTGAATTTCCGGACGTATTTCCGGAAGAACTACCAGGCATGCCACCAGACAGAGAAATAGAATTCATTATTAAGCTAGCACCTGGAACCACCCCCATATACAAGAAGCCGTACAGAATGGCACCATCCGAGTTGGTTGAGCTAAAGAAGCAAATAAAGGAACTGCTAGACAAGGGATTTATATGGGCCAGCTCCTCACCTTGGGGTTCGCCGGTATTATTTGCCAAAAAGAAGGATGGGACCATGAGATTGTGTATAGACTACGGAGCGCTCAACATGGTCACAATCAAGAACAAATATCCGATGCCACGAATAAATGATTTATTTGACCAGCTCGCGCAAGCTAAGGTTTTCTCAAAAGTTGACTTAAGGTCAGGTTACCATCAACTGAAAGTACGAACAGAAGATATCCCGAAAACAACATTCACCTCCAGATACGGACTTTATGAATTTACAGTAATGCCGTTTGGACTGACCAACGCCCCCGCATATTTCGTCCACCACATGAACAAAGTATTTATGAAATTCATGGACAAATTTGTGGTAGTGTTCATTGATGATATCTTGGTATATTCAAAGACACCGGAAGAACATGCTGAACACCTCTGCATTGTACTGGGAGAATTAAGGAAACACCAATTTTACGCCAAATTCAGCAAATGTGAATTTTGGTTGAGACAAGTGGGTTTCCTAGGACACGTATTAACACAAGAAGGAGTTGCTGTGGATCCAGATAAAGTCAAGGCTGTACTTGGCTGGAAGTCACCAGCCAGTGTAACGGATATACGAAGTTTCCTCGGTATGGCCGGATATAACAGAAGGTTTATTGAAGGATTTCCCACCATAGCCAAACCAATGACACAGTTACTCAAGAAGGATAAGAAGTTCGTATGGACCGAAGCATGTGAGAAAAGCTTTCAAGAACTAAAAAAGAAGTTAACAACAGCCCCCGTATTGTTTGTACCAGACATACACAAGAGTTTTGAAGTATATTGCAACGCATCCCGAAAAGGCCTCGGATGCGTACTAATGCAAGAAGGCAAAATATTCGCCTACGCTTCCCGGCAACTGCGAAAACATGAAGAAAATTATCCTACTCACGATTTGGAGTTGGCAGCAGTCATTCATGCACTCAAGGAGCGGAGGCACTTTTTGCTCGGGAATCGCTGTGAAATATATACGGACCATAAGAGCCTCAGATATATTTTCACGCAGCCAGAACTCAATTTACGACAACTACGCTAGCTGGAACTGGTATAAGATTATGACGTCGGTATACACTATCACCCAGGAAAAGCAAACGTGGTAGTAGATGCTCTCAGCCGTAACCCCAGCCCGAACAGCGGCAGCCTACAGTACCTGAGACCCAAATTTCAGCAAGAATTCGCCAGACTCAACCTAATGATGGTCACTAAAGGCGAAGTGTCAAATCTGGAAATAAAGCCTTCGCTAATAGATCAAATAAAGGAGACTCAGCACGGGCACCCCAGCATCGAAGGTATAAAAAGAAAAGTAAGTCAAGGCAAGGCCTCAGAATTCACCATAGACAGTGAAGGAATATTATGGTTCGGAAACAGACTTTGCGTACCAAATAGCAATGACCTTAAACAGCAAATTCTAGCAGAAAGCCACACCGCTCCATACTCAATCCACCCTGGAGGGACGAAAATGTACAAGGACATTCAGGAAAGATTTTAGTGGCACGGCATGAAGAGGGATATAGCCACATTTATTGCATGCTGCGATTCATGTCAACGCATTAAAGCCGAGCACCAAAAACCCGCAGGGCTATTACAGCCAAACAAGATACCATAATGGAAATGGGACGATATTGGAATGGATTTTATTGTTGGACTACCACGGTCACAGCACGGTAATGATGACATATGGGTCATCACAGATAGACTGACCAAGGTAGCACACTTCATACCAGTCAAGACAACTCACACCACCCAAAAGCTTGCCAAGCTTTACCTCGCCCGTATAGTATGCCTACATGGGGTTCCAAAGACTATAATATCCGACAGAGGCACTTAGTTCATCTCCAAATTTTGGGACCAGTTGCAACAAGCCCTCGAGACGCAACTAACGTTCAGTACAGCTTATCACCCCCAGACTTGAGGACAAACGGAACGAGTAAATCAAATACTTGAAGACATGCTAAGGGCATGTGTCCTCACATATGGGACCAGTTGGGAGGCAAGCTTACCATATGTCGAGTTTGCATACAACAATAGTTACCAAGCCAGCCTGCAGATGGCACCTTTCGAAGCCTTGTACGGACGAAGATGCCGTACTCCATTATACTGGTCAGAAACAGGGGACAGTCGTATATTCGGCCCAGATATGTTGAAGGAAGCCGAGGAGAGAGTAAAAATAATATGGGATCGACTCAAAACAGCCCAAAGCCGACACAAGAGCTACTACGATCAAAAGCATCGGGAAATAAGTTTTGAGCCCGGTGAAGACGTGTACTTACGTGTATCACCTATGAGAGGACTACAACGGTTCAAAGTCAAAGGGAAACTAGCACCCTGATTCATCGGACCCTCTCGTATAATTGCACGGAGGGGCACAGTGGCGTACCAACTGGACCTTCCCAAGGAACTGTCAGACGTCCACGACGTGTTCCACGTCTCGCAACTATGAAAGTGTGTAAGCAACCCAGAGAAGCATGTGTCACATGAAAACCTTGACGTGCTACCAGATCTCACCTACAGGGATCACCCAGTAAATTTTTTGGAGGAGTCTGAAAGGAGAACCCGTCAGAAGACTATTAAATTTCTCAAGGTTCAGTGGAGTAACCACACAGAGGATGAGGCAACATGGGAGAGGGAAGATTTCCTTTGGACAGAACACCCACACCTGTTTGAGGATCAGCTGAAATCTTGGGGACGAGATTTTTCCTAAGGGGGTAGGTGTTGTAACACCCCAAATTTTTTAGTTTGGTTTTTCTTCCAAACTTTTGGCCTTTTGGAAGGGGGTTGTTTGATCTTTTCTTAAGACCCTTCTAAAATCTCTTCTGGCCAAAGTTTATGTGTTTGCTCAAGCTTGGTTTTTGATCTTGAAGATTTTCTCTTGTGTTGGCTCAAGCACAAGTTGAGTTTCAAAAGAGGTTGTTTGAATTCTCCCCTTCTTGAATTATACCTCTCAAGTTTGACCTTGGACTTATCCTCCCCTTCAACCTTCATCCTGCCATGACCCCAATAAAAATATTTCTCTCCAAGACCCTCTTCACACCTTAGGACAAGTCTCTAATCAATTCCAGTAAGTTTTGACCTTATTGGGATTTTTCCTCTATTTATTTTACTCCAAAAACTATTTCTGTCTTTTACAGTGGACCTTGGTGATTTACAAAGGAACCACCAGATCCATCTTGTTATTTGATTCCAAACTGACTTTCCTAGATAGTCCTTAGTAGCCACAACCTAGATCCATCTTGTTTGACTGGTCCATTGTTCAAAAATTTCAAATTTCACCTGCTGCAAGTTTGGACCAGATTTGCAAATTTTGGTGAAATTCATATTTATCTTCTTCTAAAAATTCTGTGAAAAATCAGGCAGCCTCTAGATGCATCAAGAGGCCACTCCACCAAATATCAGCCCCAGAAACATTTCACACATGCCAGAACCATTTCATCGAGCACATAGCATGCACTGTGCTGTCAGGTTCAGAAACTGTCGACAGTACAGTTCGACAGTTCGTCAGTTCGTCAGACACAGCGACAATCTTGCCAGTACCCACCTTGGCTCGATGCTGCACTGCACCTTCTTCTTATTCAGAGTGCCGCACGTTTGCTTGGCTGCTTCTTGGCGTCGGTGGCGCCCTGGCCCGAACACGCCGATGACTGCCACGGCAACAGAACCGCCCGTGGCGGCTGGCAGAAGTAACCCCGCGGCTCAACGCCATTTGGCGCCGCCCAAGTCACCCCAGCGCTCCGCGTGGCCATCTCCACTGCCAGTGCACGCCTGCAGCACTGTCGCCGTGGCCTGGCGCGCGCAGAGAGCGTTTTCTGCCGCCGACGTGCCGCACGGCCGTTTTGCCGAGGACAGCCCGTGATCATCTCTCGCCTGTTGAGTTAGGCACGGGGAATGGAACCACTACGCCTCCTAGTCGATGCTCAAGCCCCTAAACCCGCCGTCCAGCCACTGCATCACCGTAATCACTCGCCGGACTTATCCCGTTCACGGCCACCGCCTCGGGCCGGCTATATAAAGCACCCCCGAGCTCGATCTCGAGCCCGCACACCTCCACCATCTCCCTAGACCGCGCCCAGCCTCTGGAAGAGCCTCGAGGGGCCCTTCTTCTCCAACTCCGGCCAACTCCGTCCGCCTCGGGCTCCAGCAGCATTCTCTCTGGTGAGAGCTCCTCCACTACCGTGGACTCGAGCGTAGCACCCTGGCACCTACTGAAACCTAACCCCCACTCCAATTTGACCCCAGAGATCCTCTCCGACGAGGCCCACGACCACCCGAGCCGCCGTCCGTCGGAGACAGGGTCGCCGTCGACGTGGGGCTCGCCGACGCTCAACTCCACCACCAATCGACGCGGAAGAACACCAGGAAGCCATACGTACCCTTTTCTTCCCCTAGCTCGCCGTGGATCAGCGCCGGCGACCACCGCAGCACCTGGCGCCGGTGCGACTCTGTCTCAGAGTTCAAACCCGACGAGTGGGACCCCTCGTCAACCTCTCACCTCTCCCCCGAACCGTTTTTTTGTAAGCGCCTTCGGGCAAAGTACATTTTCTCCTTCAGTTGGCGTACTGTGTACCGGTTCGCTTTGCTATTTTCTGTTCTAGCCCCTGGAACTTTTCTGTTTCATTACAGATGAGTCCCTGGACAGAAACTCTAATATGTTTTTAACTAAAGATGATTTTGAGTTGATTCTTTTTCTGTCCTCTTTAGTTTTCTGTCTAGTTTTTTGTCATATTTATGTGAAAAAAATTGGAACAACTTTATTTGCACACGCGGTATTTATGTTAGTATCCATTTGTTTGAATACGTAGATACCGAAGGACGTGATGGACCCGCGAACCTCACCGAGTTAGACTCCGACTTCTCAGAACCAGGCAAGCATGTTTGAACCTTTGATATGATGAGTGTGTTGCATGTTTGCTCGAGTAGTTCTTCTCATAAGCATGGTCATATAAGCATTTGTGTATGGTTATATTTCAAGCAAACAAGCTTCGGGTGAGCCCCGAATGATAATGTTTGAACCACCTCGATCATGTGGTGACATGATGGGTGGAATGCTGGTATCGTTGGAGCATGCCAGTAGTTGGTTAACTCAGTATCAACGGAGATCATGTCGTGATTCCGTTCATCCCCTTTTGGTACTATCAAAGGTCGTCTGTTAAGACTACGGTCTAGTCAGTTGTAAACCACTTCCCGAGTACACACCAAGTAGAGGGGCCGGGATGAGGGTTCCGTGGCCCTGGATTAAAGCCCGTCATCCGGTCAGGGGGCATGGGTGTTTTCGGTTGGGACCGAGAGGGGGGCACCCCTTAGAGCGTGCATATATAAATTTGATTCCATGCTATTCGAGGTTGTAGCCTCCCCGTCTTAAGATTTTTCGTGAATGTTGTCGCGGGTGATTCCGGACAACCGGATGTAAAATGGGTGTGTACTGGTTAGTTGGGTTTCTGCTAAAACAACGTAGACGGAACTAGTCCCCATGGCTAGTAGAATCCGTTGGCTATGAGTTAATAGTACAAGCTCTGCAGAGTTAAATTCTTCCAGTAGCCATGTTCATGGCCTAGGGTCAATCTTCGTGTCAACCCGGTGACCGTCTCTAGTAAATTCTTGATGGTAACAAGAGTAGTGATTTCGTCAAGTGCATTTGGTAGATGAACTCACCAACTATCTCTGTATTGATTTACTTCCAGAAGTATTTCATCATTACACTATTGTTATTTATAAGCCCTTTATGTGATGTCGCTCAGATGTCCGACTGTGACATTCTTGTTATTTATAAGCCCTTTATGTGATGTCGCTCAGACGCCCGACTATGGCATTCTTTTTTATTTATAATCCCTTTATGTGATGTCGCTCAGACATCCGACTATGGCATACTTTTTTTATAAGACCTTTATGTGATGTCGCTCAGACGTCCGACTGTGGCATTCTTTTTATTTATAAGCCCTTTATGTGATGTCGCTCAGACGTCCGACTGTGGCATTCTTTTTATTTATAAGCCCTTTATGCGATGTCGCTCAGACGTCCGACTGAGGCATTCATGTTATTTATTTTTGCTATAAGCCCTTTATGTGGTGTCGCTTAGATGCCCGACTGAGGCCTGTTTCCTTTTTATTATTTTCTCACGAGGCGTCACTCAGACACTCGTTTGGTCTCCTTCAATTTATCTTATGGATTTCGGGAGGATTACCGCCCGACTTCTATTGTTGCATACAACACACTAATATATTTTTATCCAGTCGCATTTTTTTGGAATACTCATATGCATCATGTTGGCATTTATTATATCCTAAGTCCGAACTGTCTTGCGAGTACATTGAAAGTACTCACCTGGCTTGTTGATTTGGCTAGATGTGGACGAAGGCGATCTCATGGATGAAGAGTTCGATAGCGGGTCCGACGTCTAGTGGAGTCCCCGTCAGTCTCTTGCGATCCTGGAATTGATCACTGTGATATAACCGCTTCCGCCTACCACCAAACAAATTCATCGGGTCTCACTCCGACACTTGATTAACTGTAATATAATGGAGTCACGTCACCCACTTCATTGTGACATAACCACCACCTTTTATTACGAGTTAGTAGTATGCCACCCTGCCTTTGTGTCATATCAGCCTTTATGCACTATATTGGCGCGCTTGTAATAAAATTGTTGAGCAACCCCAGCTCAACCTTGTATAATATTCAGTGTACTGGAATTTCTATATCAAGGAATTGTCTGCCAGCAAGAAATAATCTTCCTCGCTGGTTTAATAAAACGGTCGGTCTTCCGGTAATTATTTTACTGAAGGACCGGTCCTGACAAACACCATCTCAAAAGATAAGGTAGAACGAATTGCACTTCGGAATGCAAGAAGAAGAATACTTGAGCTCCAACAAGAATCTTGATGAAGACTTCGAGGATGACTTAAAATGATGATGAACCACCATGAAGAACTCCGGTGACAAAATGATGAGAAGTGAAGGATGAAAATAATAAGATTAAAGCCTTGCAATGATTGAGATGGATCTTTGAAATGATATAATTGAAATAACTTGGAGCTCCGGAAAAGAAGATGAACAGCTTGGAACCGAGAATATGATATGATGAACAAGCTCCGAAAACACAGATTAATCCCTTTCAGAAAATAAGAATAAGATTTATTATATACTTATCCTTCATCAAATTAAATTGATGACAAGCAATGGATTTGGCATACTACTTATTCTTCTTGAAAAGGATTGAAGAGAGATATAGCCAAACTCAAGAAAAATCTTGAATGACTCACCGGTAGGATTATGAAAAGAACAAATGAATTGATACGGTAACAACGAAAGAGTAATCTTGAATGAACCACCGTAAGAATTGAAACGAATGAAGAAAAAGAACGAAGAGATCGCGATCGGACTAAAGAATACTTGAACAAAGCACGGGAAGAATATGGAGACGAACGAAGAGGCATCAAGGAAGAATATTTGGAGGACGAAGTTGAAAACTGACAACGAAGAAATCTTCTGAAATGATGGCCTTCGGAGGATCACAATGGCAAGAATTCATGAAATGCTTCGGATGATATGAAAAGATTCCTCGTGATCGAAACAACTATGAGGATGTCATGAAGCTAGAACCACGAATCTTCAAGAGAACGGGCCAATATTTAAGAGGAACTCTTCTTCGGTCTTCAAACTGAGAATGACGATGAGGCACCACCCAAAATTGTTGAGACACTCCAGAACAATGGAGAATAGGAATGATGAACCAAAGATGATAAGAATTTGAGAACGATCTTGGAGAAGGCATATGACTGATGGAATACATTCTTACGTCACACTTGAAAAGAATTTGGGAATAGCTCCGCAAAATTAGAATGGTCGGGTAAGATCCTGGGAAAAGACCTGTGGGTTTGGGCCCACTCAAAAGAAATACCGTTGGAAAGATTGCTAGAAATAGAAATTGCACCGGTTGAATTAAATGGCATGGATGAGGTAATAAAAACCTCGAAATAGCTTGAACGGATTAAGAATGGAAACGTGAATCTTCTGAGATATCTTGTACACCTCGGAGAAGAATTAGAGTAATTTGAATAAACAAGAGAGAGTTCGGATAAGAAATTCCAACATGTGAAAACATGTGAAATGAGAGGAAGGATATAATCATGACCGAAGCTTGAATTTAGTACAAAGGAGAAAAAACGAGAATAGAGAATGATAAACTTGAAGCTTCATGAGCATCTTCACGAGAATTCACCGGCTAAGAACATTGAAGGAAGGAATGAAGAACTTCACATGAATAAAAGGATACTTGAATAAGAATTCCGAGTCCTTGAAGAAAAGGGTGGGAGGGTGGGGAAAACAAAGGAAACTTGGGATGGATGAAATAGACACCTTTGAGGAAAAAAATAAGAATTAGTTTTGCACGTATTGAAAGGATCGGGTTAACTTGAAGTGAAACGCACCGGTTGAAAAAGAATTTAACATCACAATCTTGATGATCAAGAAGGATTAGCACTACCATAGAAATATGAGAACACCCATTAGGAAAGGTATGGAATCAACATTTTACATCGAAGCAACTCGGATACCATAACTCAAAACAAAACAAAGGATTGATATGTTGCAACATAATCTTCACAACATCATTCGAATAGAGAATTGAACGAATGAATTCCATAAGCTTAATGGTACGTCAACTTGTCGAGAAGCCACTTGGGAGAACAAAATGATTGAATAAAACAACAAGGTAACAGATGGAACAAATACATAATAGAGGTTTCGTCCCTCATGTTCGTGCTGAATGCCCCATGGCACGTGTTACAAAGGGCCTTGCAATCCCCGGATCAACATAGCCAATGATCCTTTAAAATGCAACTCCCAATTGGAATAGCGCCCATGAAACCTCTTGACTTGATGTTGAACCCCAAACCTCATACCATGCATCCGTTGGAAGATTACCTACGAGCTACTTGAAACCCACCTATTAATTCCCGAAGCTTTCCGATTATGCAATCTGGTGTTGGGGATACAGGGGAAGCACCGCGCACTCAACTCTAAACCTACATCCAATTGTATCCATCCGTCAACACATAACTAGGCACCTTTGGAAACTGTTTACCTCGGACCTTCAAAACGCATCCACTATACTACCTGTGGCAATACTCCCGAACTATCTCCCCAGTACTGGGTGACGTCAGGGTTATCTCACCACCAGACATGCAGAGAAGAGTTTTCGATGTAGGCCGCCTCTGGTATTCTAGAACCACTATGATACATTTGTGACGACAACACCTCGGCGCTCAACTCCCCGGGACCCTACCACAACCCCTAAATGACAGGAAGCATCGAGAACAATGTTCTCGTCACAAAGATATCGGAACAATCCAAACAACACCCGCGTGATCCTAAGAAACATTAGTGAAATTTTGAGAGTAGAGGAGACAGAACAAGGTCAGGAGTCCTCACCAGAGCGATGAAGGGGATGAGGAGTAAAAAGAAATCCTACTCTCCGATATATTTTTGTGTGTGTGCCTAGACTCAACCGACAACGGTTCGATCAATCAGGGGGCTCCTAGGTCGGAGAAGGCTCTGATACCAATTTGTAATGCCCTTGATGCGACTATATCTCCTACTTGTCGAGGCATGACTTAGAGACATGAGTGCTTTCTGGAATGATCGCAAGTGTGGTATCTTTGCACAACTCATGTAAAAGTTCAGGGATGAAAGAGTAAAATAGTTGGCTTACACTCGCCACATCACACAATGATTGCAATAACATACATTCATCCAAATAACACAGGGTCTGACTACGGACGAAATCCAAATGAGAAAAATACCAAGAACACAAGCGCTGATCGACCCAAGTAGGAACCACTACTGATCGTCGGGATACGATACATAGTAACGACCACGCTCTTCATTGAACTCCCAATGAAGTTCTGAACCATCTCCTGCATTGTTCTCAGCGGTACCTGCATCTGGTGTGTGTAGTAATCTGTGAGTCACAAGGACTCAGCAATCCCATTCTCAGGTATCAAAACCAGCAAAGCCTTTAGGTGTGGAGAGGTAATAAAGTGTCTACAACAAGCACTAAGCAACTAGCTTACGAATTTAGAGCGAGATGAGAATAAGTGCCAACGGTCGCCAAAGATGATCAATAAGTGATCCTAGCTACTCACGTTCATACATAACCCCACCGTGTTCACTTCCCGAAGCCCTTCGGAAAGAGACCATCACGGTTACTGACACAGGTAGTGTATTTCTTAAGGATATGGTATCAAGTTATCTACAACCGGATATTAACAAATTCCCATCTGCCACATAACCGCGGGCATGGCTTTTGAAAGTTCAAAACCCTACAGGGGTGTCCAACTTAGCCCATCACAAGCTCACGATCTCCGGAGTCACAACTCCAAAGTGGGAAGACCCGAGTATTCTCGGAATCCCGTGCTCAAGATATTTCGACAAACGTAAAACTAATCCAGCAAGACCTCCCGGCATGCCGACACCCTAATAGTAGGCGCGTGTATCCTGTCTTAGCCCATGACCGGATGGGACAGCCTAAAGGAAAATACCAGACCTCGAGTTTCCCCATGGTGGCCCTGCATCCCGCCCATTTGGGACCAACACCATCAGCACTGCCCCCCCTGTTATGTAGAATTAAGAACCCGGGGATGCGACCCCCTGCGCAATTTATTTAATTAATTAAGGTTTTATTATGAGGCAAATTAAAACCAATGTTGGGCCTTGCTGGAAAAGCTTTAAGTAGTGCGAATTATCATGGGGGGCCCATAAACCCCAACCGTGTTAGGAACGCAAAATCAAGGAACATAACACCGGTTTATCGGGTCCTAAGGTGGCATGAGTGGAACAAAACACCAAGCAGAAGGCCAAGCCTTCCACCCATTACCAATATATAGGTGCATTACTTTAAACTTGCAAAAGAGCCCGTGCGTTGCAATGGGAGAGAAAACATAACACACGCTCTTAACCCAACAACCATCACTCAAGACCAAAACTAGCAAAAGGTCCATCTCATTTATTTTTGCGAGGCATCATATTTGTGTTGCCACTTATCCTCCTTCTCACCCTCGCCGGCGATGGCCTCAGTGTTCACAAACAAAGCAAAAACGTGTTTAAATATGGTTAATCTTAAGGCGTCTCTGATAACCCTCAACCGTAAGGGATCGAGATAGTGTTCGCGGGTAAGAATAACCCAATTTATTGATTCGACACACGGGGAGCCAAAGATTATTTATAAGCTTTAACAGTTGAGTTGTCAATTCAACCGCACCTGAAATATACTAACTTGCAACAAAAGATAAGTGGTAACAGTGATATGATAGTGATGATAGTAATAGTAAAAGTAAACAGCAAAAGTAAATAGCAGTAGTAAATGGTAGAAGTAGCAACTAGTGACAAGCAAGGTTTAAAATACTGTAGGCTAGGGAGATTGATGGTTGGGCGCTGCATGGATGAGATAGATTCTAACTTGGGGCACGGCACACGGAAAAGTAATGATCATCTAGGCAAATATCAAACATTAGGCATGTATCCCGTAGGTAGTTGTACGTGCTTGCAATAAGAACTTGCACAACATCTTTTGTCCTACCATCCCGCTACGAACGGGGCCAAAAGGAACTAATGGATATTAAGGTGCTCCTGTCAAAGAGCACCGGAACAAAGCAATGAACTCAATGGATACATGTGATCCTCAAACTACAGACCATCCCCTTTGGTGTCCCAAGCTGTCACTTTTGGGATCGCCGATTCCGAACCGTAACAGGTGCATACAACTCATAGATAGGATCAAGAACACAAATATATTCATGCAAACACATATGGTTCAGATCTGAAATCATGGCACTCGGGCCCTAAGTGTCAAGCATTAAGAATAACAAGTTGTATCAAAGATGATAAACACCATACTAGATGATAGGCAACATGCCCCCAACAATCTGACGAACTATTACATGATCTAACTCATCCAATCCCTACCATCCCCTTCGCCTACAGCAAGGTAATTACTCACACATGAAGGGGGAAGTCATGGAGGGATGATGGAGTGGTGATGATGATGACGATGGCGACGATCTCCCCTCTCCGGAGGCCAAATCAGCCTCCAGATTAGCCCTCCCGAAGAAGAACAGAGGGTGGCGGCGGCTCCGCGACGAAAAACAGCGAAAGAACTTCCGATCTGGGATTTCTGCGTCGGGAGGAAAAATACTAGCTAAAGTAGGGCACCAGCGGGTGTGGGGCCCACCCAGGCGCGCCCCCCCGGCGCGGCCCAGGGGGGGCGCCCACAGGGCGCCTGGGCACCCCCTGGCCCCCTCTGGCCCCACTTCTGGCATTTTGTTTCTTCGGGTGCGTGGATTTTTCGTGCTTTTTCGTGGATTTTTCTGAGATGCTTAAAAATCCGTTTTCCTGCACACAAATAAACCATACAGGCAGCTCTGCTGAAAACAGCGTTAGTCCGGGTTAGTTTAGTCCAAATCATGCAAGAATGAGGTCAAAACAATATCAAAAGTGTTTGGAAAAGTAGATACGTTTGAGACGTATCAACTCCCCCAAGCTTAGCATATTGCTTGTCCTCAAGCAATTCAGTTCAACGAACTGGACGCGACAAAGAAAACTTTGACAAACTCTTTTGCTTCATTAGATGTATATAAGCATGTACTACGAAAAGAGTTCAGCAAGTATTAAAACAGTACTTATGAGAACAATGCAAGGAGCAATCCTTCTTTCAAGTGACCAGTCACAAATAATTAAGAGTAAACAATATATTACCGAAAATCAAGACAAGATCACATTGCACATAGCTTGAGCATATTAAGGTGGTATCTCGCTAGCCTCCATGAGTGAAGCAAAACATAAATGCAGAGACTCCTCCAGAGTTTTAAAGGAGACTATAACTAAGAATTTCAGAATAAATCATATCACAAGTATGCAGAAGACAATGTAATACTTTGGGACAATGCACATTACACTCAGAATGACAATTATGCTCTCCTAGTCAGTGCTTTGAAGAAAGAAGATGAGACTCTCGAACCGTGGCTTTTATTGGCAAAGTTGAAAACCCGTGATCGGAAACAAAAACTAAACATGTACCAGAGCTCTTGGTTTTAAAAACAGAAGTAAATATGTTTTTGAGAGGTGCATATTTCGTTAACGAATGCTAGCAGATGACTCAATCACTTTTTAAGCTGGACAAGTCTCGAGGAACGGCTCCCGCATGAGGACGATCACATCCTCTTAATCTCCTTTGTTTATCACTGCCAAAGTTTTCTGATTTCTCATGAACAAAGCATGAAGGAGGGTTTGTTTGTTATATTATCTTTTCAAGCCGGGCGCACTTAATGCCAGTTCCTTTTCATATTAGGGGTTTGCACATTATGCATGCAATCCAGGGGTGAGACTTGTCCAACTTAAAAATATTATGAATTAACTACTACTTCCTCATGAGCTAAAACATAGGCACAAAAAAGAGAAATGCCTTTGATTAATTTCGAGATGGTACATGAAAGTCTTCGTTAGGAATGGCAGGTAAATACTATGTATAGGAAGGTATAGTGGACTCATATGGCATAACAGGTTTAAAGGTTTTGGATGCACAAGCAGTCATTCCGCTTAGTACGGGTGGAGGTTTAGCAAAAGACTGGGAAGCGACCAACTAGAGAGCAATAACGGTCATAATCATGCAGAGCGACAAAGCAACATTGAATCGGGCATGAAAGTGATATAACAATTCTAAAACTCAAAGATCATCAAGGAAAAGTAGAATTTTTAGTCTTAAACATGTGTAAGCATGTGCCAAGTCAATCCAAAAATTCTCTAAAGGGAAATACCACCTTAGTATGCCAGACTATGAACAGTGCGATGCATGTAGATCATTTCGATAACACATTATGTACTCTAGTTATTCGGGACTAGCCACAAGGAAAGCATGAACCACTGAAAGAGCATTCTAAACATAGCACTATGTCGCTACAAGCTGGTCTCTAGATCATAAGTACAGGCATATGTACAAAAGTAGAAACAGAAAGAGTTCATACCGGTCTTCCTTGTTGCTTCCTTTCAGTCGATCTTCGTCATTACTGCTTGTCACTTGCACGATCGAACGTAGGAAATATAATCAAATGCAATCACGGACTCGAGCTGATCTCTGAAAACAAAGCAAACTAAAGAGAGAAAGGAAATCTTTTTGAGTTTTTAAAAAGTTGAATAAAAAGAAAAAGAAAGAGAAAATCTTTTTGTTGTTTTTGCAAATAGAGGAATAAAGAAGAATGGGCAAGAACTTTCGAAAGATCAAAGCGAATAAAACGGATAATACAATGAAAAAGTGAGAAGGGCACGTACTCCCCCAAGCTTAGGCTTTTGGCCTAAGTTGGTAGCATCTACTGCCCCCAGGAGCCTCCTGCTCCAGGGGTATGGTGGTGAGACCAAGGGTCGTAGAAGGATGATGGCGCGTACACCGAACTCCTCGGAGTCTCCCACGAGGAAGGTTCCGAGCGCCAAACAGAGGAAGACCCTTCACCAAACTCGGTGGCGGTCTCATCCTGAAAATGTGGTATCTCACCGTGCCTCTCCTCGTCGGGCACAACCCCCTCCATGGGGTTATGGAACTGATGCTGGACCATGAACTCATCGAACTGGACAACATCAAAGGACCATCCGTTCCTGCGAGAAAAATCAAACAAAAGAGGTGCAGGTAGATGGATCTCGCGTTCCGCGGTAGTTCCGAAACGCAAGATATAAACAAGGTTATCCAGCTCAGAACCCATGGTAACAAACTTATGCCTTTTCATAGCAGCAAGATCAAAGCTTAAATAAGTAAAAGGAGTATCATTAGGGTGTGGGGTGCCTCCAAGATGCTCTAAGATAAGTGTGGCATAAATGCCACCATATAAGTCCCCCTTGTTACCGTTCATAGCAAGGCGTCGAGCAATTAAGGTACCAATATTATAATCAGACCTCCCTGAGAGGGCCGCTGCCAGGATAGCAATATCCGGAGCAGAAATGCTGCTCGTGTTGTCACGAGCTAACACCCCTCTAGCAATATAATATGCAAAATACCTGAGGTGAGGAAACAAGATGTTGGAGATCTTCGACCGATGAATATCCCTCGTACCCATGCTGCAGAGAGAGTTGATGACAGTTTTCAGCTCGGAGGGCTGCGTGGCCATCCTTGCCGTCCTCCCAACGTTCGGCACACCTATTACTTCACAAAAATTTCCCAGAGTCATGGTGATAAGATCATTATAAATTTTAAACTCAATAGCACCTGAATCAGGATTATATCTAAAACTGTTAATGAAACCGGAGGTGAGTTTCTGATACTGAGTAACACGGCTCGTGACGAGTCGTGTCAAACCTGCATTAGCACAAAGATTATAAAACTCATCCTTGATTCCCGCAGCTTCCATGAATTCATCACATGGAAATGTCATCGCACGTGCTGGACTTGTGTCTTCCAACAACTCCAGGGGCACATGATCCTCATTATAGCTCACCCTAGCAGTCGATGGTGAAGCTGCGGCTCTAGTGACTCGATCGGAGTGTGCGGGCCTCCTCTTCTCAAGCCATCCTTTTGCCCTTCTTAACAAACTCATTTCTGAAATTTTTTACAATTTACAAAAACGAGGATTAAAACAATGTGAGCTAAGGCAAACTACTCAACTCACTTGCCCAAGGCATAAACTTGCATCAAAACTTGGAAAACAACTTTCTACACATGCATGCAAGCTCATCTCTACAGCACCAAGAACTACTAAATACTCACAAATGAGGCCACCAATCAAAAATCTAATTGGAGGGGTGGAGGAGTCACATACCAGGGAGTATTTGCACAAAATTTCAGCTCAAATGATGGGCTGTAGAGAGAGATCGAAGAATCGCCCCCAAGAATAGCAAGAACAGCAAGAAAAAGACTAGAACTCGGGTTTCTGGAAAAAGAGAGAGAGAGGGGAAGAAGAAGTACCTAGAGGGGGTCCCGTGGGCCCCAAGCGCCCTGTGGGCGCGGCCAGGGGCTGGGCCGCGCCAGCTGGCCGCCTGGGCCACTGGTGGCCCCCCCTGGCTGGCCCCAGGACTTTCCGGGTCTCTCCCGTTGTGGAAATTTTTAATATAATTTTTCTGGAATTTTTCTGAAAACTTCACTGTTGAAATTTTTTTGAAGTTCAAAAAGCTGCGAAACTCTCTGAAAACTTGAAGCAGTTAGTAGTATTGTGAAGCTTCAAAAACATAGATACTTGGTACAGCAAGTATGACAACACTAAAAACAATAAAAACATAGGAAGCTCAACTTTTTATCCATATAAAACACGTTCATTAGTAAGGTTGATCAAGTCTTACCAACAAACAAGCGGTATATAGAACAAAAAGTCTCACCTCCTACGAAGTAATCACTGAACTTTTACCTTGATGGACATTGTCCCTACCATGATAGTTTTGTATTTGTGAGGCACATGTAGTGGACAGTCCCATTCTCCAATTTTCACGGTCTCGATATTATCTATAGAGTTGAGGGCATGCCTCCTGTCGGTCTTCTTCGGAAAATATACCGTGTATTCTTTATCATTCACATGAAAGGTAACCTTCCCTTTGTTGCAATCAATAATAGCACCTGCGGTGTTAAGGAAAGGTCTACCAAGAATAATGGACATGCTCCCATCCTCGGGCATGTCAAGCACAACAAAATAAGTAAGAATTAAACAATTAGCAACTTCAACTGGAACATCCTCACAAATACCTATCGGAACAGCGGTTGACTTGTCAGCCATCTGAAGGGAGATACCTGTAGGAATTAGTTTCTCTAAACAAAGCCTCTCGTAAAGAGAGAGAGAGGCATAACACTCACTCCCGCTCCAAGATCACATAAAGCAGTTTTGACATAATTATTCTTTATGGAGCAAGGGATGCTGGGTATACCTGGATCACCGAGCTTCTCAGGGATCTTTCCACTGAAAGAATAGTTAGCAAGCATAGTAGATATTGCATCATTAGGAACTTTTCTTTTGTTAGTGACAATATCTTTCATATATTTTGAATAAGGAAGTAACTTAATAGCATCAGTCAAAGGAATTTGAAGAAAAAGAGGTTTAATCCATTCACAAAACTTATTGTAATGCTCTTCTTCTTTAGATTTGATCGACTTACCTGGAAAGGGCATGGGTTTCTGTACCCATGGTTCTTTCTCCTTCCCATGTTTTCTTGCGATGAAGTCTTCTTTAGTGTACCTCTTACGTTTGTCAGGTGCTTCTTCTTCTCGAACTTTAGGCGGATCATTCTTCTCATTATCATTACCTTCAGGTTCAGCACCGTCTTCAGTCTCAGCATCGGAAATAGATACACTGTTGGGATCAATAGCTGGCTCTTCATCTACAATAGGATCACTAGAATTGTCAGTCTCTTTATGTTTCTTCTTCTTATTTGGAGAGACAACAATTTCTTCTTCCTGCATTTGAGAATCTTGCTCGATTCTCTTCGGATGTCCCTCTGGATAAAGAGGATCTTGAGTACTAGTTCCTCCTCGGGTCTTAATCCCAAAAGCCTGCAATTTATCTCGTTTGGCATTGTTAGCAAGCAAATCTCTTTGCACATTAGAAATTTGATCGAGCTGAGTTTGAACCATATGAAAATGCTTCACAAGACATTGAACATCATTAACTGTTCTATCTAAAACACCAAGCAACTTTTTGATAGCAAGGGAATTATCATGCAACTGACTTTCTATCCTCTCATTAAAATGATTCTGTTTCATAATAAAATTATCAAACTCATCTAAACATTGATCAGGAGGCTTACCATGAGGGATGTCACTTGCGTTGAAATCTAAAAGAGAGTGTACCTCTACCATTGGAGGGTGAGTGGTAGGCTCACACAGCTTCTCAATAGGGGGTAGATTCTTCACGTCTTCAGCTTTAATACCTTTCTCTTTAATAGACTTCTTTGCTTCTCGCATATCCTCGGGGCTTAGAACAAACATGCCCCTCTTCTTTATTGGTGGAGGTGGTTCAGGGACAGACCAATCTTCATGGTTTTTGGCAATCCTTCCCATTAGATTTTCCGCATCGTCCGGTGTTCTTTTCCTGAAAACACAACCAGCACAACTGTCCAAATAGGACCTAGATTCATCAGTTAGAACAGCATAGAATATATCAATTAATTCATTCTTAGGAATTTCATGTCCTGGTCTAGCCCGAATCAAACCGCAGTACCTCCCCCAAGCTTTAGGGAGGGACTCATCCTGCAACTGTTTAAAGTTGTAAATTCTTTGTAAAGCAGCATGTTGCATATGAGCAGGAAAGTACTTATCAACAAAAGAGTGAGCTAAGTCCTGAGGACTCTTAATGGATCCGCATGGAAGTGAATCATACCATGCTTTAGCGCCTTCCTTCAAGGAGAAAGGAAGAAGCTTGGTCACATAAAAGTAGCGTATCTTCTCATCTGTGGTAAACAGGCTACCTAGCTCTCCAAGTTTAGTTAGGTGTGCAATAGCATCATCATTTTCTCTGCCATAAAAGGGGTCAGCTTCAACCATAGGCATAAGTGAAAGATCAACAGAGAAATCAAAATCAGGATCATCAATGCATATAGGAGATGTAGCAAACTCAGGATTAGGAACGGTTTTGTTTTTCAAAGAGTGTTTTTCAAATATTTTCTTAATAGTTTCAGGGTCAGAGCCGGCAAACTCTGTCAGTTCCCTGCATAAATCTTCATCAAGTATATAGTAATCATCATCAAGGAGCCTCTCCTGGAGTTTACTCAAATCAGGATAATCATAAGTTTCACCAATAGGGTAGCGAGTAACAGGAAGTTCAATTCCATATTTTTCAGCAGCAGCAGTAATTTGTTTCTCAAGAGCATAACCAAGCGAACTAATATCATCATCAAAAGTACTAGAAGCATCATCAAGAGTATCAGACATAGTAACAGATTCAGTAGGAGCATCATGTGGTGGTGGTGAGGCAAACTTACTCATAACAGAAGGTGAATCAAGAGTAGCACTAGTGCTCAGAGCAGTACCTCTTCTTGTAGTGGATAGTAAGATCGGAACCTTGGGGTCACCTTTCTTACCCATAGTGAATAAAGTGCAGCAGGTAGGATACCTCAAGTAGGCTTGTAAATATTTCTATGCTCCCCGGCAACGGCGCCAGAAAACGGTACTTGATAACCCTCAATCGTAAGGGATCGAGATAGTCTTCGCGGGCAAGAATAACCCAATTTATTGATTCGACACATGGGGAGCCAAAGAGTATTTATAAGATTTAACAGTTGAGTTGTCAATTCAACCGCACCTGAAATATACTAACTTGCAACAAAAGATAAGTGGTAACAGTGATATGATTGTGATGATAGTAATAATAAAAGTAAACAGCAAAAGTAAATAGCAGTAGTAAATGGTAGAAGTAGCAACTAGTGACAAGCGAGGTTTAAAATACTATAGGCTAGGGAGATTCATGGTTGGGCGTTGCATGGATGAGATAGATTCTAACTTGGGGCACGGCACACGGAAAAGTAATGATCATCTAGGAAAATATCAAACATTAGGCATGTATCCCGTAGGTAGTTGTACGTGCTTGCAATAAGAACTTGCACAACATCTTTTGTCCTACCATCCCGCTACGAACGGGGCCAAAAGGAACTAATGGATATTAAGGTGCTCCTGTCAAAGAGCACCGGAACAAAGCAATGAACTCAATGGATACATGTGATCCTGAAACTACGGACCATCCCCTTTGGTGTCCCAAGCTGTCACTTTTGGGATCGCCGGTTCCGAACCGTAACAGGTGCATACAACTCATAGATAGGATCAAGAACACAAATATATTCATGCAAACACATATGGTTCAGACCTGAAATCATGGCACTCGGGCCCTAAGTGTCAAGCATTAAGAATAACAAGTTGTAGAAAAGATGATAAACACCATACTAGATGATAGGCAACATGCCCCCAACAATCTGACGAACTATTACATGATCTAACTCATCCAATCCCTACCATCCCCTTCGCCTACAGCAAGGGAATTACTCACACATGTAGGGGGAAGTCATGGAGGGATGATGGAGTGGTGATGATGATGACGATGGCGACGATCTCCCCTCTCCGGAGGCCAAATCAGCCTCCAGATTAGCCCTCCCGAAGAAGAACAGAGGATGGCGGCGTCTCCGCGACGAAAAACAGCGAATGAACTTCCGATATGGGATTTCTGCGTCGGGAGGAAAAATACGGGCTAAAGTAGGGCACCAGGGGGTGTGGGGCCCACCCAGGCGCCCCCCGGCGCGGCCCTGGGGGGGGGGCGCCCACAGGGCGCCTGGGCACCCCCTGGCACCCCTCTGGCCCCACTTCTGGCATTTTGTATCTTCGGGTGCGTGGATTTTTCGTGGATTTTTCTGAGATGCTTAAAAATCCGTTTTCCTGCACACAAATAAACCATACAGGCAGCTCTGCTGAAAACAGCGTTAGTCCGGGTTAGTTTAGTCCAAATCATGCAAGAATGAGGTCAAAACAATATCAAAAGTGTTTGGAAAAGTAGATACGTTTGAGACGTATCAGTCTCTCTCACCCTCTATCCTCCCTCTCCCTCTCCCTCTCTCTCTCTCTCTCACTCTCGTGATGAGAAATCTGTTGTTTTCCCTTGCGATATTTTTCAGAGGTATGCATGTGTAGTTATCGATGTTTTCCCTTCCCTATATGATTATAGTGGGGTGTTTATTTGCAATCCGGATCGCCACCGGTACAAAAGAAAAATGGATCTTGCGCTATAAATTATAAGTTTGCTTCCAGAACAATATTTAAAAAATATTTAACAGGTAAAATTAACATCATATTTGGATTCTACACATTTTTTTAATAAAATTTCATATACAATATGTTAAAATCGAAGTTACGGTTTAAAAGATACGTATAATTTAAAAAATATTTGTTTGACTTAAATATATTACAAAAATATATTTCAAAATACTTAACATGTAAAAATAATCTCATATTCACATTCGACATATTTTTTAATCAAATTTCATATATAACATGTTCAAATCGGAGTTATGGTTTAAAAGATATGGATGATTTTAAAAAACATTTATTTGACTTAAATATGATCCGCGAATGAATTACCAAAAACATCTGGGGGGTTTTCGAAACATGTAAAATAACGGTTCGGGTATGACTTAAATCTGGACTGCGGGTTAATTTCAAGAAAACACAAGGATTTTTGTGTAAAATACGGAAAAACGATTTGTTTTAACTTAAAATAGGACTGCGTGTTTAATTCTCGGAAGTAGAGGGACTTTTCTAATAAATGCCATGACGGACGAGAAGAAACCCAATTTTCTTTATTATTAGGTAAAGATGGATATATCTTGTGTTATCCCAAAAAAATCAAGTCCAACCGTGGAGCAATCTTCAAAAACTTCACCTACAACTAACTACACTATAAGAGGGGCTGAGCAAAAGCGTACTTAGCCAATCAACGGTTTGCTAGGAGGGCGGTTAGAGTGTTTCATGGCAACATAGGAGGCTGACAAAACAGTAATAGGCATCGAGGCATAGCTAAAGAGCGAGACAACTAGCAAGGCAAAGATAGAGGTGATATCGGGGAACAGTCATCTTGCCTGGGAATCCGCAAGGAAGAAGAACAAGTCCATGAAGAAGACAAACGGACGAAGTCGATTGAATCCTCACGGCTCCGGAACGAAACTGAAGCTATTGAGAGAAGCAACCGAAAAGAAGCAAACAACATGGTAAACACACAAGCATAAACATGGCATATGATGCACAAACAAGTATGATGCATGTCTAGATTAATAAGCATGGCAATGTGCACAATTAAAACTTCAAATTAAGGGGAGCTCAATATGCAACGAGTTGCATATTGACGAAAGACCACATTTTATTTATTTAGTTGACTCTCGTTTATGAACCCAACAAGTTTAATTGTTTTTTTAGCATGGCAAGAGGTGAAGCATGAGCAATACTACACTATCTAGTCATTTTAAATGAGGCCGGAAATAACAAACAACAATTCCGGAAAATCCCCATGTCATTTAGCAATTTTTAAAGCACTCAACAATTTTAAGCATTTAAAGGTTGTTATCATGATGCGGATGACAAAAGCAAGTTTTATGCAATTTTTATTAAAACTTGACAAGAAGATGATATGGAGTATTTGTCACCGTGGTGGAAAGAAAGGGGCTACGGCGGCGATAACCGAAAATGGTGCCACAGCAACATTCTGGTGATCCGACACCTCGTGGAGATATCGGTACAAAAGAAGGACGACGGGAGTGTGAGCGTGTCATGCAAAGATGATGGGGTGCTCCCGGTTACCGGGTGCCCCACGTGTCGGTGACAAGGCAAACGAGGGGCATCGCAAGTGACGCTTCAGGCACGGTGCAATCAAGGGGAACATCTCATACAACAAGCATTTGTTCACGGGCGTCATCTCGGGGTATACCTTCGAAGCGAGCATTTCGGGGTGGTTTGAGTCGTAGTGGAAGTAGTCGTACGCGTTTCGTAGTCGTTCATTGGTCATCGAGGGACGTAGTGGTACTCATGGTCCGGTAGTGGAAGTAGTCATTCTCGGCGACGGTAGTTGTTCTCTCTCGTCGCGGTACTTGGTGGTCTTCAAAAACAGTGGTCGTAGAGGTACTTGAGGTCTCGTTCTCGCGACGGTAGTGGTACATGCACGTAGACGAACTTGACATTTCCGAGGGCTCCGACCATCGTGGTACTTGACGAATCCCCGTAGTCATACAGTTGTGGCCGAGGTACTTGGCAAAAACAAAGGCGTTGGTGGCTCATGGGTACTTGCAAGAACCAACATGAACTTGGTGGCAAAAGGCCTGGTTGAAATCAAGAACTGGGTATGGCCACGGTGATCGTCTTGGCATGTGGCTGCAGTGCAGACAGAGAGGAGGCAACGCTCAGCGCTGCTTGTGCTGAGGCAACGACGAACAGAGGCGCACGGAGAAGCAGCCAAGGCATGACCACAAGGGATCCATCCCGCGTTGACGGGGCACCGGCGAACGGAGGCGATAGAGGAGCTGCAAGCGTGGCTCTCGGGAGAAGAAGGCAAGGCGGCGCGGTGACTTGTTGTGGAAGGCTGGCGAGGCGACTTGCTGTGAAAGCCCGACAAGGCATTGAGGCGCGACTCTGGTCGCGGTCGCCGGCAGCGACCGAACACGACGGCGGGAGCTTGACGCTGGGGCGGCCTAGGGCGTGGACGAAGCTCCTATGCGGGGGGGTCGGGCACCTCGAGCGCACCAAATCATCTAGGCGGCGGCGTAGGAGGGATGGTGGTGGCGCTAGAGACGGGGGTGGTCGGCGAGGAGGTTGGCGGCTCGGGGCGAGGCGGATCGGGGCGCGGGGGAAGACGAGGTCATGGCGATGGGGTTCGAGCGTGTGGGTGAGGGCGAGGGAGAGAGGGAGATGGGAATCGGGCGAGAGACATGAGGGGATCGAGAGAGCGAGGGAGTTGGCGGTGCTGGTCGGAACGAGAGGGAGAGGGTTGGACGGGGTTAGGGTTAGGAGCTGGTGGGGGCGGCTGGGCCTAGCAGGCCGGCCTATATGGGCTTTCTCTTCCTTCCTTTAAAACATAAAAGAAGCAAAACAAAAGGGCAGAAAGAGAAGAGTGGACGAGAATTTTGGGCATGCGAATTAATCCCCCGGACTCACAAAAATGTGTATGATCCCAGAAAAAATAGAAGTGGGCATGAGGATTATTTTTCCGGACTGGTAAAATGCGTTGGTTCCATGAAAATAGAAAATGGCATGATTGGAAAATAAATTCAAATTCCTTTGAATTTATTTCAAATGGTGTGAACAAAGACTATGATTTAGAAGTGTCCAAAAAATGTTGAGGTTTTAGGAAGAGCCTTGATAAAAGAGAAAGGAATTGTTGGCGGGGTTTTGGAGTCAAAACTTGAAGTAGAGAAGTCATGGGAATTTTGCAAGTGTGTTTCGGTGATTCCAAAGAATGGAATAATTATTATAATAGCTCCATAACTATTAGAAGGATATGTTATAAAGAGAAGTCATCCTTCCCTCGATTTAAATAGATCAAACGATCTATGCCATTTATTTAGTTGAGATGAAACGATTAATGACATGATGGCATGATGACATGATGCAATGCAAAAATAAATAGAACAACCAAAAAGAAATACACGGCGAAAAACCCGGAACATATGGAAGTCTTCTGGGGCATCGGTTTTGGGGCGTCACATCTATCCACACTGTCAGCAGTTCTTCTACCAGTAGCTGAAAGTAAAGGTCGATGTCATTTCCAGGTTGCTTCGGGCCTTGGATAATCATAGACATCATAATGTATGTTTTTCTTCATACACAACCAAGGAGTTAGGTTATATATGCACAGAAGCACCGACCATGTGCTTTGATTGGTGCTCATATCGCCAAAATGAATCAGCCCGTCAGTACACTCCCCGAGCCTTATACTTCTAGGATCCTTGGAAAAAAATTCAAACTTTTTGTCGATTAATTCCCACTGAGCCCCATCTTTCGGGTGCCACATAAACCTATCCGCAATTCTCTCTTCATGATGCCACATCAACCTCTTTACCTCTCTAGGGTTTGCAAACAAATGCCTCAACCTTGGAATGAAAGGCAAGTACCAAACAACCTTGAACGGGATTTCTGTCTTGATCTCGTCGTCCAATTTGTACTTGTCATTTGCTCTCCCGCGCTTGTATCGTGCATGCTTGCATGTGGGACATGCACGAAAATATTTGTACTCACCACGATACAATATACAATCATTCACACAAGCGTGTATCTTCTGTACTTGAAGTTCCAATGGGCAAACAAATTTTTTCGCTTCATTCGTGCTTCTGGGGAGGATATTATCTTCCGGAAGAATTTCTTTGAAAAGACCTAACATCTCTATGAAGCCCTTGTTTGATAGACCATTTGCTGCTTTAAATCTGAGAAGCGCCATGGTGGCACTCAACCTGGAATATTTCTTTTTGCAACCTGGATACAATTATTTCTTGGATTCCGCATCAATGGTTGGCAGATCCTTGTACCCAATCTTATCCTTTTCTGGCCCATCGAAATCTCCAATCATAGCAGCAAAATCTGGCATATCAAGATCACCGTCATCTGCGTCGACGTCGACGTCTTGGTTTTGCAGTGGGCGTTTCGGCTTTTCGGTGTTCCATTGGTAGCTTGACACCTCTGCCCCGATGTTAGATTCAACATCCATGTGTGGCATCTTGCTGCCCTGGGTATCTTCATCCATGACCTCCTCTTCATCGTGTCTGGTTCAACATGTATATCCATCCATGAATCCCCTAGAGACTAAGTGCATCTGGACATCTGTAACTTCATGTTACTCTGTATTGGCACAATCAGTACATGGACACATGATGTAATCTGCATCACCAATTCTCCTCTTTGTACTTTCAGCCAAATTCATGAACTCTATCACGCCACTGATAAAATATTCGGTTTTCTTCTGATTCTTCATCGATCGAGGTCATTCCATTTGCAGGACACAAATGGTAATTAAAAACAAAACAACAACATTACTACACGGATTAACTGCTACCCAAACATGCGTGCGTGAATCACAAGGTTTTATTTTAATAATTACTGAGGGCGCTCCATGTTGTTATCCAGACGTGCAATGACAAAAATTAATGGCCAGTCAATTTACACGTAGAGTACTAGTACAACACTACACTTTGGAATTGAATACCTTAATTAAGCCAGTCACGAAAATAATACTTTAATTAATTAGCCGCGCAGCAACCTCCACCCATCAGACAGACAAGCACCGAGACAGCAGGGTCAAGGAGCAAAGCTTAGTGTGGTTGCCGCCTAAAGTTCGACCTCACTATCCCGCCATCGACCGCGATTGATGTGCTCGAATCATGCCGCCGCCGACCTCGATGGTTGAGCTCCTCCTATCTCCCGCCGAAGACTGAGGATTGACCTCCTATGACGCCGCCAACACCCATCGACCGAGGATTGACCTCTTCTCTGGTAGCCGCTGCCTAGGCCGCCGCCGCCATCTCTATATGCAGAGCGGCTGTTTTTTTACGGATATCCGCAGAGCGGCTATTTACCCGGTATCTCACTGTAACTCAGTTATATGGACAGGGTAGTACATCACATACGGTTATTGTCGGGGATATACCCCGCGGTATGACCCGGTCGGAATTATGACCCGACTAATGCTTGGCGACTCACTGGCGATCCACCCAGACATGGCGGTTTACAAGCAACCGCCCTGGACATTGTGACTTATTGGTGACCCGGTAGGTGTGTCATATGGATGATGCAGGCCAAGGCCCAGAAGGCCGGCTCATGTTATGGTGGGCTGGTTTAAGAGGAAAGGCATAAGGAATATTCCCTTACAAAGGAAGCAAGACTAGGACTCCACTTGTAATAGAGTAATCCTAATACTACTAGGACTAGTCATGTAACTCGCCCCTTAAACATATATATGGAGGGGCAGGGCTCCCAAGAGGAGAGAGAAGTAAGAAGAAACAATCTCTAGGACTAGACACAACTAGAGGAGAGCCGGTTTATACAGCGACTCCCTCATGATCATAATGAGACCTAGCCACAAACAGCATGTAGGGTTAGTACCGGATGATGTTTCCCGGGGCCCGAAGCTGTCTAAATACTTGTTTTGCGTTGTGTCTTTTGATTCCGCTCAACCCCTCTCAAGCTACTACATAGATGTGTTGGCCTCACGACTAAGTCCTGACCCTAGGACATCTTCCGTGACAATTCAACGATAGTTGGCGCCCACCGTGGGGCTTGCGCACGATGGTGTTGAGTTCTTTGAGGGAGCTCTTCAGGGATTGAGAAGCTCGCGATCAGTCGGATGAAGAAGAGCCCAGACGGAACAATCTCCTGGGTAGCCCGGTATGGGACAACCTAGGACAGAACTGACGAATTCATTGTTTTTGTGATCAGAATCATGGTTAATTTCGGAGCTCGCACTACCAATTTAGGGTTGAATCTGTTGAGACGTTTCGAAAATTACCAAAGACTGACAGGGTAAGATCGCGATAACTGAAAACAATCAACGGGTTGTTCCGTGACTTGAATCACACAGGTGAAATTTGCAGAAGCTACGACACAAGCATCAACGAATTCTACTGTCCAAGTTAACAAGTCTGAAGCGACCAAACCAAGTCGACATCATCGAGAGAGACCAAAAACTGGTATGGATACCTGCAAGGAAAGTCACGTGCGCGGCTGACGGCAGTTTTTGGGAAGAGATGAGGCGAGAACCCGGTTTCCGTTTCCGTCTCTAAGTCATCGCCGCACTCCACCTCGCTTGAGTCTCCGTCGCGGCTGAGTGGCCATCGGTGCGGCCGCCAAACCACCTCTGTCTCGGCTTCAAGTACCATCGTTGCGCCAGAGCCAATGGCACCATGCACAACTTTCCATCGTAGTGTCCGAGCCGTCGTGGCCTGCCTGAGCCCTCGCCGAGCCGCCTGTTTAAAACGGATATCAACATACAACTGCATTAAGGGTGTGTTTGGTTTGTGTCCAGGACACCATTTGCCTGGCCTGGACTATGCCTGAAGTGTGCCTGGTACTTGTTTGGTTCATGCCTGAAATATGAAATCCGTGCCTGGCAGAGTCATACCAACATAGATGATTAGCCTGGCCCAATTGAAAGAAAAGAATTGTTTAGTCCAGGCGGGTTTGATCAGCCTGAGCCAGGCGTCCTTTTCCTTGGGCTTGGGTGTAGCCTGGCAGTAATAAGCAGCAAGTAGCAGTACAGCTGGATGTTTGAATACTATTTAAGTACTCAGGTGACAACAACATGCAAAGGACATGAACCAAACAAAGGTGCGCCAGGCCAGCCTGGCCAGGCAGAATTTTCCATCCATTCAGGCTCCTTCCTAGCACCCATTTTGCCCAGGCACAGTGTCCAGGTCTTTAACCAAACAAGCCCTAAGTCGCCGTCGCTCCTTACCGGGTCATGGGAGCCCCTCTGCCACTTGTGAGCCGCCACCACAGACACGACTCCACTCCAAGTCGCCTCCGCCTTGGTCCTCCCGCTCCAACTCCGAGCCACCTCAACGAGCCGCCATCGGGTTGTCCATCTGCTGCGGCCGCTCCCCACACTAGTTTCTCGTACCGCCCCGCGCGGCTCCACCTCACGCCCAGTCTTCTCCGATTCCGAGCTCGCTGCTTCGAATCACCTATGGCCTGAGCCGCCGGTCGCCCTCGCCTGTACTATGCCATGTCGCCTTGCCGGCGCCCCAACATCTCCGCTGTGGCCGGCTAGCAGGCCGCTACTTTTTACTCGTTCAACCTCCATGACGTTTCCTGCCTTGGCCGATTTGGCGCGATCGTGCTGTCCAATCCGCCATACTGCGTGATTCGCCGACGAGTCTGCGTTACCAAGCCACGCCGTATCTCTCTTGTGCGCGCGTGGCTCCACTCCGCTTCTACTGCGCTCAGTTATGCCTCTATTACAGGTTGCCGTGGCCGTGAGTCGCTATTTCCGAGCTCGGCCTTGACTCCATGGTTGTACCTCTGCCTCATCTTACACCGTTTCCCAGCTTCTTCCACTACTACTCAAACTGGACTCTACTTCCACTACGGTTTTCAACACACCGGACTCCAGCTTGCCGGGGGCCTCTTCAACCACAGCGAGTGCCGAGTTGCCGAACTCCATGGCTGCATGCCGCCTGCTATGGGCCGCCCTCACATTACCAGCTCGCCTCCACCGCCATGGCATCGGCCTCGCGGCTTCCATAGTCGTCTCTCCGCCTTCGAGCGGCCCTGGCCGTCTCTCTGCCTCGAAGGAACAACAAATGTTGCCTCTGTGTGTCAGAAGAAGTGCTAATACTGGTTCAACTCTCCCTCAAGGGAGAAGCACTGCGAAAGGATATTGCAAACGCGCGCTAAACTACCCCCGCACGGTCTCGTTTCGAGCTGCCAAACTTCTATCGTGGCCTCTGCCTGAGTCGCCTTACTTCTGAGGTAAGCCGCCATGCTAGTTTTGCCTGACTACCTCTGCGTTGAGCCATGCCTGCTGTGTTGAGCCGCCGAGGCCGCGTTGAGCCGCCTCTGCTGTGTCGAGCCGCCGGGGCCGTGTTGAGCCGCCGAGGCTATATTGAATCGCCGCTGCCAGATCACCTGTTGTTTCTTAGTCACCACTCGAGCACTGCCTCCATATCGAGCCGGCCGCGCCTCGAGCTGCCCTCGCTGCCACTGAACTGCCGTGGCCTCAAGCCACCCGGCCACCAGAGATCTTTGAGCCGCCGAATCACCGGAGTCTCGCCTACAAATTCACCCCTGCGGGCGTCCGCTTCAAAGTTTGTTACACATGCAAGTGTTGACAAAAACAACAATGGGGCAGGAGCAAGTTGCATCGGACACTCTTGTCGCTGTTCACGTGAAAGATATCATGGATGAAATCACTTGAGTCGAGCAGATATCATGGATTAAAAAATTGGAGCTAGAGAATCAAGACAATTGTTTGCTACATCAACATGACGTGGCTGACTTACCCGTCCGCTTGGCTTACAGCGCCTGCGGTTGACTCGCCCCTCCGCCCGGCTTACAGCGCCTGCGATTGATTCGCCCGTCCGCCCGGCTTACAGCGCATGCGATTGACTCGCCCTTCCACCCGGCTTACAGCGCCGGTGATTAACTTGTCCGTCTGTGCCGGCTTACAGCGTCGCGGCCGGCTCATCGGTCTGTACCGCCTCTGATGCTACAATCGTCATTACTGTCCATCTCTCGCGGCCTGGTCTACATCAATACACTGGGCCGCGCCTATCTGCATGAGCTATTCATTGAGTATGAGCTAGTCACTGCTTGGGTAGCCCGGTTTTCTTCCAACAACTCTGGAGCAAATTATCATGTATTATCAGCCGTCGTCTGCATTGGATGGCTCAATGGGTGGGCACACAAGTTGCCTCCATTACAGTTTAGTTAAACTTCAAACAGCCAGTTGGAATGAACTATTGGCCGACTTGCTGACACGACTTATACGGGGTCATTTATAACACACCGCAGTCACCTCATGCTTCTGTGGATTCACATCGCGCTATCAACAATAATGATATACACCTTCTACTATGGTAAAATACGGAGAATCTCAAGACAACTCCTCGAATCGTCTTAAAACTCGGGGGCTACAATGATATGACTCACCAAGTCTTGCCAGTTTCAGCAAATTCAAGAACCCCAGGGCAATGAAGGGAAAAATAACCCGGCCCCGGAGGCAACTGCCCTATGTTGTGAAAAATTCAAAACCGTCAGAAACATTTCTGGCTCAAAATGAAGATTCTGGCTCTATATCCGGTTCTAAATCTGGCTCAAGGGAAATCTGTCTCCCACAAGGCTATGAAGGTCTCAATATCCAGTTTATAACTCCGGCTCAAGAAGAATATCAATCTCTCGCAAGTTCGTATTCTCAGGAAGATTATAGGGACCAAAGAGAGTTGGATACATAGCACAACTCAAACATAGATACCCGACAGGCACAAATCATAAGTATGTCACTTAGGGGCGTCCTGTTCAAACATAGGCGTATTCGACCAAAGAGAACATAGCGTTACTACCCATTTGACCAGGTTATCTTCAAACATAGGCGTATTCGACCGAAGAGGACATAACATGTGGATAATCCTACCTGTACCCAGCTGCTTCAACTCCATCAGGTCGTCCTGAGTAACCCGGCGAACTCTTGGCGATCTGTCTTATATGGCGTATTCGACCAAGACCTGAGCTTGCTAAGGTTCAAACGCCGGATGTCATGTGAGAGCACGGCTTACAGATAGTCAGGATAAGATCCAGGTTCAAAATGCCGCCTTCTTTGAAACTTGGTTAAACCAGCCTGTTTGCATGCGGAACTCTGACCACGCATACTCTTGATAAGTCATATCTGAACTTATCCAGGTTCAAATGTCGATTGGGTATCTGTGAGAGCCGGCTACAGAATGCAAGGATACTCGAGTGGCTTAGGCTAGTTTCATTGAAGTTTTCTATTATTGTACACATACATCATCATACATTGCATCACATACATACATCATCATATATATTGCATCATACATTTTATCATCATTACATCATCATAACATGTATCATATACGCATAGATATACTGATTTATATTGCAGGAACTGGTTTTTCCAAACCAGGTTATATTATTCAAATCTTTAATAGCCAACATGGCTGGATTTTTATTATGGTTATTAATAACCAGTATTACGATTGAGGTTTTCAAAGTCCCTTTCGCGCAATGGCTATTATCTTATCAATGGATATGATTTATTCTACAATGGAAGGAATAGTCCCGAGTCGCTTCAGGCTTACGACCTGACACTTGGAGGCTACATTATTCAAGTTGAGATTACATCAAATACGCAAGTCCCATGTCACTGCCAGCATGCACCATGGCACTTGGGAACTAATGCAAAGTCATTTTTTGCTCACTTTATTGAAGAACCGACTCATCACATTGTAATGAGTCGGCCCTTGGGGGCTACCAATTGCTCCTGTCAACAATTCAAGGTACACAAGTCTTAATCCATTATATTGAAGGGTCCACTGCTCCGTTGGTAAAGCACAAAGCTCTTAACCTTGTGGACGTGGGTTCAAGCCTCATGATGGGGTTTACATCATATGATGTTATTTTCAAAGAAGTATATATGAAGTCCCAGCTCAATATTATCTTACTGAGACGGCCCTTGGGGGCTACACGTTGCTGTTCAAGTCTACATGATCATATTTACAAAGTCTCTGTTCATTATTGCATAATGACCCGGCCCTTGGGGGCTACACTGGTTGAAGTTTTTATCAGCATAAGGCAAATTACAAGTCCCAGGTTGCTGCAAGCATGACAACCCGACACTTGGGGGCTACATACATATGTGGAATATTCAGTTTTGACTAGTGACTGAGATGAACAATCTGGATTTCTTCAAGGTTGCAACATTTGTATTGAAGCAAGTCTTAAGCTATCACTATGTTCTCCTCTTAAGACTTGGGGGTTACAGGTAATATGCATATAAAAGAGGAACGTCTTCAAATTCTCAGTTTTGAGGAAATCAGGAAGATTAATTGTGTGACCCGGCGTTGGCAACAATCGTGACCCGGTGTGTATAACAGTCATAACCCGGAATCATCAGCCTTTTATAACCCGGAGTTTTGGCAATGATAAACTAGCAAGTGCTATATCTTCAAGCCGGCTGAATATCAGATGAGCATTTCAAAGACCAGTATTTTTGTTAAGCATTGGGAGCCGAATCAAATGAATTATTCTTCACAATATTTCTCTGTGAGAAACCAATGTCAGCAAATTGATTACGAAGTTGGTCTATTGACCCGGATTTTTCAGAAGAAGTGCCCGGATTTTTTGCATTGGTAATGTTTGAACATATCTGCTAAGGAGATTTGCTATGAGATCATGGATACATATCAAGGAGGAAATGAAAAGGATTTAAGGATGACCAGGTACCGGTTCAGGAAAATATTTAACCCGGAGCGCAACCTGTTAAGTTTGTTATTGTGTTTATTTTACATGATAAGTTTACCATGGATAAATCCAAGCTAAACTGGGGGCTAATGTTGGGGATATGCCCCGCGGTATGACCCAGCCGGAATTATGACCCACCCGGAGCATGGCTACTCACTGGCGATCCGCCCGAACATGGCAGTTTACAAGCAACTCGCCTGGACATTGTGACTCATTCGTGACCCGGTAGGTGTGTCAGATGGATGACGCAGCCCAAGGCCCAGAAGGACGGCTCATGTTATGGTGGGCCGGTTTAAGAGGAAAGGCATAAGGAATATTCCCTTACAAAGGAAGCAAGACTAGGACTCCCCTTGTAATAGAGTAATCCTAATCCTACTAGGACTAGTCATGTAACCCACCCCTTCAACATATATAAGGAGGGACAGGGCTCCCTAAGAGGAGAGAGAAGTAAGAAGAAACAATCTGTAGGGCTAGACACAACTAGAGGAGAGACGGTTTATACGGCAACTCTCTCATGATCATAATGAGACCTAGCCACAAATAGCATGTAGGTTTATTACCGGATAATGTTTCCTGGGGCCCGAAGGTGTCTAAATACTTGTCTTGCGTTGCGTCTCTCGATTCCGCTCAACCCCTCTCAAGCTACTACATAGATGCGTTGGCCTCACGACTAAGTCCTGACCCTAGGAGATCTGCCATGACAATTCCACGACAGTTATGTAGCGGCAACCATGTCTAACCTATGTTGTCTTCTCACACGGTTTGGTGTGGAAATTGTGTGTGACATTGTAATACCTAACACAAACGACATGTATAAACAGTGTACTGTATACACCATATATCTAGTGCCATTAGTAGTTGTCGAACGTTAGCTTATCTCCACAGTTTCCCCATTTCCCCCAACTCCCTACATAGCCTCCAAATTCCCTCGCGTGGCGCTAACATTGGGGGAATGCGGACGAGTGGTGCTCATGGTTTCGGTGCGGCTACTCCTGCCCGTATCGCCGCCACGACGGCGGTCCCGCCGAGCACTTGCCTAAGGTCATCAGGAGGCAGGTGTACTCCGGATCCGAATCGTCCTGTCAGGTTCCAATCTATCCCGGTCTTTTTTAGCATGTCCAAAGTATAGCACCTTGCTGAATCCGTCCTGAATGAGCCCCCGCCCCCCCAGGAAAGTGATCTACTGCCGGATCCGGAGCTTGACTCCAGACTCCCGCAACACGAGTTCGACTTCGAGTTTTGCGGCACCGAGAAGTACCAAAAGCTGAGTTGTGTGCACGGGAACACTCCCGCTCGGCGTGTATGCACGAAGGGATTCGACATTGGCAGGCAGTTTCTCAGTTGCCCCCTAGAGGTTAGTGCTAATTAAGTTCATCATTTTACTTAAGTTAATGCCACCACTCATCCAGAATACTATTTAACATTGGCAGGGATATGAGGCTTGTGCATTTGTTAACTGGCTGGATGAAGAATGACATGGCAGGGCTCAGAGTGTTATCACCAAGCTCGCAGAAGATAACGTAAAGCTGAAGAAGAAACTGGCTAATCTGGAATGTACAATCAGTACGATGAAGCAAGAAAGAATCAATCACAGGAAACAGATGAAAGCAAGAGACAAGGACGTACTAGCATGTGTAGTTGTGATTGTCGCATTAGCCATGTTCTATGCACTATTTGCAATGATGATTAGGGGTCTTGTTTGACAGTATTGCTAAAGCACATCTAGATGTGCTCTAAGTAATGCACACCTAGGTCCTATGCCATTGATGCTCTGCGAAGATTTGTGCAGATATTTTTCTTTGTCTTTTTTATTTTCCTTTCTAGTTTGATTATTACTGGCTTTATCAGCGGCAAGAAGCGTCCTCACCAAGACGATGTCGCGGGGCCATCCAACAACAACAACAACAACAAGAAGGACTAAATTAAGCAGATTGTATATATCTCTGTTTATGCCGTCAATTTCATCGCAGACGGTTAGTAATATGTATTCGATAGAGATCTCCTACATTATCGGCCACAGGTTGGTTTCTTGAACTATGTGCCATGACGAGCACACAATTCACAGAAAAAGACCATATGGGCTGTCTATAGTGATTGCACACAATTCTGATTACCGACCTGTTTGCCGGTTATCACACACATCTTGTTACACTGAATCGTTTGTGTTCACCTCAATCAGCGCAAATGGTTCATCAGAGTGAACTGTATGCCGTATATCGCACACACCTTGATCTAGCTGCCCATTTATGTTGTTCTGTCTCATCGCAAACAGTTCGTACAGATCAACCGTATGCCCCTCATCGCACACGCAACTAAAATCTGAACCGTGTTTGATGTATCATTTGTCGCAAACGTTTTGCATATTTTTTGATGGTTTTTTTACATCACCATTTGCGATTAATGCATCTCACATAGATTTGTCAAAGGGTCCCTGATCGTAGTGTCACATTATCAGCAACCTGCAGTAGTGTCGGGGGAAACTGTCCTCCCACGAGCACCTATGGGACCGGAGCCCCTTTTACATTGCGGTAAGGGAGCGGAGGGTGCACGGAGAGCAGATCGAGGAGCGCACGTAGGCAGTTTTACCCAGTTTCGGGCCGCGCGGACGCGTAAAACCCTACTCCTGCCTTAGGTTGTATTGAGTTCTTGAGCTCGGGAGGTTAAAGAGCTACAGTATTGGTTACACCGAGCGAGAGAGTTGTCTAGGTTTCGAACCCCCTCTACGTTGTGCATGAGCCTCCTTTTATAGCTCAAAGGGGTCACCGACAGGTGTCAACGTAAAGGAGGGTAAAATTGTAATTTTGGTGGTAGTTGCAACAGTGCGTGAACAGTATATGAACAGTGGTCTTCACCTAACTTTGACAGTAGGGGACAAGGGCCTTAAATGCCCGTCGCCGTCGACCCCAAAAGTGTCCGCCCATGCTTCTCCGTTCGCCACGGCGGTATCCTCGTCACCGCGGCTTGCCACCGTGCCCCCCAGGCTGCACAGCCATCTGCCACGTGCCCCCGGAAGGGCCCCAGGGCGACGCGTGGGCCGATGAGCTGGAGCGCGGGCACACAGCGTAGGTCTCCCCAGCAAGCACCTTGCCGAGGTAGTGATCTTGTCGGGCCCGAAAGCTTGTCACTCTCCTGGTCCTGCCGGGGCGCAAGAAGCGCCGAGGTATCTCTTGAGGTATGTGTTCCTTGGCCTTCCTGGCAAGCCCCTCTTGCCAGGGTCTTGTGCTAAAGTGATAAACTTGAGCCTGGTGCGGCCTTCCCGGCAAGCTCCTCTTGCCGGGGCCTTGATCTTCTGTCTTGTATACTTTGTTCTTGAATGGCTTCATAGGGACCAGAAAGGTTCCCGGCAAGCACTTGGTAAGCCCTGTCACGGGAAGCTGCTACTGCCCGTGCACAAGTTGGGGTACTAAGGTACCCCTATCTTAGTACACCGACAGGAGCCCCCGGGCCTGGGCCACACACGGTGCCGAGCGCTGTTTGGCCAGGCCCAAGACAGTGCACGGGCACACGCGGCCCACGGCAAGCCGTATCCCCTTCCGTATCCGCCGCATCCCTCCCTAACGGCACGCGTCGATTACGGCGTGGTGGGAGAGATCGTGGCCTGTTCTTTAATGGGAAATGCGGAACGTCCCCCACTTCCCCCTTAAAAGCAAAGGAAGCAGGGGCAGTTCCCCTCCATCGTCTTCATTGCGCCTTGATTCTCCGGAAACCCCCGTCGCCCTCCGCCTCCCAAAGGTCGACAGAGAGCCAAGCCCCTCCCTTCCTCCGCCGTCTACCACATCCGCGGCACCGTCGACCTCCTCGCCTCTTTCCTCACCGCCCCCGCCATGGCTCCGAAGAGCGACAAGGCGAAGAGCGACAAGGCCAAGAAGGAGAAGTCCGAGCAGGCGGCGAAGCTGGCAGCCCTGCGGAAGAAGTGCGTGGTCTTCGCGCCGAGGCTTGGCTCGAGGGAGCTGCGGAACAAATACTATTTGTTCTGGGCGAGGGAGACCAAAGCTCATCCCCGCACCAGAGTCTTCCCCGCCGTCGCCGCTGACATGTTCCCCGGCGGGTACTTTTTCTTCGCCGCGTTCTTCCATTGTGGTCTGTGCCCTCCGTTCTCGGAGTTCTTTTGTGATGTAATGAATACATATGGCCTCCACCTCCTAGATTTCACCCCCAACGCCATCCTTACGATGGCCGTTTTCGTACATCTGTGCGAAAACTATGTTGGGGTTCATCCAAACGTAGCTCTTTTCCGCCACTTATTCATGCCTAGAGTAGAGTCAGGTGCTCCCCTCTCTGGCGGCATCTCCTGGATCTTTAGGCTGAACAAGAAGGACTCGTACCTGAAGGGAGAGCTTCGCGGCAAGTGGGAGGAGTGGAGAGCCGATTGGTGCTGGGTGCTGGAAGATAACCCATAGCCCTTTACCTCGCCGCGCCAGACTTCCATAGTGCGCGGCAGGGATTGGAGTGAATTGGCCCCGGAGGACAGCAAGCTTAATATCGCCCTTATTAGGATCATTCGTCTCCGGGTCGCCAATCTGACTATCGGAGAAGTTGGAGCAGATTTCCTCCACCGCCGCATCGCCCCTTTACAAGAAAGGAAAAGGCCCGCCTGGGAATTCGGCAATGCGGCGGACATCATGAGGCTGCGCCCTGGATTGAACTACAACTTCACCGCCTTGGAGCTGAAGGGGATGGTCCGGGAGCTCTTCAAGCATGACCCGGCCCACCCGGAGTGGTTCAGACCTTCCCAGGGAGTGGTGCCGCTATGCAATAGCACTGCCCGCGATTCCCTACGCGCGATGATGCCCGAATGCGACTCCCACGGCGTCGTCCCCACTTGGCTGGAGCCTCCACCGGATATCGTGCTGACCTTCTTCGACAACTTGGTCGAGAAGCCCCGCAACACCGAGGAGAACAAGGGCCTTACCCGGGCTACTACTGAGCGGGATATAGCTTACATCGCCTCCAGGATGGAGGAGGCCGCCGCAGCTGTGGCTGCGGGTGACTTTGGATACACTGTGGAAGAGGCACAGGCCGCGGACGCAGTGAGTCAAGCAGAGGAGGCGGAAATCCTCAAGCTGCTGAAGCTTGCGCCCGAGGAGTTTGCCGGGGAGCCTTCCGTGAAGTTTGCCGGGACGAGCGAGGTTCCCGAGGGGAGCGAGGCCACCGGGCATGGCACTGAGTCCAGCGGGCATGCCGAGGAGGAGGAGGACGCCGAGGCCGATGAAGACTCTGGTGGATCTCTGAATCTTGACGATGATGCCTCCTCGTCCTCGGAGAACTCTCCGCCACCGCCAAGCCCAACGCAGCAACCGAAGAAGCGCCTCCGCAAGGCAGCTGAGGCGGCGAGGCCACAGGCATCTCGACAGCAGCCGGCGCGCCGTGCGACGCGCGCCACCAAGACGAGCGAGGTCGTCAAGGAGGCGCCCCGTGCTCGAGCGCCAAGCGGAGGGGGATCTTCCCGGAGCGGAACGGGTGCTCCTTCTGCCCCTCGGTCCTCGGCGACGACGGGGGCCGGGTCTTCGCAGCCCACAGCCCCGGAGACCGCCAAGCGCCCGAGGGAGCCTTCTCCTCCAGCTCCTCGCGTGGGAGCACCCTAGGCGGAGTTTGACTTCTCCGCCCTCAGCTCTGACGAAGAGGAAGAGGAGTAAGTACTTGCGATTCTTTTAGTTCCTTTGATTTTGTCTTGATTTTCCTTGCTTGGTTCTGATCTTGCTTTTGTTTTGCTTCACAGGACCTTGACCCAGCGGATGGCGAAGAGGGCCAAGATCCATGTGGTCACCATTGAGGACGACGAGCCCGTCGCGGCGACAAGCGACGCGCCGGCGACGAGCTTGCCGGATCAGCCTGCTGCTCCGAGGAGCAGCCCCCAGCGCAGCCCCCAGCGTAAGTCTGGTATTCATTTTTCTGCTTGACGGGCGCGCTCGAGGTAATTGCTTGTACTGATATTTTGTTGTTTTGTGCAGAAGTGGAGCCGCAGCCGCAGGAGCACCCGGAGGTCGCCCTCGACGAGCCACTTGCTCCACCCTCCCCGCCAAGGATGAACTCCCCGGCGAGGGAGAACGCTCCGCCAAGGACGGGTACTCCGCCAAGGGCGAGTACCCCGCCAAGGGTGAGCAGCCCGACAAGGGTGAGCGGCACGACAAGGGTGAGCTCCCCGCCAAGGGAGGGCGCATGCGGCCCTCCGCCAGCAGGGGCCACTACTCCACCGCCAAGGGGAATTCCCCGGCGAGGGACCCCGTCGTCGAAGAAGTCCGCGAAGGTAAACCTTGCAACTTCTTCTTCTTGAATTTATCTTTTTGGATATTTGCTTGATTCTTTCTTTTCTTCTTCTTCTGCTAGATCCTCCTGCACCGGAGCGGATGGAGACGGAGGCCAACGCTGAGGGGGAAGTGCACGGCGCCGGCGGCAACACCACTGCCACCGAGGGAATGGCTGGAGCCGATGAGCCGGCCATTGAAGAGACCGCCCCAACCGCCGATGCCGCTGCAGGGGAAGGGACCGGCGACCATACCGCTGGCCCGGAGGCTGCGGGAGCGCCGGACGTTGCCGACCGCCGACCCTTCCGCCTCCGCGGACCGGTCGGGCGTCTACTTGGAGGCCGCCAACGGGGTTTTCATACAAGTCCCGTGGGCGTCCTCGTCTCGAGCACCCGCGGAGGGAGAGACCTTTGACGGAGAGGTCCTCGCCTCCGCTGGATCGAAGGTCGTTGAAGCGCCCGGCAGCAGCGATGAGCCCGAAGAGGAGAGACTCCTTCGTCGGCTCCTGGCCTTGTATCGGGCCAGGCAGGCGAAGTTGGAGTCTCGGGAGGCTCTGGCTGCCAAGGCTGGAGCTCATCTGGAGAAGCGCGCCGCAGAGCTCCGTGCCGACAACCAGGCGGCCCTCCGCAACTTTGCGGAGGAGCGTGAAGAGCTTGCCGGGGCGCAGCAGGCCTTCCTCCTTGAAAAAGCTGAGGCCGAGGAGCAGCAGCGGCTGGCCGCCGAGGAGCTATCCCGGCGAGAAGGAGTACTCAACCAGCGGAAGGTCAACCTCGATGCCCACGAGGACGACCTCGCCGCCCGGGAGCAGGCCATTGGCGGGGCTCTGAAGGAGGCGAGGAGCGCCGCAGCCGCCGCAGAGACCGCCAAGAAAGACCTGGAGGCCAAGGTGAAGCAGCTGGAGTTGTTCCTGAAGGCGAGCGAGGACAGAGTCACTGCGCTCAACGTGGAGCGGGAGAAAGACGCCCACACCAACTCTGAGCTGCAGGTACGTCTCTCCGAGAAGGGCACAGAGCTCTCTGACGCCAAGAACTCCATCGCTGACTTAGAGTTCAAGGTTTGCACCTTGACTGATTCGCTCGACGCCGCCCGGGACCGCGAGACGAAACTGAAGGACGAACTCCGCAAGGAAAGGGCCTTAGTGGAGAGCGCCGCCGTCTCGGCGAACAACTTCAACCAGGCGGTGGAGCAGTGGACTGATGAGCTGGACACCTCCGCTGCCAACATTGACGTGGAGATGACGGCGCTGAGGGCGGAGCATCTCGTGTACTCCCCGGACGAGAGTCTCCCCCACAGCGCCAAGTTGAGTCTATTCTTCAGGGGAATCGCGCCGGCGCTTGCGCGGCTGCGGGAGAAGATCCCCGTGCAGCTGGCCGACGAGGCGCGTCGGCTCTGCATGGGCACCTTGGAGCGGGTCTTGTCGAAGATCGTCTACCGCAACCCCGGCATCAACCTCGTCAACGTCCTCCGCACCTTGCCGCCCGAAGCTGACCAGGAGGCGTTGAAGGCGCAGGTTGCCCACATCGTCGCCAAGGTGGGCAAGATCACGAGGCGTGAAGGCGACCGTGTGGATTAGATCCCTTTCTTTCTGCTTCCTTAGCCGCTGCCAATTAAGTCATAGGCAGTAGTTGATTAGAACAGCGGCAAGCTATCTTTGTAATATACAATCTTATTTCGAGTTATCAATGCAGTGTTATCTCCCTTGCTTTGGTCCCTTCACTTTGTATGCACTCCACCCTACGCTTTTAGGGAACTTGCCGGCAAGGGGCCCTTGCCGCGAGCGCTGAGTGCTGGACTCTTAGCAGCCTGCTGGCAAAGGCCTTGCCGGCAAGAAACCTTGCCGCAGCTAGTCGCAGCACACTTAGGTTGCTGAGCGAACTCGAAAACGAAGTAAGGGCGCGACACTTGTCGCAGCTCACTTAAGTCGTTGAGCGTGCTCGAAACAAAGTAAGTGTGCGGCTAGCCACGGGTAGGTTCCTCCGCGCACAGGTTTTCCATACAAAGTGTGGTTGTTCAAGGAAGATAACTAAAATTTAAAAAATTTGAATTACTCAAACTTTGGTAACTTAGCTTTCATAGATTGTTTGCTCCCCGACAAGGCTTCTCATTCTTGAACAGCACTTGGTTCATACGCCTCCATATCCTTCCCCCCCGGCAAACTTGTGCGCGAGGAATACTCCTTCTGCTTAAGAGGGAGAGGAGAAGAGGAGGAAAAACAAATATAGGGCCTCATGGCTTGCTAGTGCTTACCGGGGACGTGCGTTGCACGTAGTGTCAGATGATGCATGCAAATAACAAAGAAAAGCATGAAAATGACAAATAGTGCTATGCACAAAAGCTTTACTGATGCACGGGGTCTGCGCCCGGCTTTGTACAAAGGTTTACATGCAACAGCGGCAAGACTTGTACAAAAGGTGGTTGCTGGAGCAGATCACGGCAACCGCGCCTTATGGGTGAAACTTGCGAAGATGCTCTATGTTCCAGGAGTTGCTCACCGGTAAGCCTTCTTCGGTCTCAAGGCGGATAGCGCCGGGCCTTGTGACTTGTCTCACCCGATAAGGGCCTTCCCACTTCGGCGTCTACTTGTTGGAATTCTTGGCGGACTGAACACGCCGAAGAACAAGGTCGCCTTCCTCGAGACTCCTGGCCTTGACCTTGCGGCTATGGTAGCGACGCAAGGCTTGCTGGTATCGAGCAGCTCGTACAGCAGCCTGGAGACGTTCCTCCTCAAGGAGCAATGCATCATCTTGTCGCAGTTGCTCTTGCTCGAGCTCATCATAAGCGAGCACTCGAGGAGATCCGTATACGAGTTCCGTGGGGAGAACTGCCTCTGCTCCGTATACAAGAGCAAAGGGTGTCTGTCCGGTGGCTCGATTTGGTGTCGTTCTGATTGACCAAAGAGCCGCTGGCAACTCCTCTATCCAGTTTCTTTCGCACTTGCGCAGCTTGTCGAAGGTTCTTGTCTTGAGTCCGCGCAGCACTTCAGCATTGGCCCTCTCCGCTTGACCGTTGCTCCTCGGGTGAGCAACAGAAGCGAAGCAGACCTTGGCGCCAAGGTCTTGGGCGTACTGCATGAAGGTGCGACTGGTAAACTGTGTGCCGTTGTCGGTGATGATCCTGTTAGGGATTCCGAAACGGCAAACAATCGATCTGAAGAACCTGACTGCTAACTGTGATGTCACCTTTCTCACTGGCTCCACTTCTGGCCACTTTGTGAACTTGTCGATTGCTACGTACAAGTACTCAAAGCCCCCGACTGCGCGGGGAAAGGGGCCGAGGATATCGAGCCCCCAGACCGAGAAGGGCCAGGACAAAGGAATCGTCTGGAGAGCTTGAGCTGGCTGGTGAATTTGCTTGGCATGGAACTGGCACGCTTCACACTTGGTTACTTGTGCAGTTGCATCTTGGAGGGCTTCTAGCCAGAAGAACCCTTGCCGGAACGCCTTTCCGGCAAGTTCCCTTGCGCCAATGTGGTGGCCACATATGCCTCCATGTATCTCTGCCAACAGCTTCTGTCCATCTTCTCTGGAAATGCACTTCAACCTGACACCATTGAGTCTTCTTCTGTACAGTTCATTGTCAACGAACTGGTACATACTTGACTGCCTGGTTATTTTCTCTATCTCTTTTGGCTCGTCGGGAAGTTCTCCAGTTTGTAGAAAGCGGACGATCTGCTGTGCCCATGCTGGAGCTTGAGGCTCAACAACAAGGACTAAAGGCATGAGGGCTGCTGCGGGAACCTCAGCTTCTACGGCAAGAACCTGCGGCTCTGCCGGAGCTGATGGTCCCCCGGCAAGCCTTCCGGGGCAAGGCTTGTCGGGAACGCCTGCTTCAACTGTACAGACCCTTGGATCTGCAGGAGCAAACTGTTCCTCAGCATCTTGGCTGTTGATCTTGGGGACCTTGGCGGTGGCTTCGGGAAGATCCGCCGGCAAGTAGTCGCCGGAGACCAACTTTCTCTTCTTGTTTTGCCCAACTGATGGCGTAACGGATGGCTGAGTTAACTTGAGCAGGAAGGTCCCTGGTTCCACAGGTAACTTCATTGCAGCACACTTTGAGAGGCCATCCGCAATATCATTCTGAGCTCTTGGGACGGCTCCATTTGCAGACCCTCAAAGTGTTCTTCAAGCTTCCTCACTTCATCAACATAAGCTTCCATCAAAGGGCTCTGATAACTCTTATTCACTTGTCGGACCACCAATTGTGAATCTCCCCGCACAATCAACTTCTTGATCCCAAGCTCGGCCGGCAAGCAAACCTTCATACTCAGCAGTATTGTTTGTCGCTTGTTCCTTGGGAAAGTGCATCTGGATAACATACTTGAGGTGCTCTCCGGTGGGCGCTATGAGTACCACGCCGGCACCGGCGCCTTGCAGCGAGAAAGCACCATCAAAATACATCATCCATTCGTTGGTCGCTTCTTGGACGGGGATGCTTGTCTCTTGGACTTCTTCATCTGGCATTGGGGTCCATTCTGCTATGAATTCTGCCAAAGCTCTGCTATGTATGGTTGAAGTACTCTCAAACTTGAGACCAAAGCTTGACAGCTCCAGTGCCCACTCGACGATCCTGCCTGTTGACTCTGGATTTTGCAATATCCTCTTCAACGTAAAGCGAGTGACCATCGTTATCTCGTGTGCTTGGAAGTAATGGCGCAGCTTCCTTGAGGCCATGAGGAGGCCGAAAAGCAACTTCTGCACCCCAGAGTATCTTGATCTAGCCCCCTGCAAGAGGGAACTTACGAAATACACTGGGCGCTGCACCATCTTCTTTCGCACTCCTTCTTGTTCCTGCGCAGACTCGTCCTTGTCGGGGCCAGAGCTTGTTGGGGAAGCCCCCTGCTTGTCGCTGGATTCGCTTGCCGGGGATGTGGGTTCCTCATCCGCCTCCCTCTCTGCTACTAACGCAGCACTAACCACTTGATTGGTTGCCGCTAGGTACAGCAGCAACTTCTCTTGTGGTTTAGGTGCGACAAGTATCGGAGTAGAGGACAGGTATCCTTTCAAGTCTTGCAGCACTGCCTCCGCTTCCGGAGTCCATTTCATAGGACCTGCCTTTTTCAAGATTTTGAAGAAAGGCAGGGCGCGTTCTGCAGACTTTGAAATGAACCTATTGAGGGCAGCCACACATCCAGCAAGTCTTCTTACATCCTTGACGCGCTTCGGGGCTTCGATCTTCTCGATGGCTTTTATCTTGTCGGGATTGGCTTCAATCCCCCTCTGGGACACAAAGAACCCGAGAAGCTTGCCGGAAGGAACTCCGAAGACACACTTCTCGGGGTTCAGCTTGAGTTGGATCTTGCGCAGATTCTCAAAGGTTTCCTCTATGTCCTGTATCAGGGTATCTTTGCTCTTGCTCTTAACCACTATATCATCCATGTAGGCTTCTACATTTCTATGGATCTGTGGCTCAAAAGCGGTGTGCACTACTCTCGCAAATGTTGAGCCTGCATTCTTCAATCCAAAGGGCATGCGTATGAAGCAATATGTGCCACATGGAGTAATGAATGCAGTCTTTTCTTCATCTTCCTTGGCCATGAATATCTGGTGGTAACCTGAGTATGCATCAAGGAAGGAAAGCAGCTCACATCCGGCGGTGGAGTCAACAATCTGGTCAATACGCGACAAGGGAAATGGATCCTTGGGACACGCTTTATTCACATCAGTGAAGTCTATACAAAGTCTCCACTTCCCATTGGCCTTGTGCACGACAACTGGATTGGCTAACCACGTAGGATGGATCACGCCTCTAACCAGGCCTGCTGCTTCCAACTTCTTTATCTCTTCGGCGATGAATTCTTGGCGCTCCACGGCTTGCTTCCTGACCTTATGCTTGACGGGCCGCGCATGAGGACAAACAGCAAGCTTGTTCTCAATTACCTTCCTGGGAACGCCGGGGATGTCAGATGGTTGCCATGCAAACACATCGACATTCGCCCGCAGGAAGGCAACGAGCGCGCTTTCCTATTTGTGGTCGAGTGTAGCACTGATGGTGAAGGTACCACCAGTGCCGTCCTCCTTGGCGGACACCTTCTTGGTTGCCGGTGGAGCTGTCATTCCTTTCTTACACTTGCCGGTGGAGCTCGATGGTGCATCCTCGACGGCAGTGCAGCACTCCGAAGAGGTGCGTTTGCCGGAGTGGGCCCCAGAGCTCTTGCCGGACTTGGTCTTGTTCTTCCCCCGGGAGCTTCAGCGGCAAGTGTGTTGCTTTCTGCTGCGGCTGCTGCATCCCGGTATATCTTGTCGGCGCAGATAAGCGCGTCCTTCTTGTCGCCAGGGACAGAGATGACGCTTATCGGCCCCGGCATCTTGAGTACATTGTATGCATAGTGGGAAGCTGCCATGAACTTGGCGAGGGCAGGACGTCCAAGTATCCCATTGTATGGTAATGGGATATGGGCAACATCAAACGTGATTCTCTCTGTCCTGAAGTTGAGCTCCCCGCCAAAGGTCACTGGCAACATAATCTTCCCCTTCGGCTTGCTCCTTCCCGGGTTGATCCCTTGGAACGACCCGGTTTCTTCGAGCTCGCCGTCCGGGATCTGTAGCTTCTTGATCACAGCCGAGGAGATCAAGTTCAGGCCGGCCCCGCCGTCAACCAACATCTTGGTGACCTTGAGGTTGCGGATAGTTGGTGAGACCAACATCGGCAAGCACCCGACCGCAGTGGTGCGGTCAGGGTGGTCCTCAAGGTCAAAGATGATGGGCGTGCCGGACCACTTCAGCAGCCTGCGTGACTCGACGGGCGGCTCTGCTGCATTCACTTCTCGCACCCACTGCTTGAGCTGGCGGTGGGAAGTGTACAGAGAGGCGCCTCCGTCGACACACAGAACCTCTGTGGCCTTGTGGAACTCCTGCTCGCTGTTGTCTCCTTCTTCCATGTCATCATCGTCGTCTTCATCCTCATCCTTGTCGCGGCCCCGGGGAGGTCTGTCACCTTGCCGCTGCTTGGCCTTGCCGCGGCGTCCTCCCCGGCCATTGAACGGCCGCTTCTTGCTGGGTTCTCCTCCGCCTCCTTGGGCCTTCTCCTTGTCGCGACGCTCGTATTCAGCCTTCTGCTGTTCTACGAGGTACTCGACACTTTTGCAGTTCTGAAGATCGTGGCCCTTGGTGCGGTGGATCTTGCAGTACTGCTTGTCGGAGCCGTCCTGCTTGTCGGCTGCCGCTACAGGGGCGGGCTCCTTGCCGGAACCGCCAGCCTGTGCCTTCTTGGCGGGAGCCTCCTTGCTGGACTGCTCGACAACCAGCACCTCCTTGCTCTTCTTCTTTCTGTTATTCCGCCGCCGGCTTTTCCTTGCCGGGGCGGCATCCTCGCTGTCGCTTCCTCCTGCGCCAGCATCCTCTCCGGGGAGTCTCCTCCCCTCTTCAGCGCGCGCGGACTTGTCAGCCAGAGCGTAGAGCTCGCTGACATCCTGGATCTTGGTCATAGCCATCTCTTCCCTCATCCGGCGGTTACGCACGTTCTGGTGGAACGCGCTGATAACCGCGGCAGGGTGGACGTCGGGAATGTTGTGCTGGACGCGGCTGAATCTCTGGATGTACTTGCGCAGGGATTCTCCCTCCTTCTGGGCCAGGATGTGGAGATCGCTCTCCTGGCCGTGGGGTTTGTGGCCGCCCGTGAAGGCGCCAACAAACTGGTGGCACAGATCCGCCCACGAAGAGATGGAGTTCTCCGGCAAGTGCATAAGCCAAGACCGGACGTTTGGCTTAAGCACTAGCGGGAAGTAGTTGGCTAGGATCTTCTCGTCGCGTCCCCCGGCAGCCTGCACCGCGATGGTGTAGATGCTCAGGAACTCTGAGGGGTGTGTCTTGCCGTCGTACTTCTCGGGTACGTCGGGCTTGAAATTCTTCATGCTGGGCCACTGGACTTGCCACAGCTCACGGGTGAACGCAGGGCAGCCTGCCGCGTACGGCAAGTCGCCTGGTTCACCGGGCGCGTGCGCGTCGACAGCGGTCCCAGCGCGCTGATCTGACTGTCTTCGGGCTTCTCGTCGGCGCTCGATGCGTGTCCGAGCGTCTTCTTGCCGCCTGTCGTCTAGGACTTGGCGCTGATCGCGGCGAGCCCGCGGATCCGACGACGCCGTAGAGTCGTCGTCGACGTTGATCCGGCGGGGTGGCGATTTCTGCTTCCGCGGCGGGGAGTGCACAGTAGTTGCACCCCCGGCGGTCTTGTCGCCATCAGCCTTCGCTTGGTCGACTTGCCGCGGCCGTGAGGTTGCCGGCTGCCGTGGCGCGTCGTTGTTGGCGAAGGCGATGAGGCTCTAAATCGTTGCCCTCCAGTCTTCGGCCTTGTCTGCCGCTGGAGGGAAGTCGAGGAGCAGCTGTGCTCTTGCTAGAGCTTCTGCTGGAGAAGAGGGGAACGGCGGCGAGCGGTGCGAGGAGCGGGACACGCTCGGACTTCTAACCGCGTTAGAAGGAGCATGTTCCCGCCCCGGCGACCGCGCCTTGCTTGTGCCAGCACGCTGGCCTTGAGCATCCCGCGATCCTCCGGCTTGGCCACGCCCCAGCAAGCGTATGGTACCTCCAGTACCACGCCGCTGCGGGTCTTGTACCTCCTGAGAGAGACGTGGTGCGTCCACGGACACCGAGGCTTTGGAATTTGCCCGGTCGTCCGTCTTGTCCTTGGACTTGGTGGTGCCGTGAGTTTCCTCGCCGGCGACCACCCTTCCGCCGGCGCTTCCTCCACCAACCGTTGGTTCTGGTGGCGGTGGAATCGACGCAGACGGGCCTCCGACCTCCGAAGCCTTCTTCTTCGGAGGCATGTCGTTGTAGCTGATGTAGTTGATGAAGCTGGAGAGGTTGATGAAGAATGCGCCCGCGTGAGCGCCGAATCAGGTTCGCACAACCTCGACGCCCCCTACCTGGCGCGCCAAAGATGTCGGGGGAAACTGTCCTCCCATGAGCACCTATGGGACCGGAGCCCCTTTTACGTTGCGGTAAGGGAGCGGAGGGAGCACGGAGAGCAGATCGAGCAGCGCACGCAGGCAGTTTTACCCAGGTTCGGGCCGCGCGGACGCGTAAAACCCTACTCCTGCCTTAGGTTGTATTGAGTTCTTGAGCTCGGGAGCTTGAAGAGCTACAGTATTAGCTACACCGAGCGAGAGAGTTGTCTAGGTTTCGAACCCCCTCTACGTTGTGCATGAGCCTCCTTTTATAGCTCAAAGGGGTCATCGACAGGTGTCAACGTAGAGGAGGGTAAAAGTGTAATTTTGGTGGTAGTTGCAACAGTGCGTGAACAGTATATGAACAGTGGTCTTCACCTAACTTTGACAGTGGGGGACAAGGGCCTTAAATGCCCGTCGCCGTCGACCCCAAAAGTGTCCGCCCATGCTTCTCCGTTCGCCACGGCGGTAGCCTCGTCACCGCGGCTTGCCACCGTGTCCCCCAGGCTGCACAACCATCTGCCACGTGCCCCCGGAAGGGCCCCAGGGCGATGCGTGGGCCGATGAGCTGGAGCGCGGGCACACAGCGTAGGTCTCCCCGGCAAGCACCTTGCCGGGGTAGTGATCTTGCCGGGCCCGGAAGCTTGTCGCTCTCCGGGTCCTGCCGGGGCACAAGAGGCGCTGAGGTATCTCTTGAGGTATGTGTTCCTTGGCCTTCCTGGCAAGCCCCTCTTGCTAGGGTCTTGTGCTAAAGTGATAACCTTGAGCCTGGTGCGGCCTTCCCGGCAAGCTCCTCTTGCCGGGGCCTTAATCTTCTGTCTTGTATACTTTGTTCTTGAATGGCTTCATAGGGACCAGAAAGGTTCCTGGCAAGCACGTGGTAAGCCCTGCCACGGGAAGCTGCTACTGCCCGTGCACAAGTTGGGGTACTAAGGTACCCCTATCTTAGTACACCGACAAGTAGTGTTAATGCTTCCCGAACACCGGGCTTCCCTACTAGGAATAATTACGCGAAAGGTCGTATTACTTTGTTCAATGTTGGATTTATCGACCTGCATTTTTGCAAGCGTGTCCTCATATATGAGGTTGAGTCTGCAGCCCCCGTGATATGTCTTCGTCGTATCTATAATTTTTGATTGTTCCATGCCAATATTATACAACTTTCACATAGTTTTGGCAACTTTGTACACTATTTTTGGGACTAACATATTGATCCAGTGCCCAGTGCCAGTTCCTATTTGTTGCATGTTTTTTGTTTCGCAGAATATCCATATCAAACGGAGTCCAAACGGGATAAAACCGGACTGATATTTTTTTGGAATATATGTGAATTTTGGGAAGCAGAACCAACGTGAGATGATGCCCGAGTGGCCCACAAGGGTGAGGGGCGCGCCCAGGGGCCAGGCGCGCCCTGTGCCCTCGTGGCCACTCCGTAAGGCGGTTGATGCCCTTCTTTTGCCGCTAGAAAGCTAATATCCGGAAAAAAATCGTGTCGAAAATTCAGCCCAATCGGGGTTACGGATCTCCGGGAATTTAAGAAACGATGAAGGGACAGAATCTGAGAACCTAGAAACAGAGAGAGACAGAGAGACATATCCAATCTAGGAGGGGCTCTCGCCCCTCGCACGCCATGGAGACCATGGACCAGAGGGGAAACCCTTCTCCCATCTAGGGAGAAGGTCAAGGAAGAAGAAGAAAGAGGGGGGCTCTCCCCCCTCGGTTCCGGTGGCACCGGAGTGCCGCTAGGGCCATCATCGTCACCGCAATCTACACCAACAACTTCACCGCCGTCATCACCAACTCTTCCCCCCTCTATGCAGTGGTGTAACCCCTCTTCTACCCGCTGTAATCTCTACTTAAACATGGTGCTCAATGCTATATATTATTTCCCAATGATGTATGGATATTGTATGATGTTTGAGTAGATCAGTTTTGTCCTATGGGCTAATTGATGATCGTGATTGGTTTGAGTTGCATGTTTTATTATTGGTGCTGTCCTATGGTGCTCTCCGTGTCACGCAAGCATGAGGAATCCCTGCTATAGGGTTTGCAATATGTTCATGATTTGCTTATGGTGGGTGGCGTGAGTGACAGAAGCACAGACCCGAGTAAGTAGGCTGTTTGCGTATGGCAACAAAGAGGACTTGGTACTTTAAAGCTATGGTTGAGTTTTACCTTAATGATCTTTAGTAGTTGTGGATGCTTGCTAGAGTTCCAATCTTAAGTGCATATGATCCAAGAAGAGAAAGTATGTTAGCTTATGCCTCTCCCTCAAATAAAATTGCAATAGTGCTTACCGGCCTAGTTATCGATTGCCTAGGGACAAATATTTTTCTCGTGACAAAAAGCTCTCTACTAAAACTAATTTAGTTGTGTCTTTATCTTAACAGCCCCTAGTTTTATTTACGTGCTATTTATATTCTTGCAAACCTATCCCACAAAAACCACAAAGTACTTCTAGTTTCATACTTGTTCTAGGTAAAGTAAACGTCAAGCGTGCGTAGACTTGTATCGGTGGTCGATAGAACTTGAGGGAATATTTGTTCTACCTTTATCTCCTCGTTGGGTTCGACACTCTTACTTATCGAAAGAGGCTACAACTGATCCCCTACACTTGTGGGTTATCAAGACTTTTTTCTGGCGCCGCGGGGAGCAATAGCGTGGGGTGAATATTCTCGGGTGTACTTGTTTGCTTTATATCTCAGTATTTTTTTAATTTACTGTTCTAAGTTGTTCTCTATCTTTAGTTACGGATATGGAACACGAAATACCAAAAACATTAGGTGTACTTGCTACTCATGGAGATGGGGAACCTCCTAAAACCCTCGATGCTCATTATGTGAAAGATATTATGTACTACTTTGATAATCCTGAGAAAACCCCATTCAACTATATAACGGGAGCAACGTTGGATCAACATGAATACTTTAGGGATTATCGCTTGAAACAAAAAGGGAAACTATTATGGGATCAAATTTATATGTTGCGTTGGTATGCTCGGCAACTATGCTTGGGCTATGATTATACTTGTTGATCTAGGATGAAGGCTCCACACCTTCCCTTTACATGAAAATTTAATGATAATGAAACCTTAGCTTCTTATGCTAATGGTATATATGATTATTACGATGTGGAACAAATAGAAAAATTTGTTGCTTTTAAGGGTGCTTATGATATTGAATCGCTGTTTAAAAAGTATGATGCGTTTGATGATGATGTTTATAGGCCTGAAAATCTTGCTATATTGAAATATTGCTATTTGAATTATGAATATAACTCCAACATTGATGCGTTTATTGAAAAAGTCTCCGTTGTCCAAGAAGAGACTAATATCTTGCAGGAAACTATGGAAGAAGAAACTGATGACATTGTGAGCTCATAAGATGTAAAAGATGACGAGGAGAGCGAAGAACAAAAGTAGGAAGAGCAGATTAGCTACCCGTGCCCACCTTCTAATGAGAGTAACTCTTCAACTCATACATTGTTTAATTTCCCTTCGTGCTTACCGAAGGATGATTGCAATGACGATTGCCATGATCCCTTTGATTCGTTTGAAATATCCCTTTTAATGATGCTTGTTATTCTTGTGGCCAAGATGCCAATATGAATTATGCCTATGGAGATGAACTTGCTATAGTTCCTTATGTTAAACATGAGATAGTTGCTATTGCACCCACACATGATAGTCCTATTATCTTTTTGAATTCTCCAAACTACATTATATTGGATAAGTTTGCACTTATTAAGGATTATATTGATGGGTTGCCTTTTCCGTTACACATGATGATTTTGATGAGTATAATATGCATGTGCTTGCTGCTTGTACTTGCAATTATTATGAGAGAGGAACTATATCCCAGCCTCTCTATGTTTCCAACACGGTAAAATTGCAACAAACTGCTTATACTATGCATTGGCCTTTACTTGATGTGCATGAATTGTTCTTGTATGACATGCCTATGCATAGGAAGAGAGTTATACTTCGTTTTTGCATGACACATATCACTTTGTGCTCACTATTAAATGCCAAATCATTGTTAATTAAAATTGGCTTTGATATACCATGGGATCCGGGGGGATCCATTACTTGAGCACTATATGCCTAGCTTAATGGCTTTAAAGAAAGCGCTGCGAGGGCGACAACCCAGAAGTTTTAGAGAGTCGTTTATTTCTGTTGTGTGCTTTTATAAAGTTTAAAAACAAAAAAATAAAGAGGGGAACCTAAAAAAATTTCAAAAAGAAAAGTGAAAGTAAGAAGGACGAGCACCGTTGAAATGGGGGAGCTCCTTGAACTTTGTTCATGCCCATGGAAACTTTGCAAATCTTAACTGCAGAAACTTTTCAACAAAAATAATTATCCCCTTATACAATTCCATTGTATTATAAAAATAATGTGCCAAGAGTTTCCTTTAGGATGATTAAACTGCTTGTTGGTTTGTGCGGTGCAAAAACAGAAACTTTGGCTGTAGTGCGCGATTTTACATTTTTTACTGGAACGTCGAAAGGATCTGAAACTTTTTGCAAAGTGTTTATATACAATTTTTTTATTTTTACTAATTTTGCAGAATTTTTAGAGTTATAGAAGTATCGTCAATGTTCAGATTACTACAGACTGTCCTGTTTTCACAGATTGTTGTTATAGCTTCATTATTTGCCTATGTTTGAATTCTTGTTGAAGCCTCCTTGACTTGGGGTGATCATATGCACTAACCCCGCCACTAAAAGTTCGGTTAAGTTTAGCGTGGATGAAGTGTTCGAAGATCGAGGAGGTCTCGATGTGAGAAGAAGGAGGAGAGGCAAGAGCTCAAGCTTGGGGATGCCCAAGGCACCCCAAGTAAATATTCAAGGAGACTCAAGCGTCTAAGCTTGGGGATGCCCAGGAATGCATCCCATCTTTCTTCAACAAGTATCGGTATGTTTTCGGATTCGTTTCATTCACATGATATGCGTAAACTCTTGGAGCATCGTGTGCTTTTTCTTTTTCTATTAGCAAATGCACCATTCTGGTATGAGATAGTCCTTGGTTGATTTATAGAATTCTCTTTGCAATTCACTTATATCTTTTGAGTATGGCTTTATAGAATGCTTCATGTGCTTCACTTATATCATTTGAAGTTTGGATTGCCTATTTCTCTTCACATAGAAAACCGCCATTTGTAGAATGCTCTTTTGCTTCACTTATATTTGTTAGAGCGTGAGCATATCTTTTGTAGAAAGAATTTAAACTCTCTTGATTCACTTATATCTATTTAGAGAGTTGACAGGAATTGGTCATTCACATGGTTAGTCACAAAATCCTACATAAACTTGTAGATCGCTGAATATGATATGTTTAGTTCCTTGCAATAGTTTTGCGATATAAAGAAGGTGATATTAGAGTCATGCTAGTGGGTAGTTGTGGATTGTTGAAATACTTGTTTTGAGGTTTGTGATTCCCGAAGCATGCACGTAAGGTGAACCGTTATGTGACGAAGTCGGAGCATGATTTATTTTTTGATTGTCATCCTTTGTGTGGAGGTCGGGATCGCGCGATGGTTAACTCCTACCAACCCTTCCCCTAGGAGCATCCGTGTAGTACTTTGTTTCGATGGCTAATAATTTTTTGCAATAAGTATGTGAGTTCTTTATGACTAATGTTGAGTCCAAGGATTATATGCACTCTCACCCTTCCACCTTTGCTAGCCTCTCTTGTACCGTGCAACTTTCACCGGTACCATACACCCACCATATACCTTCCTCAAAACAGCTGTCATACCTACCTATCATGGCATTTCCATAGCCATTCCGAGATATATTGCCATGTAACTCCACCGTTCCGTTTATTATGACACACAACATCATTGTCATATTGCCTTGCATGATCGTAAGATAACTACCATGATGTTTCCATGGCTTCTCCATTTTTTGATGTCATTGCTACGCTGGATCATTGCACATCCCGATACACCGCCGGAGGCATTCACATAGAGTCATATTTTGTTCTAGCTTCGAGTTGTAAGTAAATTAAAGTGTGATGATCTTCATTATTAGAGCATTGTCCCGTGTGAGGAAACAAAAAGAAAAGAGAAAGGCCAAAAAAGAGATGGCCCAAAAAAAGAGGGGGGCTAAAAAAAGCCCCTCCAAAAAAATATGAGAGAAAAATAGAGAAGGGACAATGTTACTATCCTTTTACCACACTTGTGCTTCATCATAGCACCATGTTCTTCATGATAGAGAGTCTCCTATGTTGTCAATTTCATATACTAGTGGGAATTTTCATTATAGAACTTGGCTTGTATATTCCAACGACGGGCTTCCTCAAATGCCCTAGGTCTTCATGAGCAAGCAAGTTGATGCACACCCACTAGTGTTCTTTTTGAGCTTTCATACACTTATAGCTCTAGTGCATCCGTTACATGGCAATCCCTACTCACTCACATTGATATCGATTGATGGACATCTCCATAGTCCATTGATTTGCCTAGTTGATGTGAGACTTTCTCCCTCCTTTTGTCTATCACCACCTTCTATTCCACCCATAGTGCTATGTCCATGGCTCACGCTCATGTATTGCACGAAAGTTGAAAAAGTTTGAGAATACTAAAGTATGAAACAATTTCTTGGCTAAAACCGGGGTTGTGCAAGATTTAAATACTTTGTGTGGTGAAGATAGAGCATAGCCAGACCATATGGTTTTGTAGGGATAACTTTCTTTGGCCATGTTATTTTGAAAAGACATGATTGCTTTATTACTATGCTTGAAGTATTATTGTCTTAATGTCAAATGATAGACTATTGCTTTGAATCACTCGTGTCTTAATATTCATGCCATGATCAGATTACATGATCAAGATTATGCTAGGTAGCATTCCACATCAAAAATTATCTTTTTATCATTTACCTACTCGAGGACGAGCAGGAATTCAACTTGGGGATGCTAATATGTCTCCGTCGTATCTACAATTTTTCATTGTTCCATGCCAATATTCCACAACTTTCATATACTTTTGGCAACTTTTTATACTATTTTTGGGACTAACATATTGATCCAGTGCCCAGTGCCAATTCCTGTTTGTTGCATGTTTTTTGTTTTGCAGAATATCCATATCAAATAGAGTCCAAACGGGATAAAAACGGACGGAGATTTTTTTTGGAATATATGTGGATTTTGGGAAGTGGAACCAACGTGAGACGATGCCCGAGTGGCCCACGAGGGTGAGGGGTGCGTCCAGGGGGCAGGAGCACTCTGGGCCCTAATGGCCACTCCATAAGGCGGTTGATTCCCTTGTTTCGCCGCAAGAATGCTAATATCCGGATAAAAATCATGTCCAAAATTCAGCCGAATCGGAGTTACGGATCTCCGGGAATTTAAGAAACCGTGAAGGGGCAGAATCTGGGAACGCAGAAACAGAGAGAGACAGAGAGATAGATCCAATGTCGGAAGGGCTCTCGCCCCTCCCACGCCATGAAGACCATGGACCAGAGGGGAAACCCATCTCCCATCTAGGGAGAAGGTCAAGGAATAAGAAGAAGGAGGGGGATCTCTCTCCCTCGCTTCCGGTGGCACCGGAGTGCCGCCGGGGCCATCTTTGTCACCGCAATCTATGCCAACAACTTCACCACCGTCGTCACCAAATCTTCCCCCCTCTATGCAGTGGTGTAACCCCTCTTCTACCTGCTGTAATCTCTACTTAAACATGGTGCTCTACGCTATATATTATTTCCCAATGATGTATGGCTATCCTATGATGTCTGAGTAGATCCGTTTTGTCCTATGGGTTAATTGATGATCGCGATTGGTTTGAGTTGCGTGTTTTATTATTAGTGTTGTCCTATGGTGCTCTTCGTGTCACGCAAAGTGATGGATCCCCACTGTAGGGTTTGCAATATGTTCATGATTTTCTTACGATGGGTTGCGTGTGTGAGAGAAGCACAGACCCGAGTAAGTAGGTTGTTTGCGTATGGGAATAAAGAGGACTTTGTACTTTAATGCTATGGTTGGGTTTTACCTTAATGATCTTTAGTAGTTGCGGATGCTTGCTAGAGTTCCAATCATAAGTGCATATGATCCAAGAAGAGAAAGTATGTTAGCTTATGCCCCTCCCACAAATAAAATTGCAATAGTGATTACCGATCTAGTTATCGATTGCCTAGGGACAAATAACTTTCTCATGACAAAAAGCTCTCTACTAAAACTAATTTAGTTGTGTCTTTATCTTAACAGCCCCTAGTTTTATTTACGTGCTCTTAATATTCATGCAAACCTATCCGACAAAAACCACAAAGTACTTCTAGTTTCATACTTGTTCTAGGTAAAGTAAACGTCAAGCGTGCGTAGAGTTGTATCGATGGTCGATAGAACTTGAGGGAATATTTGTTCTGCCTTTAGCTCCCTGTTGGGTTCGACACTCTTAATTATCGAAAGAGGCTACAACTGATCCCCTACACTTGTTGGTATTATCACCCCGTCCATGAGTACTTTAGTGAGCCAGAAGCCATCTACTATTGGGTTTAGTACAAGAGCGGCCATGGCTTGGTCCGGCCGAACTCATGGTTCATCTTCGGCAGAAAAGGTGATTGCCGTGTCGTTCCATGTGCTTGCAGTGCTGATTTGATGGACCTCGGCAAGTTCGTGATTTTCTCTCTTGCGCCAATTGTTTAAGGAGAACGTCTCGAAGACAGTGAATACATCGAGGTTTTTCTCCCCTGGTGTAGCGGTTGCGAGGATTGCTTCACCGCTCTTTGGTACCTGTCGGTGTACCCAACATGCTCTAAGGCAGTGGTTTGGGATATTGTCCGGGGCGGCATGTATTTGGCAAGGTTTATCCAACAGTTCGTCCAGAATGGACCTTTGTCCTATGAAAGGTCTGTTTTTCTTGACATTATGTATGTTACTAGATGCCCTGCTAAGGTATGTCCGTTTCGCTTTAGCGGTCTATCGTCCAAAGGTGGACTGCTCCAGAGGTTTATTCCGGGCTTTCCAAGTGTTTTCCATAGCATGGTACTTTCGTACCAAGTGTGATAGTTCTGCAAAGCTCTGTATTCGACGGCGGTTGAGGGCGTTCAAGACTCCCTCGTTTGTAAAATTGCGGTGAAATATGGGCACCGTGTCATCGTCGCAGCCGTCCTTAATCTTGTTTTAAACAAGTAGGAATATGGCCCAGATGTGATGAACCGTCTCTTGGGGCTGTCGCGGAATATAAGTGAGATCACATATGTTCGGTAATCCGGAGTTACTTGGAGAGTCTGTACTGTGGTTGGTGGGTTTTGGTAAATTTGAGTCCCGACCCAACATAGTGTCCGAGGTTTGTAAAACCTCCGGAGTGGACGATCTGGGCCCAGCAAGATCTGAACTTTCCACGGGCCCGGCGTCTGACCCAGAGCTCGAAGGGCACAGAGTGCCACCTAACAGAGGTGTGTTCGACTCGATGGGTTCGGAGATCCGAATAGCGCCGGTCTTCGTTTTGAGAGGGGAAATATTTTCGGCTCGGTCCTCGATTGCCGCCACAAGGTGAGTGATCGGGGTGGAATTGATTTCCTCCTAACCGGATTTAGGCCCAATCTGATCATCTGGCGATGAAAGCCCTAAGGCGATGATGCGATCGAGCAGCTCATTTAAATATGAGGAATCCACCGAAGTCGTGTCATCGAAGTGGTCGGAGCCAATTTAGGAGTGGTGCTCGATGGCCGCAGGAGGCGCGGCCGGCCTGGCGGCCACGCGGGCGCATACAACAAACCTGCCGAGCTGGAGGATCTGGCCCATGGCCAGGTTGTTTCCAAGTGATCTCATCGTTGATGATGAGACGAGCCATGGATTGCCTTTCGCGAGCGCACAGCGGGGCTCTCAATGAAAGCTCCATTGTCGGTGTCAAAATCGACAGATCTCGGGTAGGGGTGCCCAAGCTATGTGTCTTAGGATGGATGGTAACAGGAGACTAGGGACATGATGTTTACCCACGTTCGGGCCCTCTCGATCGAGGTAATACCCTACTTCATGCTTGATTGATCTTGATGAATATGGGGTTACACGAGTTGATCTACCTCGAGGTCGTAATGGCTAAACCCTAAAAGTCTAGCCTATGTGATTGCTATGATTCTGTTACCCTCTACGGACTAGACCCTCTGATTTATATATCCACCGGAGGAGACCTAGGGTTTACAAAGATTACTTGGGAAGGAAGGAATTGTTACATCTGAACATCTATTCTACCTTTCTATGTATACAGGAGTCCCAGCCGGACACGGGGATGTCTTCATCTTCATGGCCCATGTATCTGGCCTAACTTCGGTAGACTGGATCCTCATGGACCCCCAAATTCAGGACTCCCTCAGCCGGGCGCCGGCTTCACTTGTGTGATGTGGATCTAGTGTTCAACGCCGAGCACCACATGTATCTCGCACCGATGGTACTTGCTATTTAGGTTCCATCGATGTAGTGGAACCCCCTAACTCGCTCACCATGTTGTAAATATTTAGTTAGGTTGACGGAAAAAACAAAATTGCTATGTTACTTATCTTTCAATTTAAATGTGCAGTTTTTTCATCGTTGCGAGGGTCTTGTGTTCGACGAGCACTGCCCCTGCGTTCGTGGGTGAGCACAAATGACATCTCCTCCTCCCCCTTCATTTGCTCTGTTCCGATCTTTGTGCCGATGAAACTTGCTAGCTATAAGTGTATTCAATCATCAGTATGCGTGACCACTATGCGTCTCCCGTTCGAAAGGGTTACATCTACAAATATGCATGCATTTGCATATTTATAACCGTGTTTCTTTCGAATTTTCCAAAGTTATCCATGTACAGCCCGAGTATGTGTAGATTGGGTTCGTTTTCCCAAATGCTCTGCTCCGGATCCGATGCAAAATTTCGTCAGTGCCTCCCTGTTGTTCTCTGGGTACACATCCTCTCTTCTTATTGCCGAGATGTTTATCAGGAGAACAGCGGGGAGGTGCTGCCGAAATTTTGCGTCGGATCTGGAGCAGAGCATGGGAAAACGAACCCAATCTACACATACTAGGGTGGGATCAGGACCTATCTTTACCTATTAGCGTCTAGGTTGCATGGACGTAATAAAAGTGACAAACTCCATTAACTAATGAATATATACATGCTGATTTATATATATATTTCTTATGTGTCCAGTAGCTAGGCAATATGACTGATCGTGCGTGGATGTACACCGGTCACAATAGGCAGAAAATCATGACCATTGAATGGTTAACAAAAATCAATGGGTTTCTGAGAGCCGCATTTGCAAATGGGCAGAGGAAAACATGGTGCCGCTGTGCCGGGTGCAACAATTGGCACAAGAGGACAGATGATGAAATGGGCAAACACCTGCAGAAGAGGGGTTTTACGCTAGATTATACGGTGTGGACATTTCATGGCGAGTCTGCCCAACGTGCCAGATCTGAGGTGCTTCGTCATCACACCGACGAGCATGGTACCGGGATGCAAGACATGGTGCAAGACATTGATGATGCTCGGGACTCGGATGATGAGATGGAGGAATCTGCGAAGGCCTTCAATGAAATGTTGGAGTCTTCAAAATGTCCTCTCCACGAGCACACTGAGCTTTGTCAGCTAGATGCCATCTCACAAATAATGGCTCTGAAGGCTCAATTCAACTTGGGCAGAGAATGCTACGATGCAATGATGACAATATTTGGACGTTTCTACCCAAAGGCCATGTACTAGCTGCAAACATGTACCAGTTAGACAAAATCCTCCGTGCTCTTAAGATGTCATATGAGAAGATACATGGCTGTGAGAAAGGATGTGCCTTATTTAGGCTTCAGTATGCGGACTTGAACTATTGTACCATTTGCAAGTCATCCAGGTATGTTGTGGTAGACAACGGTATGGGCGAGAAGATGCAGACCAAAATCCTCGTTAATGTTCTTCGGTATATGCCAATTGTACCAAGACTTCTACGTCTTTTCATGGTTGAAGAGACGACCAGACAGATGACATGGCACAAAACAGGCAAAAGAACCCAACTAGATGCAGATGGGAAGCTGATGATGGTGCACACATCGGACGGTGAAGCATGGAAGAGCTTCAATGCATAGAAAGTTCCTGGATCCTCGCCATAAGTTTAGGAAAAACAAGAAGAACTTCATCAAAGGTAGAGTTGTCAAAAACTCCGCACCACCTGCATCGACAGGCCAAGGGACCCTGGATCAGTTAAACGCTCTCGAGCCAGATCCAGAGCGTCCAGGGTATTTCAGGGGGTATAATTCGAATCATGCCTTGACTCCCAAGACATGCTTGTGGGCCTGCCTTACTTCAAAGACCTCCTTTGCCCACACAACATCGACGTGATGCACACTGAGAAGAATATTGCCGAGGCACTTTTTGGTACATTGTTCGGCATAGATGGGAAGTCAATGGATAATACTAAGGCTAGAGTCGATCTGGAGGCGCTATGTGATAGGCCGTTACAATACATGAAAGAAACAAAAGGAAAGTAGAACTAGACGAAGTCAAAGGCATTGTTCAATCTTGGAAGGCCAGCTATGAGGGAAATTATCTTGTGGGTGCAACAACAGTTGATGTTCCCCGATGGTTATGCAGCAAATCTAAAGAGGGGAGCGAATCTTGATAAATTGAAGATATTTGGTCTTAAGAGTCATGATTGGCACATATGGATTGAGCGGGTAATGCCAGTGATGTTGCGTGGCTTCATCCCTGAGGATGACTGGCTAGTACTAGCAGAGCTGAACTATTTGTTCTGTGTTCTTTGTGGGAAAGAACCATCGCCTGGCCTGCTAGAAGAAATGGAAGAGTTAGCACCGGAGTTGATCTGCAAGTTAGAGAAGATCTTTCCGCTGGGCTTCTTTAATCCAATGCAGCACTTGATTTTGCATCTCCCAACCGAGGCAAGATTGGGGGGGGCATGCAAAATTGTTGGTGCTACGCAACTAAGAGAATGCAGAAGACGCTACGAGCAAAATGTAAAAATAAACGTAGAATTGAAGCATCGATGGCTGCGGCATTCATTACCGAGGAGGCGACAAAGATGGCTGCGGCATTCATTACCGAGGAGGCGACAAACTTCATGACAGCACACTACGAAGCCAAAAATCATCATTTGCATAATCTGAAGCCACGGTACAATGCCGACGACCCTAAAAAGGGTGGGTCCAACCTCAGCCTATTCAAAGGGGATCTCGCACCAGCCGGTGCTTCTAATTCCTTAACGCTGGATTTCGAAGAATGGTAGATCATTTCGTTGTATATCTTCACAAACCTAACAGAAGTGCGGCCGTACATCGAGTAAGTTCTTGGTACATTATTTCGCAAATTCTAATTCCTTTGAACTACTCTGATTCCCTGATAAATTTGATACAGTTGATACATCACCAAATTCTCGTATGGAGCGGTCACCCAAAAGGATTCCATCGAAGAGTATGAGCTTCTGGCAAAGCATGGAGGCGGCTATCCCGGTTTCATATCTTGGTTCAAACAAACAATAATTTCCATTAGACCATTTAATTTCTTCGTCTAATTTGTGTCTAATACAATAATCCCTTTCGTATTAAACATGTAGGCTACTTCAGAGTGACCCAAATCTCAATGGTTGGGATGTCGTTTATGAAGTGCCGCCACGTGTTAGACCACCTCCCCCCAACAAAGAGGATTATGAACCTCACATTAACCCAGACACATATGAAGGAGAATTCTTCCAAGAAACACGTCTTTCAAAAACATGTTCAAGAAACGCTCTACTTCACCCCAGAACATTGAAGTAGACAGCGACAGTGAACCAGACTTCACCCCTGAGCCAGAACAAGAAGAGCCTGAACTAGAAAAGGTTACTACTGCGAATGACTTGTCAATGCTTCACCGATTACGTAAAGTTGTCCTTCTACATGATGATGCATTTATTGATGATGATGATGAGCACGTCATTACTGATAGTGATGATGATGATGCATTTATTGATCCCAGAGCGTTTATTGAACCCGACGATGCAGATTATTATTAGGTATTCAATTTGTTATGATTTACTTGATTTATATAGTTACTTGTATGAGTCTATGATTTTTATAGTTACTTTTATAATTTTCTTAATTTGTATGATTGTTTGTTATACATAGTGCCATGGTCTTGATATCCGTCCCCCTCGCCCGCTTTATGATTCAGATGTGGTAAATTCTCTTTTATAACTATTTCTTGCATTTAGCATTTATGACAATTATGGCCATCAAGTTGACATAGAGATATATTTATCTAGGAGGTATGTGAACCGGAAATTGCAACCGACCCTCTTGTCGAGAAGTTAAATTTAGTTGAAAAAGAAAATGAGTATTTGAAAGAAAAAATTAAAAGAATTGAAGAAGAGAAGATGATATTGGAGTTGTGTGTTGCCGATGTCGTCGATGATCACAAGATGAATATTAATGCAATGCGCTTAAAGATGGATGCAATGCGCTTGAAGATTAAGAAGATTAGAAAATATGCCATTGATAATGAGGCTAGGTATCATTATGTCGTTGGATCAATTGTTACCTTTGTTGCGATGTTCATCGCATTTGTTGTGATGTGGGTAAGTTTTCTCTAGTGTTTTTCTTAACAAATGCATACTTAGCTTATTAACCTAGCTAGTCTTCTTCTTCTAACTTTCTTCTTTCCCAATTTGCAGATTTGCTTTAGATGAGGAAGGATCGCATTGATGGAGTCTACTCTTCTGCTTGTGCTTCCTTTTTCTTTTGATTTTGTAGGATGAACAATGTTAAACTTGCTACCTATATATGTATGTAGGAATGAAACCATTTTATGCTTGTTGTTGGATATGTTTGCTAGCTATATATGTTGCATATGGACTTTTGATTTGGTATGTATATGTGTTGGATGATCATATCCATATGGAAGGGATATGATTTGGTATGTATATGTGTTAGTATGCTTGTTGAAAGTATTTTCAAATGTGTGTGTGTATATATATATATATATCTGTGTGTGTGTGTGTGTGTGCGTGAAATTCTGTGAAACTGATTGAATTTAAGGCTATACTTGCACTTTGCCGTTTGCTGGCAGACGACAAAGAGCTTTGCCATCAGACAGTAGATGGCAAAGCTGCCATGTGGCAGCTATCTATGCAACCTAGGGTGCACTGGGCTGGCCTATATGGCATGCTTTGCCGTCTGCTAACAGACGACAAAGAACTTTGCATGTTTGCTGTCAGCTAGTAGACAACAAAGCATACCACGTGTCAGCTGCTGGGGGCACCTGGGATAACCACTTTGCAGTCTACTGGCAGACGGCAAAACCTGAGCATCTTTGCCGTCTGCTAGCAGACTGCAAAACACGCCAATAATCCCTAACGGACCTAACCTGATAGGCATGTCGTCCATTTTCTTTGACGTCCGCTGGCTCACGGCAAAGGCCTTTTCATCTTTGCCATCCGCCTGCAGAGGGCGAAGTACCCTTTGCCGGAGCTCTTTCAGCCGAATGGTTTGCCGTCTGTCGGCTGACGACAAAGGTCTTTGCCGTCCGCCAGCGTGCCTTTGCTATCCGCCATGGCAGATGGCAAAGATCCTGATTCATGCAGTGTAGGTTTGGGTTCTCCATTAATCAGGAGAGCTAATGTCAAATAACCTCTTCTCACCGGCAAGTTTGAAATCATAATTGAGCTCTTTAATAGCCCAATATACCTTATGTTCTAGTTCAAGAGGTAAGTGACATGCTTTTCAATAAACCATTTTATACGGTGACGTACCCATAGGTTTTTTTATAAGCAGTTGTATAAGCCCATAATGCATCATCAAGTTTCTTAGACCAATTATTTCTAGATATATTAATACTTTGTTGCAAAATCAATTTAATCTCTCTACTGCTCAATTCTACTTGACCACTAGACTGAGGATGATATGGAGATGCAATTCTATGGTTAACATCATATTTAGCAAGCATCTTACGAAAAGCACCATGAATAAAATGTGAACCACCATTAGTCATTACATATCTAGGGACTCCAAACCTCAGAAAAATAACTTCTTTAAGCGTCTTAATAGAGGTGTTATGATCAGCACTACTAGTTGGAATAGCTTCTACCCACTTAGTAACGTAATCAACAACAACTAAAAATATGTGTATACCCATTGGAGGAAGGAAAATGTCCCATATAATCAAAGCCCCAAACATCAATCGGTTCGATAACAAGTGAATAGTTCATAGGCATTTCCTGACATCTGCTAATATTACCAATTCTCTGACATTCATTTTTTTTGGAAATATCAATGACAGTAGGAGAGCATCCTACTGACTTCCCATATATCAACAAAGGTTACATAGTGTCAGGGTTTTCATGCAGGACATGATGTGGACCCCTAGCCCAAGAAATGGTCAGGGGCCCTCCATTATGTCAAGCACCCCAAAATCCAACTGGTTAAAGAAAGGGTTTAGCTTTAGTCTAGTGTTCTTAAGAAGTCTCCTACAAACTGTTCTAGGGAGGGTTTAACTCGATGTACAAGCAAGCCAAAGTCTTTCTTAAAGCTCTCCTGCCAGGAGGCCACCGAGGGGGGGGGGTCGCCCTAAACACCTTGCCGTTGCGCTCCTTCCATATGCTCCAGGCCGCAGTCAGAAAGATTTTCATGAACATGGGTTTGGTCCAGCGCTGCCGCCCGGAGTGCGCGATCTGCAGACGATCTCCATTATGTGTCCAGTCCATTCCCAGTCTCCCCCAGAAGACTCTGCTGAAGCTACAGCTAAAGAAGAGATGCTCGACAGTTTCTTCCACTCCACTCGCACAAAGCTCGCACGCCACCCCCTCCGAAACATTGTAGTGTCGCCGTTTGAGCATATTTTTGGTGTTCACCCGATCTGCCAGCAGTAACCACGCAAACACTTTAATCTTCATTGTACATCTGCTCTTCCAGATCCATTTGAAAGCCGCATCTGCTATCACCTCCTTGAAGTAGTTTGCATAGTATTTCTGCGAGGAGTATCGGTCCCCCCATAAGCAGGTCCAGGAATCATTTAGGTCATCCACGGGGGTGATGTCTCTCGAGAGTTCCTGCATTTCCATCACTTCATCCCTAGCCTGTTGAGAGAGGGGCAGATGAAATCCTTGCTGCATGTTTGTGATGGACAGGAAGTCCCTGACAGACGCATCTTCCATCGTAGTGTATGAAAAGGCTCTTGGACACGAGAGCTCAAAGGTTTCGGTGAGCCACAAGTCCTTCCAGAACAGTACCGATGAGCCATCACCCACCACAACCCTAGTAATACCTCTGTATTTGTCATTTAACTTCATCACGTCTCTCCACCAGAACGAGCCACAGGCATCCGTCGCGTGCGGGACTTGGTTTTCATTGTACATGTCCCAGATCAGAGAACACCAGGGGGTGTCTTTTTTTGTTATAAAAGCAATGAAGGAACTTGAGAAGCAGCCCTTCATTTTGGATTCTGATATCAAGAACTCCCAGTCCCCCATGCTTTTTAGGTCTACACACGAGATCCCAAGAGGCGAGGGAGTTGCATGTTTCCCCTTGCTCCGTTTTTTTGCGCCAAAGGCATCGGCGACGGATCTTGTCCAGATGTTCTATCAGTTTGAGCGAGAACTTGAGAGTGCACATGGGATAGATCAAGAGGGAGGTAATCATGGAATTGAGCAGCGTCAGCTTACTCCCATAGTTCATCAAGCATAGTGAAGAGGAGAGTCTATGTTCCGTCCTGTCCACCAGCGGCACGAGCTCGCTTACCGTAGGTTTGGTTGTTCCCATGGGTAACCCCAGGTAGGTGAATGGCATCCCCCCAACCGAGCATTGCCAGATTTGCGCTAGTTCCGTAACAAGGCGGTCTTCCACATTGAGTGGCACCAGAAGGGATTTGCTAAAATTTATTTTGAGACCAATCGAGTCCGCGTAGTCCATCAGGATTTGCTTCATGGTCTGTGCCTGCACTAGGTCGGCCGGCATGACCAGGATGGTGTCGTCAGTGTATTGCACCACTGGATAATCCATTCCAGTGCGAGAGGGGATCGGGAGCTCGATTAAACCGTTCTGGTAAGCGTTGTTGATGGCAGCCTGTAACAGATCACCCGCAAGGACGAAAATGAGGGGAGAGAGCGGATCCCCTTGCCGTACCCCGCAATTACAGTCAAATTGTTTTCCGGGAATTCCGTTTAGGAGGACCGAGGATTTGCCTGATCCAAAAATATTCTTGATCCACCCCATCCACCTATCATCAAAGCCCATATGGCGCATGATCTCCAACATAGCAGAATGGTTGATAGTGTCAAAGGCTTTCGCAAAATCCAGTTTGAGCAGCACTATGGGTTTTTTCGATCACTGGCATTGATAGATATACTCAAAGGCCCATGCCAGGCAGTCTTGAATGGAGCGGCTCTTCAAAAAACCGTATTGGTTTTTATGTATAATCTTGAGGACAACGGTCTGTAACCTGTTTGCTAGTAGCTTGGTAATGATCTTCAGACAACAGTTTAAAAGTGTGATTGGGCGGAAGTCGTTGGCCGATTCAGGCGAGTTGGTTTTGGGGATGAGCGTGATGAAGCCTGTGTTGATGCTGGTGAGGTCAAGGTTGCCGTTAGAAAAGTCCTCGCACAGTTTATAGAAATCCTTCTTGACAATGTGCCAACAGGTTTTGATGAAGTGTCCGTTGAAACCGTCAGGGCCAGGAGCACGATCTGCGGGCATGGTTTTAACCACTTCATCTATCTCAAAGTGCGTAAAAGGGGCTGACAGTGCTTCAAGACCATCGATCTTGTTGATGATCGAAGCTAAGTTAAACTTCATAGCCGGGGTGGAGGAAGCTCCAAGTCTTCCCTTGTAGGTATCGAACAGCACCGCCTCCTTCGATTTATGGTCTGTGACCACAGAGCCGTCTTGAAGTTTGAGTGAGGAGATGAAGTTTTTTCTATAACGTTCAGTCGCCAAAGCATGGAACAACTTCGTGTTTTCTTCCCCAAATCTGATGTATCGAATCGTGTAGCGCTCTCTCCAGTATCGATTCTGATATTGTGGTAGTTTAAGCAGGTGGGCCTTGATAATTTTCCTGAAGTTTTTCTCAGGCACCGTGAGGGGCCTCCGGTCTTCCAGCCCATCTAGCTCCGCGAGAGCCCAATTGCAGTTTTGAATGAGTATTGAGAGGCGGGAGATTCCTTTGCTCCATTTTTTAAGATCATACCTTAGGCGCTTCATCTTTTTGCATATAAGGGCAGAGATATTTTTAGCATAGCAGTACTTATCCCAGGACTCCTGCACCACTTCAAAAAAAAACCCTGGTGGTTAGTCCAATAATTTTCAAAACGAAAGATCTTGCTCCTGGGTATGGTGGTCTTAATTTCGACTACACATGGTGTGTGATCAGACACAGGTTTACCAAGTGGAGTGGCTATTGCATTGGGATACGATTGGGTCCAATGACACGACGAGAGAAACCAATCTAACTGTTCCAGCAAGGGGTCATTCTGCATATTACTCCAAGTATAGGATCGCCCTTTAAGAGGGATTTCAACCAAGGCTTGTGTACGTATAATGTCATTGAAAGTGAATATGTCATTGACATCCCCCCCGGCTTATTTCTGTTGTTGGATGATCGAATGTAGTTGTAGTCCCCTACAAGAAGCCAATCATCAGTATCTGGTATTTCTAGTTCATAGAGCCAGTCTGTGAACACCACTCGATCATCCCCCCTATAAGGTCCATAAATATTGAATAGTGTCCAAGCGTGATCAGACACCTTCGAAGTTAACTTTACTCCTAGAGCGAAGAAATCCGAGAAAACCCTGCTCCCATCAAAGAGAGAACCATTCCAGACAGTAAGAATGCCCCCCGAGGCACCACGCGAAGGGACGAAAGCAAATTGATCAAGACGGCGTGGACAGAATGTCTTAATGAAAGCAAGATCAAAAGAAGTGCGTTTAGTCTCCTAGAGGCATACGATATTACAACCCGAAGCTGCAATCGCATTTTTAACAGCTAAAGTTTTTTCATCTGAATTTATGCCACGGATGTTCCACACCAGCACCTTCCAGTGCACGTGGTGCGCCATGCAGATTAGTTGGTGGGGGTGGTGGCAGCGGGATGCTCCTCCTCCAGCGGCGCCATGAGCTTGGACTGAGAGAGCTCAGCTGCAGGAACTCCACAGCGCGCCGTGCCGATCATCTGGAGCTGGGAAATAGGAGTTGGTGGCGGAACCTCTTCAGCAACAGGTTTTGCGTGGGTTGTAGAGACTCTGAGAGGAGCCGATGGGGCTTGTCGTGGCCTAACCTTGGTCTTGTATGGGCGTGCTTCCGCCATGGAGGGGGCCTTGAAGCCATCATATCGATTATTCCTGGTGCTACGTCTAAGATGCATTGGAGTCCCACCTGCCATCTTGTTCTTCTTGATAGAGCGTGCCAGCGCCTGGGAGTCTTCCGCATATTCAGTGATCACCTCCGCAGTAACACGGGGCACATCCCATAGCTCCTCAACGGCGTCCACAGTGGCATCAAAAGACTGGCGAAGTAGCGGAGCAAAGGCTTCATCCCAACTGCGCTTGTCTAGTTTCACAAGGAGAGTGTCTGACACTGTGGCAATTGGGGTATACCAGGACCTGATAGCATAAACCACAAACAAGTATTGGAGCGAGCTACAGAACTGAGTGGCCATTTCCAGGGATGCATCTGCAGGAAGGAGCATGGAGAGCATGGGCTTATAGATGTACTTCCTGAGGAAAGAGATCAATCGCTCAAAAGGTAAGACACGAAGATTTGCCTCCTCCGCCGTTCCTCTGACAAAAGTAAGGGTGATGTGGTGTGCTCCCAGAACAATGTCGTCCACTGCCAGTTCGACCTGCGCAACATGCGCATTCCAGGCCTCCAGACCATCATCAAAAACATTCTCTTCAGGGATAACTCCGTCCATCATGGACGGACCAGTGTACTCGGTGATCTGACGCCAGCTCTCACCCTGGTACTGTGGTGGGATTTCAGGCCATGGTTGCCATCCATTGGCCAGTTGCTGCTGCATGGGTGGTTGAAGATCTTGCCCCCAAGCCGCATTCGCCTGTTGCTGCTGTGCAACCATGGCTTCAAAGGAGACCTGCTGGGACGCTGTCAGGAACGGCAGTTCCCTCGGATGCGGCGAAGCGTTCATCGGTGGCGGCGGCTCCTCTGTGCCCGCATTAGGCGGATTAGTTGGCCAGTTAGTCAGTATGTAAACCGGAATTGTCCATGATCTACCCAGACCTCCAAACACATTGGCTCTTTTAATGATCAGACTATGCGGCACATTAGAGAATTGATTTATAAGAACACGCACAAGAACTCTAGTCTTGACTTGCCCAGGGTTATGCCAGATCTCGAAGTTACCGAAGCAGCTGACAGCCTTGTTCACATAATACTCATTCTGATAATCAAGAGGAAATCCCAGGAACACTACCCATGCAGCAGCTTCAAAGATCGGTATGCGCATGTTGGGCCCTTCATCATGACGAGCAAAGTAAAAGGTCCTATCTTCATCTATCGGATGCGGCCCAGTAGTGATAAGGAAATCTCTGACAGCAGCTGATCTAAACCCAATCATCCCGACGCCTAGATGAAAGATATCAGAGTATATCACCTCAGCATTGAAGTCCTCGGCCAAGATTTGTAGGATTTCCGCGAGCACCATAGGACGCTGCAGATCGGGCGTCGGAGGGGTGGTGAGGACGAGCGCGTAGTTTTCGTGATGCAGAGGTGGAGCACCGACGACCATCATGTTCCTCTGGAGTCTATCCGCAGGGCCGTTGAAGATGGCGAGGGGGCCAGGGATGAACTGGAAGGGCATGACTGGGAAGTTCGCCATGGGAGGATGAGTGGAGGTGTCTGTGGGGATGCTAGCGGGCGGATGAAACGAAAGACGTTCCTGGCGAGGGGAGGAAGCACAAGCAGGCGGATGAATTGATGGGGGCTGCTGGCGATTTGGTAGTGGGGGTGGCAGGTCGGGTAGGCTAGAGGTGCTCGAGGTGATAGGACGTAGGGTAGGAGGAGGCGGACCGTCACCTCCAATAGGCAGAGCGCGCGTGTCCCCGCGCTGCGAATCATTTGATTTGATATGCCATTCCATTTTCTGTTTTTTGTTTCCATCACAGCCTCGATAAACCCCAACGGGAGGGGATACTATACTAGTTTTTAGCCTCCAAGCCCAGGAAGCATTGGGATAATGCCTCGGTTTGGAAAGCCTCGCCTTATGGAAAGATTGGCTACTGTTGGAAATAGGTATATCTTTGGTTGGGATATGCAGGGTTTTTGGTTTCCAGAGGAAATGGGGAGAGGCTTCATCGAAGCAAAATTTCGCTACGTGGCCTAGAAAACCACAAGAGGAGCACAATATCCGAGCCGGGCATGCAAAGAAAAGGTGGTGAGTAGAGCCACAGGTCGTGCAAGCTGAATGGCCCGGCCCAACATGGGGTCAAGAGGTGTTCGCCAGCTTAAGTATTTTGCCCTCAGGACATTTATTCGCAAGATGGCCCAGTTGATGGCAGACAGCACATAAATTTAAACGTTGGAATATTACCTCCGATGGCGGGATGGATTGTAGATGCCATATTGAGGCAATTTTCTCATCAGAATAGCCAAAAACCCGTTGGTCCAAAATATGGAATAGCATGAAATCCGGGATGTGTTCCCAATTCGTCGGTTCAAATTGAATACCCTGAAAAGCTTGATTCCCGGCCGACGGGGGAACATTAAATGCGTTTTGAAAACTGCCAAAAAAGATACAATCCTTGTCGGGAGGCAGAGCACATGTATCGTTTGAACAATCTGGATCAAAAGTGAGATGCTTCGCAAATGTGTATTCTCCATGGGTGTGCGAAAGATTGCCCCGATGATTGTCCAAAAAATGAAACCCAAATTTCGAGAGTTCCTTGTTAGCTGAATGATCTTTGCTAGCACTTTTCCGGAGGAAGTCGAGGTTGGGATTGATTGCAATAGGGGTTCGAGCAGCCACCTCGCCAAGCTCATCATCTATATGCCAACCATTATCCAAACTTGAATAATTCAACGATGGTTTGAACAAGTGAAAATGACAAACAAAATCCGGCCAGACTCGATCCTTCAACTTGTAAATGAAATGCCCCACATTGTTGGAAGCGACGGAGAAGCGAAAAGACCTTTTGCCCAATTGAAGAACGTTAAATCCCAACGGAGAACCACCAATGCAGCATTGTAACGGAGAACCACCAAATCCGCGAGCTCGCCGCGATCAGCGCCAAGTTCTTGACGATCGACAACAAGAAGAAGCTGAAAGAGTAGCCCGGCAGTCAAGTATGTACCAGTTTGTTGACAACACACTGTGCAGAAGAAGACTCAACGGTGTGAAATTGAAGTGTAATCCCCGGGAAGATGGACAAAAGCTGTTGGCAGAGATACATGGAGGCATATGTGGTCACCACATTGGCGCAAGAGCACTTGTCGGCAAAGCATTCCGGCAAGGTTTCTTTTGGCCGATAGCCCTCCAGGATGCAACTGCACAAGTAACCAAGTGTGAAGCATGCCAGTTCCATTCCAAGCAGATACACCAGCCAGCTCAAGCTCTCCAAACGATCCCTTTATCCTGGCCATTTTCGATCTGGGGGCTCGACATCCTCGCCCCTTTCCTCGCGCAGCCCGGGGCTTTGAGTACTTGTACGTTGCAATCGACAAGTTCACAAAGTGGCCGGAAGTGGAACCAGTGAGAAAGGTGACCGCACAGTCAGCAGTCAAGTTCTTCAGATCGATTGTTTGCCGTTTCGGGATCCCTAACAGGATCATCACCGACAACGGTACACAATTCACGAGCCGCACCTTCATGCAGTACGTCCAGGATCTTGGCGCCAAGGTCTGCTTCGCTTCTGTTGCTCACCCGAGAAGCAACTGTCAAGCGGAGAGGGAAAATGCTGAAGTGCTGCGTGGACTCAAGACCAGAACTTTCGACAGGCTGCACAAGTGCGGAAGAAACTGGATTGAGGAGCTGCCAGTGGTTCTTTGGTCGATCAGGACGACGCCAAATCGAGCCACTGGGCAGACACCTTTCGCTCTAGTCTATGGAGCAGAGGTAGTTCTCCCCACGGAACTCGTATACGGGTCGCCTCCAGTGCTCGCTTATGATGAGCAAGAGCAAGAGAAGCTGCGACAAGACGACGCGCTGCTCCTTGAGGAAGACCGTCTTCAGGCGGCTGTGCGAGCTGCTCGCTACCAGCAAGCTTTGCGTCGCTACCATAGCCGCAAAGTTAACGCCATAAGTCTCGAGGAAGGCGACCTTGTTCTTCGGCGCGTCAGTCCGCCAAGAATTCCAACAAGTTGATGCCGTAGTGGGAAGGCCCTTATCGGGTGAAACGAGTCACTAGGCCCGGCGCTGTCCGCCTTGAGACCGAAGATGGCTTGCCGGTGGGCAACTCCTGGAACATCGAGCATCTTCGTAAGTTTTACCCGTAAGGCGCGGTTGCCGTGACCAGCTCCGGCAACCACCTTTTGTACAAGTCTTGCCGCTGTTGCATGTAATCCTTTGTACAAAGTCGGGCGCAGACCCCGTGCATCAGTAAAGCTCATGTGCCCCGTGCATCTTGTCGATTTCATGCTTTTTATATTTTGCATATATTATCTGACACTTTGTGCAGCGCCTACCCCCGGTAAGCCATAACGAGCCAAAAGGCTCCATATCTGTATTTTCTCTTCTTTCTTTTTTTTCAAGAAAGGGAAAAGTTCCCTCGCGCACAAGTTTGCCGAGGGGGGAGGAGAAGATGGTGGTATGGACCAGGTGCCGTTCAAGAAAGTTTGGCCTTGCCGAGAAGCAAACAACACAAAAGCTAAGTTGCCAAAGTTTGAGCAATCATATTTTTAAATTTTTAAGTTATCTTCCTTGAACGACCGTGCTTTGTATGGAAAACCTGTGCGCGGAGGATTTAACTTGCCAGGATTGTAATTTAACGTTAAACCTGTGCAGCATTATAATCCATACATAACTGAAAGACAAGACAAACTTACGGGCATCTTTAAAGAGAGTAGGCCAATAAACAGCATTGTAATACCTTATGTGCAGTACTATCTCAAGTATGGTGTCCTCCATAGGCCTCAGAGTGACACCTGCATAGGATATGTTCCTGTTCATGCTCAGGTACACAACGTCTAATAACATCATCTACTCCTTCTTTATAAAGGTGTGGTGTCGGGGAAACTGGTCGCCCACGAACACCTATGGGACCGGAGCCCCTTTCTCGGTACGACAGGGGGTAGGAGGATGCACAAAGAGCGGATCGAGGCGAGCACACGAGCAGTTTACCCAGGTTCGGGCCGCACGGATGCGTAAAACCCTACTCCTGCTTTGGTTTGTATTGAGTTCTTGCTCGGGAGCGATGAGAGCTACAGTACACTCCAACCGCCAGTAGGACCGGGCGTGGGAATGATCGATACCCCTTTACGTTGTGCATGTGCCTCCTTTTATATGCTCAAGGGGTCACCGACAGGTGGCAACGCACATGAGGGTAAAAGTGTAAAAAGAGTGGTGGTTGGAACAGTGTTCCACACCTAACCCTGACGTCAGGGGACAAGGGAATTAAATGCCCATCGCCGTCGCCCAAACAGTGCAAAAAGTGGCCGTCAGGGGCGCCACCGTTCGCCACGACAGCAGTCTTGTCATCACCACTTGCCACCGAGTACCCCTGGCTGCACAGCCTTCCGCCACGTGCGCCTGGAAGGGTCCCAGAGCGACACGTGAGTGGATGCGCTGGAGCGCGGGTATTGAGTGGAAGCTTGCCGCGGCAAGCGCCTTGCCGCGGTCGCTATGTTGTCGCTTCCGGGAGCTTGTCGCCCACCGGGCCTTGCCGGGACGCGTGGCGCGTCGCGGCAAGTTCCTTGAGATGCCTTGGTTGGCCTTCCTGGCAAGCTCCTCTTGCCAGGGTCTTGCGCTTTGAGTGATCTTGTGCCTTGAGTGGCCTTCCCGGCAAGCTCCTCTTGCTGGGGCCTTGTCTCCTTGGCTTGAATACTTTGTTCTTGAATGACCCCAAAGGAACCACAAGAGGCCTTGGCGGTCACCTGGCAAGCCTTGCCGCGGGACGCTGCAACTGCCCATGCACAAGTTCGGGATACTAAGGTACCCCTACTTTAGTACACCGACAGGAGCCCCCGGGCCTGGGCCATACACGGGGCCGAGCGCTGTTGGGCCAGGCCCAAAACGGTGCACAGGCACGCGTGGCCTGGTTTACGCCGAATCTTTCTCCGTATCCGCCGCGCCCTCCCCTAATGGCACGCGTTGATTGCGCCGTCGTGGGAGAGATCGTGGGCGGTTTCTTTAATCGGTAATGCGGAACGTCCATTCGCCCGTTGCTGCTTCATCCCCCTCCCCCCTTATAAGCAGGGGAAACAGGGGCAGTTCGTCCATTCGCCCGTTGCTGCTTCAATCCTCAAAAACCTCCGCCGCTTCCCTCCTTCCCGAAGGCCGAAAGAGAGCAGCG
>LR738713.1:425804245-425853900 GCA_902687465.1 Secale cereale | reverse complement strand
GCCACCAGCACCACAAGCGCCGTCGACCTCCCTCACCGCCTCCGCCATGGCTCCGAAAGGCGAGAAGGGGAAGGCCGCGAAGTCGGCCGAGGCGCTGCGGCTCGCAGCGATGCGAAAGGAGCGGGCCGTCTTCCCTCCCAAGCTTGGCGCGAAGAAGCTGAGGGAGGAATACTACCTCTTCTGGGCGAGGGAGACGCGGGCGCATCCGTGCACCAAGGTACTCCCAGCCATTGCTTGCGAGATGTTTCCGGGCGTATACGCTTTCTTCGCCCTGTTCTTCTACTGCGGGCTTTGCCCGCACTTCTCCGAATTTTTCTGCGACATCATGAACACCTACGGGTTCCACCTCCTTGACTTCACCCCCAATGCCGTTCTCACCATGGCCGTTTTCGCACACCTCTGTGAGAACTTTGTCGGAGTCTTCCCCAATGTAGCCCTCTTCCGCCACTATTCCATGCCCCGAGTTGAGGGAGGGGCGCCTTTATCCGGCGGCGTCTCCTGGATCTCGAGGACGCACCAGAAGGAAGCTTATCTGGAGGGAGAGCTCCGCGGCAAATGGGATGATTGGAGAGCAGACTGGTGCTGGATCATAGAGGAGAACCCGCAGCCATTCACCGCCCGGTGCCAAGCCCAAGTAGTACGCGGCAACGACTGGAGCGACTTGGCCCCGGAAGACAGTAGGTTGAAAATCGCCACTGCCCAGATCCTACGCCTCAGGCGCGCCAAGCTCACCGTAGGTGCAGTTGGCGCAAACTTTCTCCGCCGCTGCATCGCCCCCCTGCAGGAGAGGAAGAGGCCTGCTTGGGAGTTTGAGAACGCGGCAGATATCATGAGGCTGCGCCCGGGCCTCAATTGGAACTTCACAGTCCTGGAGCTCAACGGGACTCTCCAGGAGTTGTTCAAGTACGACCCCAACCATCCCGAGTGGTTCATGTTGCCGAGGAGCGTAGTTCCGCTGTGCAATAACTCAGCGCTCAGCCGCATCCGCGCAATGATGACGCTGTGCGACTCGCACGGGATCGACCCCACTTGGCAAGAGCCCACCGACGAAGCTGTGCAGGCGTTCTTCGACAACTTGGAAGAAACGCCGATCTGCGCTGATGAGAAGAAGGGCCTCACCCGCGACACCACCGACAGGGAGATGGCGTACATCGCCACCAAGCTGGAGGAGGCGGCGGCAGCCGCTGCCGCAGGGGATTTCGGATACACCATGGAGGAGGCGGAGGCAGCGGAGGCGGCAAGCCTTGCCGAGAGACAAGAGTTTCTCAACGCGGGGAAGCTTGCCGGGCAAGACGTCGAGACAAGTGAGCCCGTCGAGAGGCTCTGGCCGCCAAGGCGGGAGCTGATATGGAGAAGCGTGCAGAGGAGCTCCGGTCCATCAACCAAGCAGCTCTCCGGTCCTTGGCAGAGGAGCGGGGGCAACTTGCCGAGGAGCAGCATGCCTTCATCCTCGAGAAGGCTGAAGTGGAGGAACAGCAGCGGCTTGCCGCTGAGAAGCTGTCCACGCTGGAGGATGAGCTGGCGCAGCGGAAGGTCAACCTCGATGGCCACGAGGAAGAGCTTGCCGCGCGCGAGCAGTCACTTGGCGGGGCCCTCCAGGAAGCAAAGGATGCTGCCACGGCCGCTGAGACCGCCAAGATGGAACTGGAGGTGAAGGTAGCGCAGCTTGAGGCCGACCTCAAGGCGAGAGGCGAAGAGGTCGCCGCGCTCAAGGTCGAGCGGGAGAAGGACGCCCACAGCCACTCCGAGCTGCAGGTCCGCCTCTCCGAGAAGGGCAAGGAGCTCGCCGCTATCAAGGACTCCAACGCGGACCTTGAGGTGAAGCTGGGCACCCTAACCAAGACGTTGGACGGCGCCAGGGAGCGGGAGGCGACCCTGAAGGAAGAGATCAGGGCCGAGAAGGCGTTGCTGGCGAGTGCCGCCATCACTCAGAATAACTTTAGGCAGACCGTCGAGCACTGGACGGAAGGCCTCGTCAACGCTGCCGCGGACATCGACAAGGAGCTGGCGCAGCTGGGGGCGGAGTATCTCGGGTACTCCACCGACGAGAACCTCCGCCCCAGCACCAAGCTCACTTTATTCTTCAAGGGCGTGGCGACGGCCCTCCAGCAACTCCGATAGAAGATCCCAAAGCAGCTGGCGGACGAGTCACGCAAGCTCTGTGCGGGAGCCCTGCAGAAGGTGTTGATGAAGGTGGCCTTCCACAATCCGGGCCTCAACCTCACCAACGTCCTTAGGAGCTTGCCCAAGGACGCCGATCTGGACGCGCTCGAGGCCCTTGTAGGACCCATTGTGGACAAGGTGGGCGGAATCAAGAGAGTCGAGGGTGACGCGCAGATTAGGCTGCTTATTTTCGTCTTCTTTCCTTGTCGCTGTTTATCATGTTAGGAAAACAATCTGTTAGAACTGCGACAAGTTATCTTGTAGTATAACTCTATTTTGGGTACTGAATGCAATGTTATTTCCTTTACTTGACTTCCTTGCTTTGTATGTTTTTACCCTACGCTTTTAGGGAACTTGCCGGCGCAGGCACCTTTGCCGCGAGCACTGAGTGCGGAACTTCAGCAGCCTGTTGGCGGTGCCGTTGCCGACAAGAAACCTTGTCGCAACCAGTTGCAGCACACTTAAGTTGCTGAGCGGGCTCGGAAACAAAGTAAGGGCGCGACACTAGTCGCAGCACACTTAAGCTGTTGAGCGAACTCGAAACAAAGTAAGGGCGCAACTAGCCACGAGCTGGTTCCTCCGCGCACAGGTTTTCCATACAAAGCACGGTCGTTCAAGGAAGATAACTTAAAAATTTAAAAATCTGATTGCTCAAACTTTGGCAACTTAGCTTTTGTGTTGTTTGCTTCTCGGCAAGGCCAAACTTTCTTGAACGGCACCTGGTCCATACCACCATCTTCTCCTCCCCCCTCGGCAAACTTGTGCGCGAGGGAACTTTTCCCTTTCTTGAAAAAAAAGAAAGAAGAGAAAATACAGATATGGAGCCTTTTGGCTCGTTATGGCTTACCGGGGGTAGGCGCTGCACAAAGTGTCAGATAATATATGCAAAATATAAAAAGCATGAAATCGACAAGATGCACGGGGCACATGAGCTTTACTGATGCACGGGGTCTGCGCCCGACTTTGTACAAAGGATTACATGCAACAGCGGCAAGACTTGTACAAAAGGTGGTTGCCGGAGCTGGTCACGGCAACCGCGCCTTACGGGTAAAACTTACGAAGATGCTCGATGTTCCAGGAGTTGCCCACCGGCAAGCCATCTTCGGTCTCAAGGCGGACAGCGCCGGGCCTAGTGACTCGTTTCACCCGATAAGGGCCTTCCCACTACGGCATCAACTTGTTGGAATTCTTGGCGGACTGACGCGCCGAAGAACAAGGTCGCCTTCCTCGAGACTTATGGCGTTAACTTTGCGGCTATGGTAGCGACGCAAAGCTTGCTAGTAGCGAGCAGCTCGCACAGCCGCCTGAAGATGGTCTTCCTCAAGGAGCAGCGCGTCGTCTTGTCGCAGTTGCTCTTGCTATTGCTCATCATAAGCGAGCACTGGAGGCGACCCGTATACGAGTTCCGTGGGGAGAACTACCTCTGCTCCATAGACTAGAGCGAAAGGTGTCTGCCCAGTGGCTCGATTTGGCGTCGTCCTGATCGACCAAAGAACCACTAGCAGCTCCTCAATCCAGTTTCTTCCGCACTTGTGCAGCCTGTCGAATGTTCTGGTCTTGAGTCCACGCAGCACTTCAGCATTTGCCCTCTCCGCTTGACCGTTGCTTCTCGGGTGAGCAACAGAAGCGAAGCAGACCTTGGCGCCAAGATCCTGGACGTACTGCATGAAGGTGCGGCTCGTGAATTGTGTACCGTTGTCGGTGATGATCCTGTTAGGGATCCCGAAACGGCAAACAATCGATCTGAAGAACTTGATTGCTGACTGTGCGGTCACCTTTCTCACTGGTTCCACTTCCGGCCACTTTGTGAACTTGTCGATTGCAACGTACATGTACTCAAAGCCCCGGGTTGTGCGGGGAAAGGGGCGAGGATGTCGAGCCCCCAGATCGAAAATGGCCAGGATAAAGGGATCGTCTGGAGATCTTGAGCTGGCTGGTGTATCTGCTTGGAATGGAACTGGCATGCTTCACACTTGGTTACTTGTGTAGTTGCATCCTGGAGGGCTATCGGCCAAAAGAAACCTTGCCGGAATGCTTTGCCGACAAGTGCTCTTGCGCCAATGTGGTGACCACATATGCCTCCATGTATCTCTGCCAACAGCTTTTGTCCATCTTCCCGGGGAATACACTTCAATTTCACACCGTTGAGTCTTCTTCTGCACAGTGTGTTGTCAACAAACTGGTACATACTTGACTGCCGGGCTACTCTTTCAGCTTGTTCTTGTTGTCGATCGTCAAGAACTTGGCGCTGATCGCGGCGAGCTCGCGGATCCGACGACGTAGTGGAGTCGTCGTCGAGGTTGATCCGGCGAGTTGGCGATTTCGGCCTCCGGGGCGGGGAGTGCACGGTGGTTGCACCCCCACCGGTCTTGTCGCCAACGGCCCGTGCCTGGCTAACTTGCCACGGCCGCGACGTGCTCGGCTACTGCGGAGTGTCGCCGTTGGTGAAGGCGATGAGACTCTGAATGGTGGCCCTCCAGTCATCGGCCTTGTCTGCCGCTGGAGGGAAGTCTAGGAGCAGTTGAGCTCGTGCCAGAGCTTCTGCTGGAGTGGCGGGTAGCGGTGGCGAGTGGTGCGAGGAGCGGGATATGCTCGGACTTCTAACTGTGTTAGAAGGAGCAGTTTCCCGTCCAGGCGACCGCGCCTTGCTCGTGCCAGCATGTTGGCGCGCATGTTGGCCTTGAGCGTCCTAGGATCCGCCATCTTGGTTTTGGTCCAGCAAGCGTATGGTACCGTGAGTACCATGACGCTGCCGGGCCCGCGCCTCCTGAGATGGGCGTGGTGCATGTACGGACGCCGAGGTCTCGGAGTGCGCCCGGTCGTCGTGGGAGCCGGCTACGCCGCCGATGCGCAGCGCAGCCTTGTCCTTGGACTTGGCGGCACCGTGAGTTCCCTCGTCGGCGCCCGTTCTTCCCCCGGCGTCTACCCCTCCAGCCGTTGGCTCCGGCGGTGGCGGGATCGATGCGGACGGACCTGCTGCCTCCGAAGCTTTCTTCTTCGGCGGCATGTTGATGAAGATGGTGAAGATCTAGCTCGTGTGACGCCGGATCAGGTTCACACGACCTCGACGCACCCCTACCTGGCGCGCCAAAGATGTCGGGGAAACTGGTCACCCACGAACACCTATGGGACCGGAGCCCCTTTCTCGGTACGGCAGGGGGCGGAGGATGCACAAAGAGCGGATCGAGGCGAGCACACGAGCAGTTTACCCAGGTTCGGGCCGCACGGATGCGTAAAACCCTACTCCTGCTTTGGTTTGTATTGAGTTCTTGCTCAGGAGCGATGAGAGCTATAGTACACTCCAACCGCTAGCAGGACCGAGCGTGGGAATGATGATCACCCTTTACGTTGCGCATGGGCCTCCTTTTATATGCTCAAGGGGTCACCGACAGGTGGCAACGCAGATGAGGGTAAAAGTGTAAAAAGAGTGGTGGTTGGAACAGTGTTCCACACCTAACCCTGACGGCAGGGAACAAGGGCATTAAATGCCCATCGCCGTCGCCCAAACAGTGCAAAAAGTGGCCGTCAGGGGCGCCACCGTCCGCCACGACGGTAGACTTGTCATCAACGCTTGCCACCGAGTACCCCTGGCTGCACAGCCTTCCGCCACATGCGCCTGGAAGGGTCCCAGAGCGACACGTGAGTGGATGCGCTGGAGCGCGGGTACTGAGTGGAAGTTGCCGCGACAAGCGCCTTGCCGCGGTCGCTATCTTGTCTCTTCCGGGAGCTTGTCGCCCACCGGGCCTTGCCGGGACGCGTGGCGCGTCGCGGCAAGTTCCTTGAGATGCCTTGGTTGGCCTTCCCGGCAAGCTCCTCTTGCCAGGGTCTTGCGCTTTGAGTGATCTTGTGCCTTGAGTGGCCTTCTCGGCAAGCTCCTCTTGCCGGGGCCTTGTCTCCTTGTCTTTAATACTTTGTTCTTGAATGGCCCCAAAGGAACCAAAAGAGGCCTTGGCGGTCACCTGGCAAGCCTTGCCGCGGGACGCTGCAACTGCCCGTGCACAAGTTCGGGATACTAAGGTACCCCTACTTTAGTACACCGACATGTGGGTCATCCCAAAAGTAATGTCTTAAATCATAGAGAACCTTTTTCTTTTGTTGGTATGTAATTAGCATAATCAGCATACTAGGGAGCATTACGTGAAGTGTTTAGGACAACTAATTGTTCATCAGGAAAGCTATCATCAATACATAGTGGGTCATCAAGAACATTTTTAACCTAGACAAGTTATCTGCAATGGGGTTCTTAGCTCCCTTTCTATCAATAATATGCAAATCAAATTCTTGTAGCAAGAGAACCCATCTAATAAGTCTAGGTTTAGCATATTTCTTTTCCATATGATATTTAATAGCAGCATGATCGGTGTGAACAGTTACATTGGAATCAACAATATATGATCTAAACTTATCACATGCAAAAACAACTGCTAAGAATTCTTTTTCAGTAGTAGCATAATTTCTCTGGGAACTGTCTAGAGTTTTACTAGCATAATGAATAACATTCAATTTCTCATCAACTCTTTGTCCTAGAACAACATCAACAACATAATCACTCGCATCACACATAATTTCAAAGGGTAAATTCCAATCAGGTGGTCGAACAATAGGTGCAGAAATCAAGGCTTTCTTAATTATTTCAAATGCTTCTACACAATCATCATCAAAATTCAAAAGGAACATCTTTTTGCAAGATATTAGTGAGAGGCCTAGAAATTTCAGAGAAGTCTTCAATAAATCTCCTATAGAAACCAGCATGTCCAAGAAAACTTCTTATACCTTTGATATCTTTAGGACACGACATCTTTTCAATACCATCTACTTTAGCGTTATCAACTTCAATACCTCTTTCAGAAACCTTATGCCCCAAGACAATGCCTTCATTAACCATGAAGTGGCACTTCTCCCAATTCAATACAAGATAAGTTTCTTCCCATCTCTGCAAAACTCGGTCCAGGTTGCTTAAGCAATCATTAAAAGAAGTTCCGTGAAGGAGAAATAGTCCATGAAAACCTCAACAATCTTTTCACAAAAGTCAGAGAATATAGCAGTCATACATCTTTGAAAGGTAGCATGTGTATTGCATAAACCAAAAGGCATACGTCTATAAGCAAAAGTACTGAAAGGGCAAGTAAAAGTGGTCTTCTCTTGATCTTCTTTTGAAACAGGTATTTGAGAAAAACCAGAATAACCATCTAGAAAGCAAAAGTGTGTATGTTTGTATAATCTTTCTAGCATTTGATCAATAAAAGGTAGAGGGTAATGATCTTTCTTAGTACCTTTATTTAATTTGCGAAAATCAATTACCATTCTATAACCTGTAACAATTCTTTGCGGAATAAATTCATTCTTATCATTAGGAAAACAGTAATGCTTCCCTTCTTAGGGACACAATGAACAAGACTTACCCACTGACTATGAGCAATAGGATAAATAATACCTGCATCCGGAACCTTTAGTATTTCATTTCTTACCACTTCCTTCATCCTAGGATTTAATCATCGTTGGTGATCAACAACTGACTTAGTATCTCGTTCTACCTTAATTTTATGTTGGCATAACGTGGGACTAATGCCCTTAAGATCGTCAAGAGTATATCCAATAGTAGCACGGTGGTTCTTCAGAGTTTTCAATAATTTCTTTTCTTCATGCTCTGAAAGGTTAGCACTAATAATAACATGATATATCTTCTTCTCATTAAGATAAGCATATTTCAAAGTATCGGGTAATGCTTTAAGCTCAAACACGGGCTCACCCTTAGGTGGAGGAGGATCCCCAAGGATTTCAACATGCAAATTGTTTTTTAGAATTGGCCCTTGTTTAAAGAATATTTTATCTATTTCCCTTCTTTCATTCATAAACATATCATTCTCATGGTCTAGCAAATATTGTTCTAAAGCTTCAGTAGGAGGCACGACAATAGAAGCAAGACCAATAATTGCATCCTTACTAGGCAATTCTTTATCAAGGGGTTGTCTACGAAATTTAGAGAAATTAAAGTCATGAGACATATCCCCTGGACCAACAGTAATAATATCTTTCTCGCAGTCTATTGTAGCACTAACAGTGTTCAAGAAATGTCTACCAAATATAATGGGACAAAAGTCATCTTGTGCGGAACCAAGAACAAGAAACTCAGTAGGATATTATATTTTCCCACACAAGACTTTGATACGTCTCCAACGTATCTATAATTTTTTATTGTTCCATGCTATTATATTATCTATTTTGGATATTTAATGGGCTTCACTTTTATATTATTTTTGGGACTAACCTACTAACCCAAGGCCCAGTGCAAATTGTTGTTTTTTTGTCTATTTCAGTGTTTCGCAGAAAAGGAATATCAAACGGAGTCCAAATGGAATGAAACCTTCAGGAGTATCGTTTTTGGAACAAATGCAACCCAGAAGACTTGGAGTACATGCCAGGGAAGCCACGGGGTGGCCACGAGCACTACAAAAAAAATACAATTTCGTGATGATACGTGTTTGTCACAGTAGGTCGCGTTTTTTGTCATGCATGTATATCCATGACAATTTTATGACAGAATCAAGATAGTCATACATGTGCTGTTGTAGAAGTGTTCCATGACATTACCAAAATTATCATCACGAAAGTGGCCACATCCATGACGATAGATCGCGCGTCACAGAAGTGCTTTCGTCAAGGGTGACCGACACATGGCATCCATCGTATCGGAACGCCGTTAAGCTATCGAATCCGGTTTTGGATCCGATAACCAGCTAACAGCCCCGACCAATGGGGATTTTCAACGTGTAATATCATCATTGGCTAGAATAAACACGTGTCGGCTCACCGTTGGGACAGATGTCATCCACTCATTGGACCGAAGGCGCCTATGATACGTCGACATGTGGCACGGCCGAACAAAGGCCCATTCCTGTGAAAAGGCCGGCCCGTTTGACTTGGTCAAAAGGTGGCGGGCCGGCCCACGGAAAGCATGTTAACCGCATGTTCGCATATAGCCCATTTACAGCCCGCTAACCCAGGGCCCGTTACGACCTATCCGAATTAGGCCCAGTACACTACTAGGAAAAGGCCTACTAATGGCGCACCTATTTTGGCCATTAATGGCGCATTAGTGGTGCGCCATTAGTGCCACGCCCTTAGTATATTTTACTAATGGCGCACTTGTGGTGCGCCATTAGTATCCACAGATGCGCCATTAGTGGGAGGCATACTAATGGCACACTCTTGCCTGATGCGCCGTTAGTAACTTTGACATACTAATGGCGCACTGTTGGTTGATGCGCCATTAGTATCCTTTGGCATACTAATGGCGCAATGTGATGTGATGCGCCATTAGTATGAATATTACGTTTTTTTTTAATTTTCTGTTTTTTGCACAGGTTACAAAATGTATTATTGGACAGAATATAGACAGCACCAGCACACAGCAACAACAGATTCATCGAATACAATAGAAGATTAGTCTCTGAATACAATTCATCATATTAGTCTCCGAATACAATTCATCATATTAGTCTCCGAATTCAAAAGACCGAGCAAAGATAGAACATTATATTACAAGTCTCGAGACCGCGAGTAGCGAGTTTGTCTTCACATTACAAGTCGATATCGATCATCTAAACTACCATCACATAGAAGAGAGCTGCGGTCATCACGATGAGCATGATCACGATGAAACTCTTCTTCATCCGGTTCCTCCAACGCACCCTCCCCTCTCCCGCTAAATAGCGGGCGTATCTAGATTCCGCCTCGGCCCTAGTGGTGTACCCTTTGTAACTGTTACCGCTGAATCGGTGAACCTGTCTCCGACACTCCTCCCAATCGTCGTAGACTCCGGGAACCTTACCCTTGTACACGACATACGACGGCATCGCTATGCACTAGACAAATGAAATGTTAGTACCAATTCACAGACAATACATAAGCAATATATAAGTATGCAACAGAATGATCGGAAGAGAAAAGCAAGACATTAATAGCATCGATTACATCTAAGTTGAACGATTGTGGAAACCAAAGAGACATACTATAAGTTCATTAAAGCTTAATTACAACATGAGCCAATCGATGTTTCAGAACTAGACACACCATCACTACTTTCGACTCGACTCAAGGGACCGGAGCGTGGATGAAGCCGCCGTCTATCATGGGAGTCATGAAATCATGAGCGTTGTCAGCCTGCATTTGTAGCATTGTGTCGATGTCACTGTTGGACGGTTGATTTTTGAGGTAGAACTGCCCCGAGGTACGAAGGACATCTTGATGGATGATTTCCGCAAACTCCGACTGGATGCGAAAGAATTCTTGTCTGATGTCCGCGTCCTGGATTGCCGACACGCTCGCGGCCCAATCTTTGAGTTTACTCGGTAGCAGAAGTTGATGATGGTCCCGTACGATCGCCCGCATGTGATGGATGGCGTAGTAGGCACCCTTCTGACCGCCAGGCGGCTGCTTGACGCAGCAAAATGTCGTATTGTGGGAGAACACATGCTTGCCGTACTTACGAATAGGCCTGGTGAAGGTGCCTCCAGATTTGGCATAGCCGGGGAGAACATCATCAAGAACATTCTTAACATTTGTGTAGTCTACCTTCGACTGACGGTCCGAGTCGAAATACGTGGCCATGGAATATTTGGGGCTTAGGAGGATGAGTGTGCAATGTGTGTCACTGCACAAAACACGGAATGTTAAAATAAAAACGATCGAAATCTAAGAATTCATATGTTATGGGGCGGTTGAGGGGAGGACTTACTCGGGAAAGTAAGGCACGAGGAAGTTATCCTTATCTCAGTTTGCCATAATGACGCCTTCGAGGTAAGAACTCGCGACTTGCCGGTCCCTAGCGCTGCCCAAGATCTTGGCACGCATGTAGAAGGGGTCGACTATCACGATGTCCGGGGTCTTGTCGTGAATGATCTGCATCTCCATACTCAGCGAAAATAGCCAAACGAAGGTGTAGTGCAGTGGATGAAGGTTCAACATAGCGTAGATGTCATCAAACCGCAGGACGATCGTACCCCCGATGGAGTTATCCACAAAGCCCTTGCCCTCTGGCACCTTGGCCGCAAAAACCGGGTATGCCACATCCTTCTCTCTGAGATGCCGCTTCTCCAAAGAAAGAACACTGTCATGCAGACTCCGCATAGCACCGGTTGCAGCATCGAGCATATTTCTCGGTAGCATCGGCCTACCCGCCACATGCACCCTCCTCATTACATCCTTAGGTGAAGGTGGCCCGTCCTGAGCACGGATCGTACTCGGTGCCGGCTGGCTCGCACCCTTGTTAGTCTTTCTTTTCCGTGCCTTCTTCTTCTCCTGTAATGGGACCGAGTTCTGCTCACAGACCACCTTCTTGAGTGTGTTGGGGCTGATAATATTTCGCACCTCGCCTATCTGAGGCTCGGTGAAGTCGGTAGCTGGAGGCGTCTCCTGAGAACTGAACGGCAGACGACGCCTGTTGCAACTTGGTTTCTCCGCGGTACCAGCTAGATCGCACACGTCTTTTGTAGGGTTGGGTTCTTGAGAAGGAGGCCCCATGAAGTCGCCACCGTACCCATGATCGGCAAAGTACTGATCGACGTTGATAAATGTATCATCGTCGCTGTCGTCGTCGTTGTTCGGATCCTGTGCCATATGCATGTTTGGATCCAGTGGCATAGGGATGTCCGGCACCGTTGCGGCGGTCTTGCCATGGGGCCGACTTGGCGCCGGCACGACTGGCGGTGTTGTCTTTGGGTGATGTCCCCGCCCCCAAACGAATCTGGCTCTTCGGCCAAAGCAGGGGCTAGCTCAGGCAGGCGCTGAGGGTCATCACTCATCTTCGTCGGCCCTGACGGGTCGAATCGGAGGTAACAACTCATCGCAGCCTGGCAGCACCCGAACCAGTTGAACCCTAAACAAGTTGGGTGGCATCCTAGTACCGTGGAACACGGGGTTGCCCGGTTGAACGATTTTTCCCTTGGCGACATCGACCAACTCGTTGTTCACGAAGTGCAGGAGAGTGCACGGAACGTCGGCGGCGCCCTGCGAAAACATGTAGGGCGTCAGGGATGCCCAGTCAAAGGCAAGGAGATGAAGTCCTCGGCCGAGAGAGGCTTAATTAGTTACCGTGATGATGGCGTCGAGCTTGGCTAATGTCGAGGCACCGCCAACGGCGGGCGTGCAGTTGACGGAGGGGCCGCTTGCTGCAGAGGTGCCGGCCGGCGTACACCCGGGTGCATTAAGCTCCCGTGCCGGCGTTGGAGACACCAATGCCGCCTCCGCCGGAGACACCAATGGCCCCCCCATCACGTTCTGCTAGTTGCTGGCTGTGAAGCTGGGAATCAGGGGCGGCCCCTGTTGGCCGCCCGCAATCCATGCCTGCAACCCCTCGATCAAGGTAGGCACAATGGCGGTGATCGTCGCTCCAAGTTGTTGTTGCACTTGCTCTTGGACAATCTCCGGAATCCGTGCCACTTGTGCCTTGAGTTCTTCAACCTCGCGCGACTGGCTTTCCGAGCTGGTCTTTTTCTCCTTTCGCCCACCAGCGTTAGAGTATGACGACCATTTTGTGGACAAGCCTTTGCCGGCCACACGACCAGCTGACGATGGCTTACTGAGCTTATCCTTTTTCTTCATTACATTCAACGCCCTATTTAGAGTGGTGTCCCAAGGGTTGCTCTTAGTCGACCCCGCGCTACTGCTTTCAGTCGCCTGCGGAAGGAATGTGAACCATTTAGAAATTTGGCTTCATTAATTAGAATGCAACCATATGGAGCTAATTACGCGGGGGTGTATTCCTTACCAGAACAATCTCAAGCGCCCTGGTCTCCGGATCCGTGGTAAGCTCCTTTGTTTTCGGGTCCTTCTTGTACCGGGCCCTGACAAAGTTCCTGGTCTGCTTGTCACCGTATTTATCGAAGAGGGGCGGTAGGCCTTGCTCGGCACGGTCCGCCTCCTCCTTGTCCCATATAGGCTCCACCACTCTGTAACCGCCGGGACCGAGTGTGTGTTCCCCTAAGTTCAGCTCCCGCATTTCTTTCCCCCACTGACTTGATTCGGAGGTTGCGGTGCTCGAGCACTTGATCTTGAAGTCGTTGTAGTCATCTTCGGTGATCGAAGGATTTTTCTCCTAGATCTTCCCATAACTCTCACCTTTCTCGATCGTTCTCTTCACATTGCTTCTCCAAGTAGACAGGGTCGTGCTCATCCTCGTGAGGGCAGTATTGTTCACTTTATTCCCTTTGAGGCTTGTGTTTTCAAATTTAGCAGGAAACCTGTATTGTTCGTGCAGCTTCGTGAAGAGGAGGTTGCGCAAATTCCCTCGGTCAGGATGCCTCAGGTTCTCGGTGTTGATCGAGACGGTGCTCCGGATAATGCACCCGAGCTGAAGCGAGTACCCCTTGACTATTCGTTCGGGCACCGTTGGATTCCCGTTGGAGTCCACTTCAGTAAATTCCTCCTTGACGGTGTGGAGCACGGTCGGGCGCCGGTCCTTCCGTTGCCTCTTCGGTTCGCTGCCATCTGTGCGTGCGCCGCCATCATCAGTGGTGGCATCCTCGGCGGCACCATCACTGGTGTCATCCCCGACGGCACCATCAGTGGGGTCATCCTGGTAACCCTCAACCGTAAGGGATCGAGATAGTTTCGCGGGTAAGAATAACCCAATTTATTGATTCGACACACGGGGAGCCAAAGAGTATTTATAAGCTTTGACAGTTGAGTTGTCAATTCAACCGCACCAGAAATATACTTACTTGCAACAAAAGATAAGTGGTAACAGTGATATGATAGTGATGATGGTGATAGTAAAAGTAAACAGCAAAAGTAAATAGCAGGAGTAAATGGCAAAAGTAGTAACTAGTAACCAGCAGGGTTTAAAACACTGTAGGCTAGGGAGATGGATGGTTGGGCGCTGCATGGATTAGATATATCATGTTTCTAACTTGGGGCACGGCACACGGAAAAGTAATGATCATCTAGGCAAATATCAAACATTAGGCATGTATCCCGTAGGTAGTTGTACGTGCTTGCAATAAGAACTTGCACAACATCTTTTGTCCTACCATCCCGCTACAAACGGGGCCAAAAGGAACTTATGGAGATTAAGGTGCTCCTGTCATAGAGCACCGGAACAAAGCAACGAACTCAATGGATACATGTAATCCTCAAACTACGGACCATCCCCTTTGGTGTCCCAAGATGTCACTTTTGGGATCGCCGGTTCCGAACCGTAATAGGTGCAAACAACTCATAGATAGGATCAAGAACACAAATATATTCATGCAAACACATATGGTTCAGATCTGAAATCATGGCACTCGGGCCCTAAGTGTCAAGCATTAAGCATAAAAAGTTGAAGCTAAGATGATAAACACCATAGTAGATGATATGCAACATGCCCCCAACGATCTGACAAACTATTACATGATCTAACTCATCCAATCCCTACCATCCCCTTTGCCTACAGCAGGGGATTACTCACACATGGAAGGAGAAGTCATGGAGGGATGATGGAGTGGTGATGGTGATGACGATGGCGACGATCTCCCCTCTCCGGAGGCCAATTCAGCCTCCAGATTAGCCCTCCCGAAGAAGAACAGAGGGTGGCGGCGGCTCCGTGATGAAAACTACAAAAAGAACTTCTGATCTGGGGTTTCTCTGTCACGAGCTAAAATACGAGTCGAAGTAGGGCACCAGGGGAGGTGGGGCCCACCCAGGCGACCCCCCGGCGCGGCCAGGGGCTGGGCCGCGCCACCAGGGCGCCTGGGCCCCCCCGGCCCCCCTCTGGTCCCTCTTCTGGCTCCGGGTTCCTTCGGGTGCGTGAATTTTCTGTGATTTTTCGTGGATTTTTCTGAGATACCTAAAAATCCGTTTTCCTGCACACAATAAAACCATACAGGCAGCTCTGCTGAAAACAACGTCAGTCCGGGTTAGTTTAGTTCAAATCATGCAAGAATGAGGTCAAAACAATATCAAAAGTGTTTGGAAAAGTAGATACGTTTGAGACGTATCAACTCCCCCAAGCTTAGCATATTGCTTGTCCTCAAGCAATTCAGTTCAACGAACTAGACGCGACAAAGAAAACTTTGACAAACTCTTTTGTTTCATTAGATGTATATAAGCATGTACTACGAAAAGAGTCTAGCAAGTATTGAAACAGTACCATGAGGACAATGCACGGAGCAATCCTTCTTTCAAGTGACCAATCACAAATACCCAAAAGTAAATAATATACTACTGAAAATCAAGACAAGATCATATTGCACATAGCTTGAGCATACTAGGGTCGTATCTCGCTAGCCTCCATGAGTGAAGCAAAACATAAATGCAGAAACTCCTCCAGAGTTTTAAAGGAGACTAGAACTAAGAATTTCAGAATAAATCATATCACAAGCATGCAGAAGACAATGTAATACTTTGGGACAATGCACATTACACTCAGAATGACAATTATGCTTTGAAGAAAGAAGGTGGAGACTCTCGAACCGTGGCTTTTGTTGGCAAGGTTGAAAACCCGTGGTCGGAAACAAAAACTAAACATGTACCAGAGCTCTTGGTTTCTAAAAACAGAAGTAAAAATGTTTTTGAGAGGTGCATATTTCGTCAACGAATGCTAGCAGATAACTCAATCACTTCTTAAGCTGGACAAGTCTCGAGGAACGGCTCCCGCATGAGGACGATCACATCCTCTTAATCTCCTTTGTTTATCACTGCCAAAGTTTTCTGATTTCTCATGAACAAAGCGTGAAGGAGGGTTTATTTGTTGTATTATCTTTTATGAGCTGGGCGCACTCTATGCCAGTTCCTTCTCGTATTATGGGTTTGCACATTAGACATGCAATCCCGGGGTGAAACTTGTCCAACTTAAAAAGATCATGAATTAACTACTACTTCCTCATGAGCTAAAACAGAGGCACAAAAAGAGAAATGATTTTGATTAATTTCGAGATGGTACACGAAAGTCTACGTTAGGAATGGCAGGTAAATACCATGTATAGGAAGGTATGGTGGACTCATATGGCATAACAGGTTTTAAGGATTTTGGATGCACAAGCAGTCAGTCCGCTTAGTACAAGTGGACGTTTAGCAAAAGACTGGGAAGCGACCAACTAGAGAGCAATAACGGTCATAATCATGCAGAGCGACAAAGAAACATTGAATCGGGCATGAAAGTGATATAATTATTCTGAAGCTCGAAGATCATCAAGGCAGAGCAAACTTTTTAGTCTTAAACATGTGTAAACATGTGCCAAGTCAATCCAAAAATTCTCTAAAGGGAAATACCACCTTAGTATACCAGATTATGAACAGTGCAATGCATGTAAATCATTTCAATAACACATTATATACTCTAGCTATTCGAGACTAGCCACAAGGAAAGCATGAAATACTGGAAGAGCATTGTAAACATAGCACTATGTCGCTACAAGCTGGTCTCTAGATCATAAGTACATGCATATGTACAAAAGTAGAAACAAGAAGAGTTCATACCGGTCTTCCTTGTTGCTTCCCTTCCGTCGATCTTCGTCATTATTGCCTCGTCACTTGCATGATCGAACGTAGGAAATATAATTAAATGCCATCACGGACTCGAGCTGAACTCTGAAAACAAAGCAAACTAAAAAGAGAAAGAAAATCTTTTTGGATTATTTCAAAGGTTGAATGAAGGCAAAAGAAAGAGAAAATCTTTTTGTTGTTTTTGCAAAGAGAGAAATAAAGAGGAACGGGCAAAAACTTCAAAAAGATCAAAGCGAATAAAACGGATAATACAATGGAAAAGCGAGAGGGGCACGTACTCCCCCAAGCTTAGGCTTTTGGCCTAAGTTGGTAGCAGCTACTGCCCCCAGGAGCCTCCTGCTCCGGGGGTATGGTGGTGAGTCCAAGGGTCGTAGAAGGATGCCAGCGCGTATACTGAACTCCTTGGAGTCTCCCACGAGGAAGGGTCCGTACGCCAAGCAGAGGAAGACCCTTCACCAAACTCGGTGGCGGTTTCTTCCTGAAAAGGTGGTAACTCACCGTGCTCCTCCTCGTCGGGCACAACCCCCTCCATGGGGTTATGAAACTGATACTGGGCCATGAACTCATCGAACTGGACAACATCAAAGGACCATCCGTTCCTGCGAGAAAAATCAAACAAAAGAGGTGCAGGTAGACGGATCTCGCGTTCCGCGGCAGTTCCGAAACGCAAGATATAAACAAGATTATCCAGCTCACAAGCCATGGTAACAAACTTATGCCTTTTCATAGCAGCAAGACCAAAGCTTAAATAAGTAAAAGGATTATCATCAGGGTGTGGGGTGCCTCCAAGATGTTCTAAGATAAGTGTGGCATAAACGCCACCATATAAGTCTCCCTTGTTACCGTTCATAGCAAGGCGTCGAGCAATTAAGGCACCCAGATTATAATCAGACCTCCCTGAGAGGGCTGCTGCCAGGATAGCAATATCCGGAGCAGAAATGTTGCTCGTGTTGTAACGAGCTAACACCCCTCTAGCAACATAATATGCAAAATACCTGAGGTGAGGAAATAAGATGCTGGAGATCTTCGACCGATGAATATCCCTCGTACCCATGCTGTAGAGAGAGTTGATGACGGTTTTCAGCTCGGAGGGCTGAGTGGCCATCCTAGCCGTCCTCCCAACGTTTGGCACACCTATTATTTCACAAAACTTTCCCAAAGGCATGGTGATAAGATCATTGTAAATTTTAAACTCAATAGCACCTGAATCGGGATTATATCTAAAACTGTTAATGAAACTGGAGGTGAGTTTTTGATACTGAGTAACATGGCACGTGACGAGCCGTGTCAGACCTGCATTAGCACAAAGATTATAAAACGCATCCTTGATTCCCGCAGCTTCAAGGAATTCATCACATGGAAACGTCATAGCACATGCTTGACTTGTGTCTTCCAACAACTCCAGGGGAACATGATCTTCATTATAGCTCACCCTAGCAGTCGAGGGTGAAGCTGCGGCTCTAGTAACTCGATCGGAGTGTGCGGGCCTCCTCTTCTCAAGCCACCCTTTTGCCCTTCCTAACAAACTCATTTCTGAAATTTTTGGCAATTTACAAAAACAAGGATTAAAACAAGGTGAGTTAAGGCAAACTACTCAACTCACTTGCCTAAGGCATAAACTTGCATCAAAACTTGGATAATAACTTTCTACACATGCATGCAAGCTCATTTATATAGCACCAAGAACTACTAAATACTCACAAATGAAGCCACCAATAAGAAATCTAATTGGAGGGGTGGAGGAGTCACATACCAGGGAGTATTTGTTCAAAATCTCAGCTCAAATGGTGGGCTGTAGAGAGAGATCGAAGAATCGCCTCCACGAACAGCAAGAACACAAGAACAAGTGCAGAACTCGCGTTTTTGGAGAAAAAGAGAGAGGGAGGAAGAAGACATACCTGGAGGGGGGGCCTGTGGGCCCCAGGCGCCCTGTGGGTGCGGCCAAGGGGCAGGCCGCGCCAGCTGGCCGCCTGGGACACTGGTGGGTCCCCCTAGCTGGCCCCAGGCCCCTCTGGGTCACTCCCGACGTGGAAATTTTTATTTAATTTTTTCTGGAATTTTTCTAAAAACTTCACTGTTGAAAATTTTTCGAAGTTCAAAAAGCTGCGAAACTCTCTGAAAACTTGAAGCTGCGATTAGTATTGTGAAGCTTCAAAACATAAATACTTGGTACAACAAGTAGAACAAGAACTAAAATAAATGAAAACATAACAAGTTCAACTTTTTTTCTATATAAAACATGTTTACTAGTAAGGTTGATCAAGTCTTACCAACAAACAGGCGATATATAGAGCAAAAAGTCTCACCTCTTACGAAGTAATCACTGAACCTTTACTTTGATGGACATTGTCCCCACCATGATAGTTTTGTATTTGTGAGGCACATGTAGTGGACAGTCCCATTCTCCAATCTTCACGGTATCGATATTCTCTATAGAGTTGAGGCCATGCCTCCTGTCGGTATTCTTTGGAAAATATACCGTGTGTTCTTTATCATTCACATTGAAGGTGACCTTCCCTTTATTGCAATCAATAACAGCACCCGCGGTGTTAAGAAATGGTCTACCAAGAATAATGGACATGCTCCCATCCTCGGGCATGTCAAGCACAACAAAATCAGTAAGAATCAAACAATTAGCAACTTCTACGGGAACATCCTCACAAATACCTATCGAAACGGCTGTTGACTTGTCAGCCATCTGAAGGGAGATATCTGTAGGAATTAGTTTGTCTAAACAAAGCCTCTCGTAAAGAGAGAGAGGCATAACACTCACTCCGGCTCCAAGATCACATAAAGCAGTTTTGACATAATTATTCTTTATGGAGCAAGGAATGGTGGGTATACCTGGATCACCGAGCTTCTCAGGAATCTTGCCTCTGAAAGAGTAGTTAGCAAGCATAGTAGATATTGCTTCATTAGGAACTTTTCTTTTATTAGTAACAATATCTTTCATATATTTTGAATAATTAGGTAACTTAATAGCATCAGTCAAAGGAATTTGAAGAAAAAGAGGTTTAATCCACTCACAAAACTTATTGTAATGCTCTTCTTCTTTAGATTTGATGGACTTACCTGTAAAGGGCATGGGTTTTTGTACCCTTGGTTCTCTTTCCTTCCCATGTTTTCTTGCGATGAAATCTTCTTTAGTGTACCTCTTACGTTTTTCAGGTGCTTCTTCTTCTCGAACTTCAGGCGGATCATTCTTCTCGTTATCCTTACCTGTAGGTTCAGCACCGTCTTCAGTCTCAGCATCGGAGATAGATACACTGTTGGGATCAACAGCTGGCTCTTCATCTGCAATAGGATCATTAGAATTGTCAGCCTCCTTATGTTTCTTCTTCTTCTTTGGAGAGCCAACAATTTCTTCTTCCTGCATTTGAGAATCTTGCTCGATTCTCCTCGGGTGCCCCTCTGGATAGAGAGGATCTTGAGTGCTAGTTCCTCCTCGGGTCTTAATCCCGAAAGCCTGCAAATCATCTTGTTTGGCATTGTTAGCAAGCAAATCTTTTTGCACATTAGAAATTTGGTCAAGCTGAGTTTGAACCATATGAACATGCTTCACAAGACATTGAACATCATTAACCGTTCTACCTAGAACATCAAGCAAACTTTTGATAGCAAGTGAATTATCATGCAACTGACTTTGTATCCTCTCATTAAAATGATTTTGTTTCATAATAAAATTATCAAAATCATCTAAACATTGATCAGGAGGCTTACCATGAGGGATGTCACTTGCGTTGAAATCTAAAAGAGAGTGTACCTCTACCATAGGAGGGTGAGTGGTAGGCTCACACAGCTTCTCAATAGGGGGTAGATTCTTCACGTCTTCAGCTTTAATACCTTTCTCTTTAATAGACCTCTTTGCTTCTCGCATATCTTCGAGGCTTAGAACAAACATGCCCCTCTTCTTTAGTGGTGGAGGTGGTTCAGGTACGGACCAATCTTCATGGTTTTTGGCAATCCTGCCCATCAAATCTTCTGCATCTTTCGGCGTCCTTTTCCTGAAAACACAACCAGCACAACTGTCCAAATAGGACCTGGATTCATCAGTTAGACCATCATAGAATATATCAATTAATTCGTTCTTAGGGACTTCATGTCCTGGTCTAGCCCGAATCAGACCACAGTACCTCCCCCAAGCTTTAGGGAGAGACTCATCCTGCAACTGTTTAAAGTTATAAATTCTTTGTAAAGCAGCATGTTGCATGTGAATAGGAAATTACTTATCAACAAAAGAGTGGGCTATGTCTTGAGGACTCTTAATGGAACCGCATGGGAGTGAATCATACCATGCTTTAGCACCTTCCTTCAAGGAGAAAGGAAGAAGCTTGGTCACATAAAAGTATCGTATCTTCTCATCTGTGGTAAACAGGCCACCCAACTCACCGAGTTTAGTCAGGTGTGCAATAGCATCATCATTTTCTCTGCCATAAAAGGGGTCAGCTTCAACCATAGGTATAAGTGAAAGATCAACAGAGAAATCATAATCAGGATCATCAATGCATATAGGAGATGTATCAAATTCAGGATCAGGAACGGTTTTGTTCTTCAAAGAGTGTTTCTCAAACAGTTTCTTAATAACTTCAGGGTCAGAGCCAGAAAACTCTGTCAGTTCCCTGCATAAATCTTCATCAAGCATATAGTAATCATCATCAAGGAGTCTCTCCTTGAGTTTACTCAAATCAGGATAATCATAAGTTTCACCAATAGGGTAGCGAGTAACAGGAATTTCAATTCCATACTTTTTAGCAGCAGCAGCGATCTGTTTCTCAAGAGCATAACCGAGGGAACTAATATCATCAACAGTAGTAGAAATATCATCAAGAGTTTCGGACATAGTAACAGATTCAGTAGGAGCATCATGTGGTGGCGGTGAGGCAAACTTACTCATAACAGAGGGTGAATCAAGTGTAGCACTAGTGCTCAGAACAGTACCTCTTCTTGTAGTGGATAGTAAGATCGGAACCTTGGGGTCTCCTTTCTTACCCATAGCGGATGAAGTGCAGCAGGTAGGATACTTCAAGTAGACTTGTAAATATTTCTATGCTCCCCGGCAACGGCGCCAGAAAACGGTAGTTGATAACCCTCAACCGTAAGGGATCAAGATAGTCTTCGCGAGTAAGAATAACCCAATTTATTGATTCGACACACGGGGAGCCAAAGAGTATTTATAAGCTTTGACAGTTGAGTTGTCAATTCAACTGCACCTGAAATATACTTACTTGCAACAAAAGATAAGTGGTAACAGTGATATGATAGTGATGATGGTGATAGTAAAAGTAAACAGCAAAAGTAAATAGCAGGAGTAAATGGCAAAAGTAGTAACTAGTAACCAGCAGGGTTTAAAACACTGTAGGCTAGGGAGATGGATGGTTGGGCGCTGCATGGATGAGATATATCATGTTTCTAACTTGGGGCACGGCACACGGAAAAGTAATGATCATCTAGGCAAATATCAAACATTAGGCATGTATCCCGTAGGTAGTTGTACATGCTTGCAATAAGAACTTGCACAACATCTTTTGTCCTACCATCCCGCTACAAACGGGGCCAAAAGGAACTTATGGAGATTAAGGTGCTCCTGTCAAAGAGCACCGGAACAAAGCAATGAACTCAATGGATACATGTAATCCTCAAACTATAGACCATCCCCTTTGGTGTCCCAAACTGTCACTTTTGGGATCGCCGGTTCCGAACCGTAATGGGTGCAAACAACTCATAGATAGGATCAAGAACACAAATATATTCATGCAAACACATATGGTTCAGATCTGAAATCATGGCACTCGGGCCCTAAGTGTCAAGCATTAAGCATAACAAGTTGAAGCAAAGATGATAAACACCATAGTAGATGATAGGCAACATGCCCCCAACGATCTGACAAACTATTACATGATCTAACTCATCCAATCCCTACCATCCCCTTCGCCTACAGCAGGGGATTACTCACACATGGAAGGAGAAGTCATGGAGGGATGATGGAGTGGTGATGGTGATGACGATGGCGACGATCTCCCCTCTCCGGAGGCCAATTCATCCTCCAGATTAGCCCTCCCGAAGAAGAACAGAGGGTGGCGGCGGCTCCATGACGAAAACTGCGAAAAGAACTTCTGATCTGGGGTTTCTCCGTCACGAGCTAAAATATGAGTCGAAGTAGGGCACCAGGGGAGGTGGGGCCCACCCAGGCGACCCCTCGGCGCGGCCAGGGGCTGGGCCGCGCCACCAGGGCGCCTGGGCCCCCCTGGCCCCCCTCTGGTCCCTCTTCTGGCTCCGGATTCCTTCGGGTGCGTGGATTTTCTGTGATTTTTCGTGGATTTTTCTGAGATACCTAAAAATCCGTTTTCCTGCACACAATAAAACCATACAGGTAGCTCTGCTGAAAACAGCGTCAGTCCGGGTTAGTTTAGTTCAAATCATGCAAGAATGAGGTCAAAACAATATCAAAAGTGTTTGGAAAAGTAGATACGTTTGAGATGTATCACATCCTCGGCGGCACCATCAGTGGTAGTGTCAGGATCAGTGGGGAAGGCGGGGTCCTCTTACAAGTGAGGTTGTTCCTCCATCTCCTGGGATAGCTCCCAGAATGCCTTCCCGCCCGAACCCCCGGCCTCATCGTTGTTGGCCATGTTTCTCTCTAAATAGGAAAAAAGTTTGGTCAAAAAGTTGGTTATTGTCAAGGAACAAGATCATGGTCTCATCATTTAGGGTTTGTCGACACCGAGGCATCCTAAAAGCTAAGCTTTTATCATTGAGGGTTTTTCGACGCCGAGGCACCCTAAAAGCCTAAGCTTTCATCATTTAGGTTTTTATCGACACCGAGGCACCCTAAAAGCCAAGGTTTTATAATTTATGGTTTGTCGACACCGAGGCATCCTAAAAGCTAAGCTGGGAAGGAGAATTCTAAGTTGGGCCTAATCACTTGCCTTTATTGCCGCCTATGGTTTAATGCGACAAGAATAAAGGGGCAGTTGATCCTACTTAATTAACTACTATGATACCCCGGCCCATGCATTAGTCACAAGAACCCCATATGTCCTATTTTTAGCAAAGTCATGCTAAAATTCACGGAAAATTTCAGCATGACCTTTGCTGAAAATAGGACATATGGAGTACCCGAATTTGTCGGAACGGAAGTTAATCGACATTCCAGCAAACTCAAGGGCCTCTCAGGTTACCTGCAAAATCATTATCCCCGCGTAATGAAGTCGCCAATGGGTCATTTCACAAGATCACAAGTAGCATCATCACAAGTACAACATCATCACAAGTACAACAGCAACAGCAGTGAATACACGCATAACAGCAGCAGCAACAGTTAAGAAAAAGTTGCAGAAGCTTGTAAAACAATACTTTGAAGTTCAAATCCAAATATTTACAACAAGGAACCAAATACATGACCACCATTATTATCATTGTGCTAGTGTGACATACAAGTAGTACTAGTGTACATGAAAAAAAACCTATAACCTATAACCCCAACAGAACATCAAGCCCACCAACCGGCTAAACGATCTAAAGATCTCACTGGACGAGGACTATCAAGCCCACCAACCGGCTAAAAGAGAACAAAACCCAACTTGCATAGCAACTTGTCAAGAACTGACCCAAGTGGAGCATATCTAGTTATCTCCACTTCTTTAGCTAATAGGTCTCTGTTTGAGCGGGAGAGAATGGTCATGAGTAGGTTGATTACCAAGAAAGCACCTGACACGACTAGCTGAAAATACAGACTTGGGATGACTGGGAATAAACGTAACCAACCCTAACTGCAAATTAACTAGAGTTGAAGCTGGTAAACAGGAGAACAAGAGCATTAGGTAAGGCTCCAGCAATGTTCAAGTATCTTTTATTTAGGATCAAATTAAGCTCCACAGAGATGTATAAATACAATATATATGAGACTATAAACCGTAAACCATGCCTGAGACTGAGACCAGATTCAGAAATGAACAGTAACAAAGAAGACAGAAATTGTGCAAGATACTCTTGTCAAGTGTAACTTATGCCAGGTCTGAATTGCCATATATGCAGCAGTAATTAGAATGAGTCAAATGGAACAGGCTGCTAGCTGAGAGTAAGAGCACACCAACCAGATCAGACTTAGCCTAGTCTGAGAAATACTAACTAGGACTAGCCCCTTGTAAGCCTATTTTGAATTAATGAAAGATTAAAAGTAGCAGGTGCAATGCAACTGTATCATATACATTGGGCTAAACGTGGTCTCAGCATTCAGAGATCATCTTCTAGAAGCAATACATACAGCTTAGGTCGTCAGATAACTTAACTCGGGAAAATGCTGGGACAAAGCAATACTAGTGGCAAATTTGTAAGACTTGCGGTAGCTGACCTAACCTAGTGTACGGAAGCATTCCAGCAAAGATATCCATGGAGGATCATGTCAGGTGTTTGACTGACGACGACCAACTGAATGGAACTGAGCAAACCACAAATTCAGACAAGTAGAAAATACAGGTCTAGAGATTGAAATCCCCTAACCAGAGTCTAAACCTAAAATTTTGCCTTTGTCCAACCCTAACTACTAACTGAATATTTATTTTGTAATCAACTAGGCCTTGCAAATACAGGTCTTGGAACTAACTAATTGAAAATCCCCTAACCAGAGTCTAAACCATGACTTTCTTCAAATGTCTAAACCTAAAATTTTGTAATCAACTAGGCAATTCAAAGGTCAGTGTTTGTCCAACCCTAACTGCTAACTGAACATGCACTGGAAAAATCATGAAGCAAGTACTTATCATGAAATAATCATCTTTGTATTCTCATAATATCAAATCTATAGGAAGTACTCGGCCAATACAAAAATCAGGAAAAAAGAGAGGAACAAACAGAGGATGCGAGAGGAAGGAGGGAGGAGTGGTGGCTATGGATTGGTCACCGGCGTAGCTCCGGGCGGCGGCGTTGCTGCTCGACGAAGGTGGCGAGGCCGCGGCAGAGGCGAGGGGCTCGTCCGGGGGGGTGGGGAGGCGTCGGTGGCGAGGCCGCGGCAGTGCTAGGGCACGACAAGGGCGCGGCCGTCGGGGGAGGACGTCGGGGGCGTCGGGGCGCGGGCATCGAGGGCGTTGGGGGCGCGGCGCTCGGCTCGGCGGGGGTGGCGCAGGGGCGGCGGCGTCGGGGTGCTGGAGGGAGGGAGAGGGAAGGGGAATGATCTGGAGAGGGAGAGAGGGAGGGTGCGGTGGGGGACGATATGGATGGGGGAGATTACTAATGGCGCACCTCCCCCTAGTGCGCCATAAGTACGGAGATTCTAATGGCGCACCTCCCCCTGGTGCGCCATTAGTATTGTGTTTTAGTTACTAGCCCTACTGGTCAGGTTATATCCCACCTAACCCAATCCCCATCACAACACACCCACTAGCCTGACTGGTCAGCACGCAGCACACCCACCAGGAGGTCCTGGGTTTGATTCCCAGGCTCCCCAAATTTTTTTTATGCATTTAAAATGCTGTTTGACACTTATTTGTGTTCAAACATGTTCAAACTTGTTTAAATCATAACAGTAATATTTTTTTATAAAACAGTAATAATTTTTTAAAAAATATCATCAAATTTGTTATTTGAAAATATTTATGAATATGAAAAAATATCATCAAATTTATTATTTTGAAAATATCATGAGTTCATGGGTCGGCGGCGGCGGCCGGTGGAGCGGGGGAGGGTGCGGTGGGTCGTTGGCGGCGGTTGAGTAGGGGAGGGTGCGGGGGGTCGGCGGCGGCGGCCGGTGGAGCTGGGGGGTGCTCGGCGGCGAGGGGGACCGGATCTGGCGAGGTGGGATAGCGATCGAGATGGAGGGGGATCGAGATCGAGTGTCCATGAAATTTAAAAACATTCAAGAGTTCAAAAAGTGCCCATGAAATACAATCGAGAAATGAAGGCTACGATTTAAATACAATCGATCTTAGCTAGCTATCTTTTCACAATCTTCTTGCCCTTCTTTTTCGCAAATGGAATTCTTCTGTGGAACGGACGTCCTTTAGGTAGGGTGGTCCTGCTTCTTCTTGTGGTGTATGCTGCTACTTCATCATCGTCGTCATGTTCGATCCTCGGGTCGCCGTACTTGTCGAAGTCTTGCTCATTGGCTACTCCATCCATTCCGATGATCTTCCTTTTGCCTCTCCTCACGACAACACGACTGGGCTTTGACGGGTCGGTAATGAAGAATCATTGGTCAACTTGGGAAGCCACTACCCATGGCTCATTTTTTGCGGTGACGTTTGCGCCCGCGGTCTTGGATTTGCATTCGGGTATAACCATGGTGGTGAAATACCGGTCTTCTTTTAGGATGCTCTTGGCCCATCTGGCACGGAACATCGGGACCTTCTCTCCAGCATAGCTCAGCTCCCAGATCTCCTCGATCCTTCTGTAGTATCTGTCCTTGTCGTTACCGGTGTAGGATTCCATCGTTACCCCGGAGTTCTGATAACCATCGCTCTTCATGACCTTGGCCTTGGTGTAGAAAGCCGTTGATATCGTACGCCTCATAGGTCATCAGGTTGTGCTCGGCGCCCTGTGACAAGGCAAATATGAGTTGTTCTTCCGCGGAAGAATCCTCATGTTAAGGGTACGACAGAAGCTTCTGCTTGAACCAACGCGTGAAACATGAGTTGTGCTCTTTGATTATATCTCCGTCCGTCCTCTATTGGCCTCAGTCATTGTACGTCTTCTCAATAAAGGTTTTGTGCTCTACCACCCAAGGATCGACCACGTCTATGTGTTGTAGAGCGACTAGGTTTGCTCTTTCAAAGTCGGCGAGTCGACCCTCGAAGTCGACATGCATTTCGCGGTGACCCTCACGGTGACCCCATCCAGCGAGCCTGCCGAGGTGCCTGTTGACGGGCAGACCAACGGGGTTCTTGATTCCTAGATAATTCGTGCAGTAGGAGATGCACTCTTCGGTCAGAAAGCCCCTGGCTATGCTTCCCTCTGGACGTGACATGTTGCGAACGTATCCTTTGATGACACCATTCATCCATTCGAACAGCATCATGCTTTGCAGAAAAGTCGGCCCGAGTTGGATGATATCGTCCACGATATGGACCAGCAGATGCACCATAACGTCGAAGAATGCGGGCGGGAAGTACATCTCAAGCTCGCATAGTATCACCACGATCTCTTCCTGTAGCCTTCTGAGTTGCCTCACGCCAACCGACTTCCGAGAGATGACGTCGAAAAAGTTGCATAGGCCAAATAGCGTTTCACGGACGTGCGCGTCCATGATCCCACGGATTGCAACTGGAAGTATCTGCGTCATCAGCACGTGACAGTCGTGAGACTTCATCCCGCTGAACTTCAGCTTCGCTGGGTCTAGGTATCTGCTTATCTTCCCCTCGTAACCGTAAGGAAGTTTTACTCCTACGAGGCAGGTGAAAAACTGCTCGATCTCCTCCTGACTTAGAGTGAAGCACGCGGGAGGGTAGTCATTTCCGGTCTTCTTGGCCTTTTTGCCATTGCGACGACTTTCCGTGTCCTGCTTCGCCTCATCATCATCATCATCATCATTAGCGTGAAGCTCCTGCCTGATGCCCATTGATTTCAAGTCTACCCTTACTTTCGGCCCATCTTTGGTCCTCTCTGGCATGTTGAGCAGGGTACCAAGCAGACTCTCGCACAAGTTCTTCGTGATATGCATGACATCAAGGCTGTGAGGCACACGGTGGATCTTCCAGTACGGCAAGTCCCAGAAAACAGACCTCGTTTTCCATACCTTCAGCAGCGGCTCTGGCGCCTTTCGCTTCTTTCCCGGCTCTGGCGCCTTTTGCTTCTTTCCCGGCAGTGGGAAATCTTTCCAATTTTTCAACAGCTCGTCTATTTCCTCGCCGCTCCTCGTACGCGGGCGTCCTCGGGGTTCGGTTTCATCATCGAACAGATCCTTGCGTTTTCTCCACAGGTCATCGTCGCGAAGCCACCTTCGATGTCCCATGAACACGGTTTTCGAAGACCCGGGATCTCTATCTAGCTGGCGATACGTTGTGTCATCCATGCACCTGACGCATCCAGAAAATCCGTGGACCAGCTGCCCCGCGACATATCCGTAACCGAGATAGTCGTGCACCGTCGTGAGCAGTGCGGCTCTCATAAGGAAATATTCTTTCTCTGCGGCGTCCCACGTATTGGCTGGCGTTTTCCACAGCGTGTCAAGCTCCTCTTTCAGCAGCCCCAGATACAGATTGATGTCGTTCCCTGGTTGTTTCGGTCCTTCAATTAGCATACTCATGTGAATGTACTTCCTCTTCATGCACAACCAGGGGGGAAGGTTGTACATCCACACAAACACATGCCAGGTGCTATGTGTGCTTCTCTGGCTGCCAAACGGATTTACTCCATCGGTGCTCGCGCCCAGCACGATGTTCCTTGGATCGTTCCCAAATTCTAGGTCTTCGAAGATCAACGCTTGCCACTGGCTCGCATCCTTAGGGTGACTCAGCATCTTGTCTTTTTTATCTATCTCTGGATCATTTGCGTCATCTTCTCGCTTCTTCTCCTCCCTATCCGCGTGCCAACACAGGAGCTTTGCTACCTTAGGGTCCGTGAAATACCGCTGCAGACGAGGAGTGATTGGAAAGTGCCACACCACTTTTCGAGGAGCTTTCTTCCTCTTCTTGTATCGAGTGACGCCGTACACTAGACATATGGTAGACTCCGCGTGCTCGTCCCGATAAATGATGCAATTGTTCATGCACACATGGTATTTCACGTGCGGTAAATCTAGAGGACACACGATTTTCTTCGCCTCTTCGAAACTGGTCGGGCACTTGTTCCCCTTGGCAAGACGTTCGTGCCAGAATGACATGTTCTCATCGAAGCATGCGTCGGTCATTTTGTGTTTTACCTTCATCTCCAAAGCCATGAGCGTTACTTTCAGGCGGGTATCCTCGGGCCTGCATCCTTCATACAATGGAGTAACCACGTCTAACTCCAGTTGATCCATCTTGGCTTTCTCTCGGGCGGCAGCTCTTGCGTTATTCGTCTGCTCCGCCCAGCCCATCGATGGTCCAGCGTCGTCTGCTCCGCCGGCATCATCATCTTCATGATCATGCCCGTCGTCTGCTCCAGCATCTTCCTCATCATCATGTCCTGCATCTTCTACATGATGACTGTGTACAGCATCACCGTCGTGATCATCTCCTGGGGATTCTTTGTCTTCTCGCCCGCCCGAGCCGCGGTGGTTGTCTTGCTGCCCTTCCTCATTTCTTGCCCGGCCCCCATGGACGACTTCGTAGTCATCTTCATCACCTTGCCACCGATAGCCATCCATGAAACCACACAAGAGCAGGTGGTCCCGCACCTGCCCGGAATCCGGGTCCGCAATAAGGCTCTTCAGCTTGCATCTTCTACACGGACATCTTATCTCCGTCTCGTTCTTTTGAAGCATCTCGGCCTTCGCGGAGCTCAAAAACCTATTCACTATGCCTTCGGTCATCATGCCGACCATGGTCGCCTGCGGGGTAGAGCAAAACGATATTTTAGAACCAAGAAAAAATTTGGCATGACTTTCACTAAAAATAGGACCAAAAAGAATGCTTAATGCCAAAATTCTCGCCGAAACGGAAATGAATCAACATTCCGGCAAAATATTGGCAACTATCGCATTTCAAATACCGGTACACCTCCAAACACAAACACATATGCAACACCACAAACATATGCAACACCACGAACATACATAGATCTAGCTAGGCCATAAAAAGTGCATGTGCACATTGTTGTAGGGAGAACAACATAAATATAGCTTCCCCCTTACTTACCTATCAAAACAAGGTAATTTAACCACTTAATTTGAATGAATCTATGGTGGAAATGAGGTGACAAAGAGGAGGCACCCGAGACAAGCTTTGGAGGAGGAGGTGGAGAGAATGAAGTGGGGAGAAAGTGAGTGGGTAGGAGTGGCTATCCAAAATACCTTGTTGGTGCCCACTTACTAATGGCGCACCACCTCAAAATGCGCCATTAGTAACTGATAACCCTCGACCGTAAGGGATCGAGATAGTCTTCGCGGGTAAGAATAACCCAATTTATTGATTCGACACACGGGGAGCCAAAGAGTATTTATAAGCTTTGACAGTTGAGTTGTCAATTCAACCGCACCTGAAATATACTTACTTGCAACAAAAGATAAGTGGTAACAGTGATATGATAGTGATGATGGTGATAGTAAAAGTAAACAGCAAAAGTAAATAGCAGAAGTAAATGGCAAAAGTAGTAACTAGTAACCAGCAGGGTTTAAAACACTGTAGGCTAGGGAGATGGATGGTTGGGCGCTGCATGGATGAGATATATCATGTTTCTAACTTGGGGCACGGCACACGGAAAAGTAATGATCATCTAGGAAAATATCAAACATTAGGCATGTATCTCGTAGGTAGTTGTACGTGCTTGCAATAAGAACTTGCACAACATCTTTTGTCCTACCATCCCGCTACGAACGGGGCCAAAAGGAACTTATGGAGATTAAGGTGCTCCTGTCAAAGAGCACCAGAACAAAGCAATGAACTCAATGGATACATGTAATCCTAAAACTACGGACCATCCCCTTTGGTGTCCCAAGCTGTCACTTTTGGGATCGCCGGTTCCGAACCGTAATAGGTGCAAACAACTCATAGATAGGATCAAGAACACAAATATATTCATGCAAACACATATGGTTCAGATCTGAAATCATGGCACTCGGGCCCTAAGTGTCAAGCATTAAGCATAACAAGTTGAAGCAAAGATGATAAACACCATAATAGATGATAGGCAACATGCCCCCAACGATCTGACAAACTATTACATGATCTAACTCATCCAATCCCTACCATCCCCTTCGCCTACAGCAGGGGATTACTCACACATGGAAGGAGAAGTCATGGAGGGATGATGGAGTGGTGATGGTGATGACGATGGCGACGATCTCCCCTCTCCGGAGGCCAATTCAGCCTCAAGATTAGCCCCCCCCCCCGAAGAAGAACAGAGGGTGGCGGCGGCTCCGTGACGAAAACTGCGAAAAGAAATTCTGATCTGGGGTTTCTCCGTCACGAGCTAAAATACGAGTCGAAGTAGGGCACCAGGGGAGGTGGGGCCCACCCAGGCGACCCCCCGGCGCGGCCAGGGGCTGGGCCGCGCCACCAGGGCGCCTGGGCCCCCCTAGCCCCCCTCTGGTCCCTCTTCTGGCTCCGGGTTCCTTCGGGTGCGTGGATTTTCTGTGATTTTTCCAGGATTTTTCCGAGATACCTAAAAATCTGTTTTCCTGCACACAATAAAACCATACAGGCAGCTCTGCTGAAAACAGCGTCAGTCCGGGTTAGTTTAGTTCAAATCATGCAAGAATGAGGTCAAAACAATATCAAAAGTGTTTGGAAAAGTAGATACGTTTGAGACGTATCAACTCCCCCAAGCTTAGCATATTGCTTGTCCTCAAGCAATTCAGTTCAACGAACTGGACGCGACAAAGAAAACTTTGACAAGCTCTTTTGTTTCATTAGATGTATATAAGCATGTACTACGAAAAGAGTCTAGCAAGTATTGAAACAGTACCATGAGGACAATGCACGGTGCAATCCTTCTTTCAAGTGACCAATCACAAATACCCAAAAGTAAATAATATACTACTGAAAATCAAGACAAGATCATATTGCACATAGCTTGAGCATACTAGGGTGGTATCTCGCTAGCCTCCATGAGTGAAGCAAAACATAAATGCAGAAACTCCTCTAGAGTTTTAAAGGAGACTAGAACTAAGAATTTCAGAATAAATCATATAACAAGCATGCATAAGACAATGTAATACTTTGGGACAATGCACATTACACTCAGAATGACAATTATGCTCTCCTAGTTCGTGCTTTGAAGAAAGAAGGTGGAGACTCTCGAACCATGGCTTTTGTTGGCAAGGTTGAAAACCCGTGGTCGGAAACAAAAACTAAACATGTACCAGAGCTCTTGGTTTTTAAAAACAGAAGTAAAAATGTTTTTGAGAGGTGCATATTTCGTCAACGAATGCTAGCAGATAACTCAATCACTTCTTAAGCTGGACAAGTCTCGAGGAACGGCTCCCGCATGAGGACGATCACATCCTCTTAATCTCCTTTGTTTATCACTGCCAAAGTTTTCTGATTTCTCATGAACAAAGCGTGAAGGAGGGTTTATTTGTTGTATTATCTTTTATGAGCTGGGCGCACTCTATGCCAGTTCCTTCTCGTATTATGGGTTTGCACATTAGACATGCAATCCCGGGGTGAAACTTGTCCAACTTAAAAAGATCATGAATTAACTACTACTTCCTCATGAGCTAAAACAGAGGCACAAAAAGAGAAATGCTTTTGATTAATTTCGAGATGGTACACGAAAGTCTACGTTAGGAATGGCAGGTAAATACCATGTATAGGAAGGTATGGTGGACTCATATGGCATAACAGGTTTTAAGGATTTTGGATGCACAAGCAGTCAGTCCGCTTAGTACAAGTGGAGGTTTAGCAAAAGACTGGGAAGCGACCAACTAGAGAGCAATAACGGTCATAATCATGCAGAGTGACAAAGAAACATTGAATCGGGCATGGAAGTGATATAATTATTCTGAAGCTCGAAGATCATCAAGGCAGAGCAAACTTTTTAGTCTTTAACATGTGTAAACATGTGCCAAGTCAATCCAAAAATTCTCTAAAGGGAAATACCACCTTAGTATACCAGATTATGAACAGTGCAATGCATGTAAATCATTTCAATAACACATTATATACTCTAGCTATTCGAGACTAGCCACAAGGAAAGCATGAAATACTGGAAGAGCATTGTATACATAGCACTATGTCGCTACAAGCTGGTCTCTAGATCATAAGTACATGCATTTGTACAAAAGTAGAAACAAGAAGAGTTCATACCGGTCTTCCTTGTTGCTTCCCTTCCGTCGATCTTCGTCATTATTGCCTCGTGACTTGCATGATCGAACGTAGGAAATATAATTAAATGCCATCATGGACTCGAGCTGAACTCTGAAAACAAAGCAAACTAAAAAGAGAAAGAAAATCTTTTTGGATTATTTCAAAGGTTAAATGAAAGCAAAAGAAAGAGAAATTTTTTTGTTGTTTTTGCAAAGAGAGAAATAAAGAGGAACGGGCAAAAATTTCGAAAAGATCAAAGCGAATAAAACGGATAATACAATGGAAAAGCGAGAGGGGCACGTACTCCCCCAAGCTTAGGCTTTTGGCCTAAGTTGGTAGCAGCTACTGCCCCCAGGAGCCTCCTGCTCCGGGGGTATGGTGGTGAGTCCAAGGGTCGTAGAAGGATATCGGCGCGTATAACGAACTCCTCGGAGTCTCCCACGAGGAAGGGTTCGTACGCCAAGCAGAGGAAGACCCTTCACCAAACTCGGTGGCGGTTTCTTCCTGAAAAGGTGGTAACTCACCGTGCTCCTCCTCGTCGGGCACAACCCCCTCCATGGGTTTATGAAAAATATACTGGGCCATGAACTCATCGAACTGGACAACATCAAAGGACCATCCGCTCCTGCGAGAAAAAACAAACAAAAGAGGTGCAGGTAGACGGATCTCGCGTTCCGCGGCAGTTCCGAAACGCAAGATATAAACAAGATTATCCAGCTCAGAAGCCATGGTAACAAACTTATGCCTTTTCATAGCAGCAAGATCAAAGCATAAATAAGTAAAAGGATTATCATCAGGGTGTGGAGTGCCTCCAAGATGTTCTAAGATAAGTGTGGCATAAACGCCACCATATAAGTCTCCCTTGTTACCGTTCATAGCAAGGCGTCGAGCAATTAAGGCACCCAGATTATAATCAGACCTCCCTGAGAGGGCTGCTGCTAGGATAGCAATATCCGGAGCAGAAATGTTGCTCGTGTTGTCACGAGCTAACACCCCTCTAGCAACATAATATGCAAAATACCTGAGGTGAGGAAATAAGATGCTGGAGATCTTCGACCGATGAATATCCCTCGTACCCATGCTGCAGAGAGAGTTGATGACGGTTTTCAGCTCAGAGGGCTGAGTGGCCATCCTAGCCGTCCTCCCAACGTTTGGCACACCTATTATTTCACAAAACTTTCCCAAAGGCATGGTGATAAGATCATTGCAAATTTTAAACTCAATAGCACCTGAATCAGGATTATATCTAACACTGTTAATGAAACTGGAGGTGAGTTTTTGATACTGAGTAACACGGCACGTGACGAGCCGTGTCAGACCTGCATTAGCACAAAGATTATAAAACTCATCCTTGATTCCCGCAGCTTCAAGGAATTCATCACATGGAAACGTCATAGCACGTGCTGGACTTGTGTCTTCCAACAACTCCAGGGGAACATGATATTCATTATAGCTCACCCTAGCAGTCGAGGGTGAAGCTGCGGCTCTAGTAACTCGATCGGAGTGTGCGGGCCTCCTCTTCTCAAGCCACCCTTTTGCCCTTCCTAACAAACTCATTTCTGAAATTTTTGGCAATTTACAAAAACAAGGATTAAAACAAGGTGAGTTAAGGCAAACTACTCAACTCACTTGCTTAAGCCATAAACTTGCATCAAAACTTGGATAATAACTCTCTACACAGGCATGCAAGCTCATTTATACAGCACCAAGAACTACTAAATACTCACAAATGAAGCCACCAATCAGAAATCTAATTGGAGGGGTGGAGGAGTCACATACCAGGGAGTATTTGTTCAAAATCTCAGCTCAAATGGTGGGCTGTAGAGAGAGATCGAAGAATCGCCTCCAAGAACAGCAAGAACACAAGAACAAGTGCAGAACTCGCGTTTTTGGAGAAAAAGAGAGAGAGAGAGGAAGAAGACATACCTGGAGGGGGGCCCTGTGGGCCCCAGGCGCCCTGTGGGCGCGGCCAGGGGGCAGGCCGCGCCAGCTGGCCGCCTGGGCCACTGGTGGGTCCCCCTGGCTGGCCCCAGGTCCCTCTGGGTCACTCCCGACGTGGAAATTTTTATTTAAATTTTTTTGAAATTTTTCTGAAAACTTCACTGTTGAAATTTTTTCGAAGTTCAAAAAGCTGCGAAACTCTCTGAAAACTTGAAGTAGTGAGTAGTATTGTGAAGCTTCAAAACATAAATACTTGGTACAGCAAGTAGAACAAGAACTAAAATAAATGAAAACATAACAAGCTCAACTTTTTATCTATATAAAACATGTTTACTAGTAAGGTTGATCAAGTCTTACCAACAAACAGGCGATATATAGAGCAAAAAGTCTCACCTCTTACGAAGTAATCACTGAACCTTTACTTTGATGGACATTGTCCCCACCATGATAGTTTTGTATTTGTGAGGCACATGTAGTGGACAGTCCCATTCTCCAATCTTCACGGTATCAATATTCTCTATAGAGTTGAGGCCATGCCTCCTGTCGGTCTTCTTTGGAAAATATATCGTGTGTTCTTTATCGTTCACATTGAAGGTGACCTTCCCTTTATTGCAATCAATAACAGCACCTGCGGTGTTAAGAAAAGGTCTACCAAGAATAATGGACATGCTCCCATCCTCGGGCATGTCAAGCATAACAAAATCAGTAAGAATCAAACAATTAGCAACTTCTACGGGAACAGCCTCACAAATACCTATCGGAACGGTTGTTGACTTGTCAGCCATCTGAAGGGAGATATCTGTAGGAATTCGTTTCTCTAAACAAAGCCTCACGTAAAGAGAGAGAGGCATAACACTCACTCCGGCTCCAAGATCACATAAAGCAGTTTTGACATAATTATTCTTTATGGAGCAAGGAATGGTGGGTATACCTGGATCACCGAGCTTCTCAGGAATCTTGCCTCTGAAAGAGTAGTTAGCAAGCATAGTAGATATTGCTTCATTAGGAACTTTTCTTTTATTAGTAACAATATCTTTCATATATTTTGAATAAGGAGGTAACTTAATAGCATCAGTCAAAGGAATTTGAAGAAAAAGAGGTTTAATCCACTCACAAAACTTATTGTAATGCTCTTCTTCTTTAGATTTGATGGACTTACCTGGAAAGGGCATGGGTTTCTGTACCCATGGTTCTCTTTCCTTCCCATGTTTTCTTGCGATGAAATCTTCTTTAGTGTACCTCTTACATTTGTCAGGTGCTTCTTCTTCTCGAACTTCAGGCGGATCATTCTTCTCGTTATCCTTACCTGCAGGTTCAGCACCGTCTTCAGTCTCAGCATCGGAGATAGATAAACTGTTGGGATCAACAGCTGGCTCTTCATCTGCAATAGGATCATTAGAATTGTCAGCCTCCTTATGTTTCTTCTTCTTCTTTGGAGAGCCAACAATTTCTTCTTCCTGCATTTGAGAATCTTGCTCGATTCTCCTCGGGTGCCCCTCTGGATAGAGAGGATCTTGAGTGCTAGTTCCTCCTCGGGTCTTAATCGCGAAAGCCTGCAAATCATCTTGTTTGGCATTGTTAGCAAGCAAATCTTTTTGCACATTAGAAATTTGGTCAAGCTGAGTTTGAACCATATGAAAATGCTTCACAAGACATTGGACATCATTAACCGTTCTACCTAGAACATCAAGCAAACTTTTGATAGCAAGGGAATTATCATGCAACTGACTTTGTATCCTCTCATTAAAATGATTTTGTTTCATAATAAAATTATCAAACTCATCTAAACATTGATCAGGAGGCTTACCATGAGGGATGTCACTTGCGTTGAAATCTAAAAGAGAGTGTACCTCTACCATAGGAGGGTGAGTGGTTGGCTCACGCAGCTTCTCAATAGGGGGTAGATTCTTCACGTCTTCAGCTTTAATACCTTTCTCTTTAATAGACCTCTTTGCTTCTCGCATATCTTCGGGGCTTAGAACAAACATGTCCCTCTTATTTAGTGGTGGAGGTGGTTCAGGTACGGACCAATCTTCATGGTTTTTGGCAATCCTGCCCATCAAATCTTCTGCATCTTTCGGCGTCCTTTTCCTGAAAACCCAACCAGCACAACTGTCCAAATAGGACCTGGATTCATCAGTTAGACCAGCATAGAATATATCAATTAATTCGTTCTTAGGGACTTCATGTCCTGGTCTAGCCCGAATCAGACCGCAGTACCTCCCCCAAGCTTTAGGGAGGGACTCATCCTGCAACTGTTTAAAGTTATAAATTCTTTGTAAAGCAGCATGTTGCATGTGAGCAGGAAAGTACTTATCAACAAAAGAGTGAGCTAAGTCTTGAGGACTCTTAATGGAACCGCATGGGAGTGAATAATACCATGCTTTAGCACCTTCCTTCAAGGAGAAAGGAAGAAGCTTGGTCACATAAAAGTATCGTATCTTCTCATCTGTGGTAAACAGGCCACCCAACTCACCGAGTTTAGTCAGGTGTGCAATAGCATCATCATTTTCTCTGCCATAAAAGGGGTCAGCTTCAACCATAGGTATAAGTGAAAGATCAACAGAGAAATCATAATCAGGATCATCAATGCATATAGGAGATGTAGCAAATTCAGGATCAGGAACGGTTTTGTTCTTCAAAGAGTGTTTCTCAAACAGTTTCTTAATAACTTCAGGGTCAGAGCCAGAAAACTCTGTCAGTTCCCTGCATAAATCTTCATCAAGCATATAGTAATCATCATCAAGGAGTCTCTCCTTGAGTTTACTCAAATCAGGATAATCATAAGTTTCACCAATAGGGTAGCGAGTAACAGGAATTTCAATTCCAGACTTTTTAGCAGCAACATCGATCTGTTTCTCAAGAGCATAACCAAGGGAACTAATATCATCAACAGTAGTAGAAGCATCATCAAGAGTTTCAGACATAGTAACATATTCAGTAGGAGCATCATGTGGGGGCGGTGAGGCAAACTTACTCATAACAGAGGGCGAATCAAGTGTAGCACTAGTGCTCAGAACAGTACCTCTTCTTGTAGTGGATAGTAAGATCGGAACCTTGGGGTCTCCTTTCTTACCCATAGCGGATGAAGTGCAGCAGGTAGGATACTTCAAGTAGACTTGTAAATATTGCTATGCTCCCCGGCAACGGCGCCAGAAAACGTTACTTGATAACCCTCAACCGTAAGGGATCGAGATAGTCTTCGCGGGTAAGAATAACCCAATTTATTGATTCGACACACAGGGAGCCAAAGAGTATTTATAAGCTTTGACAGTTGAGTTGTCAATTCAACCGCACCTGAAATATACTTACTTGCAACAAAAGATAAGTGGTAACAGTGATATGATAGTGATGATGGTGATAGTAAAAGTAAACAGCAAAAGTAAATAGCAGGAGTAAATGGCAAAAGTAGTAACTAGTAACCAGCAGGGTTTAAAACACTGTAGGCTAGGGAGATGGATGGTTGGGCGCTGCATGGATGAGATATATCATGTTTCTAACTTGGGGCACGACACACGGAAAAGTAATGATCATCTAGGCAAATATCAAACATTAGGCATGTATCCCGTAGGTAGTTGTACGTGCTTGCAATAAGAACTTGCACAACATCTTTTGTCCTACCATCCCGCTACAAACGGGGCCAAAAGGAACTTATGGAGATTAAGGTGCTCCTGTCAAAGAGCACCGGAACAAAGCAATGAACTCAATGGATACATGTAATCCTCAAACTACGGACCATCCCCTTTGGTGTCCCAAGCTGTCACTTTTGGGATCGCCGGTTCCGAACCGTAATAGGTGCAAACAACTCATAGATAGGATCAAGAACACAAATATATTCATGCAAACACATATGGTTCAGATCTGAAATCATGGCACTCGGGCCCTAAGTGTCAAGCACTAAGCATAACAATTTGAAGCAAAGATGATAAAGACCATAGTAGATGATAGGCAACATGCCACCAACGATCTGACAAACTATTACATGATCTAACTCATCCAATCCCTACCATCCCCTTCGCCTACAGCAGGGGATTACTCACACATGGAAGGAGAAGTCATGGAGGGATGATGGAGTGGTGATGGTGACGACGATGGCGACGATCTCCCCTCTCCGGAGGCTAATTCAGCCTCCAGATTAGCCCTCCCGAAGAAGAACAGAGGGTGGCGGCGGCTCCGTGACGAAAACTGCGAAAAGAAATTCTGATCTGGGGTTTCACCGTCACGAGCTAAAATACGAGTCGAAGTAGGGCACCAGGGGAGGTGGGGCCCACCCAGGCGACCCCCCGGCGCGGCCAGGGGCTGGGCCGCGCCACCAGGGCGCCTGGGCCCCCCTGGCCCCCCTCTGGTCCCTCTTTTGGCTCCGGGTTCCTTCGGGTGCGTGGATTTTCTGTGATTTTTCGTGGATTTTTCTGAGATACCTAAAAATCCGTTTTCCTGCACACAATAAAACCATAAAGGCAGCTCTGCTGAAAACAGCGTCAGTCCGGGTTAGTTTAGTTCAAATCATGCAAGAATGAGGTCAAAACAATATCAAAAGTGTTTGGAAAAGTTGATACGTTTGAGACGTATCAGTAACCCAGGTTACTAATGGCGCACCAGCAGGTGGTGCGCCATTAGTAGTTTTGCAAAAAATAAAAAATAAAAAAACATACTAATGGCACACTTTGCCAAAGTGCGCCATTACTAGTTTAAACTAGTAATGGCGCACTCTGGAATAGTGCGCCATTAGTAGTTTTGAAAAAAAAAGAATAAAAAATATAATAAAAAACAATAGTAGTGGCACACTCTGTGCCTGGTGCGCCATTACTAGTTACAACTAGTAATGGCGCACTGTGTCTGGATGCGCCATTAGTATGTTTGGAAAAGGAAAATAAAATTGATACTATTGGCGCACCCTGAGCCAGGTGTGCCATTAGTGTATTCAACTCTAAGTGTGTACCAGAAGGTGGTGCGCCATTAGTATATACTAATGGCGCACCGCATGTCTGGTGCGCCATTAGTGTCAATCCCATCTATAGCCCTTTTTCTAGTAGTGGTAGCGTCATCTGGGCCGTCCAATATTATTCCAGCCCATTTTAAGTTCTGGCCCATGACGTCTTTCGGCCCATATGAGGCCCTTTGTACGTAACTCTTGGCCCATTAACGACCCGTGGTGAAACTGGCCCGTAATGAACAGTGTATCACTTTATACCCATTAACGGCCCATTAATCCATTGGGCCGTTTGCAGCCCATGTTATCTTTCGACCTTCTCAGGGAGCATTTATTCTTGGCCCATTAACGGCCCGTGGTGAAACTGGCCCGTAATGAACAATTTATCACTTTACACCCATTAACGGCACATTAATCCATTAGGCCGCTTGCAACCCATGGTATCTTTCGACCTTCTCAGGGCCCTTTTATTCTTGGGCTCATTTCCAGCATTCGGTTACTTACAGCCCGTTACTGCCATTTTCTTCTTGTGGGCCAAATTCAGCCCCTGGTTACAGTCGGCCCGTTTGTGGCACGTTAATACGTTGGGCCGTTTTCATAGCATCATCAAATACGGCCTATTAACGATGGCCCATTATGGTCAGCCCATGAACGGACGACTCCACTCTAGCCCGTTTATGGCCATAATGCGGTCTGTTTTTGGCCCATGTTTGGCCAATCGATCATACGGCCCGTCTAACGCCCTTTGATGATATGGCCCGTAGAAGGCCCATTGTTTCTATGGCCCGTAGAAGGCCCATTGTTTCTACAGACCGTAGAAGGCCTATTGTTTCTACGGCCTGTAGGAAGCTTAGTGTCACTACAGTAAATATGTAGCCCATGGCCTATTAAAGGCGGGAAACTACTCTAGGTTTAGACCTACTAATGGCCCAAGATGATTATAGGCCCATGTTTTGGCCCACATGAGTAATGGGCCGGCCTAAAGACCGACAACACTGAGATCCACTGAACCTTCCAGCCTAACTTACAGCATACCGACCAAAGAATAAACCTAGACTATACAACAAAGAAATTACGGCATATTACATCCACTGGGAATCAAAGTTCGCTACCGGTGATAATAAATCGCAACATGACCGCAGATTACACACACTGGGTATCAAAGGTCGCCACTAGTGCATATAAACGCGCTGACAAAAGAATATACAAAACTGAGAGCACTTCAAAAGGCACTAGACCTGGCAATCTCAGTCCTCGCAAGCAGCCGAACAAGCTGATGAGACCTCAGTTGTGTCAATGTTAGATGCTTCATCCCTAGCTGTATGGCACCATAGTGCGCAAGGCAGCCCCCTGACATCTTCATTACATCTTTGACTTCAAGTCGGAGCTGAGCTGAAGCAAGCCTTTCCGCTCTAAGTTGAGACTGAAGAAGTCGAACTGATTGAGGCAGCGACTACACAGAGGTTGTCTCACACCTGCTGGTGATTAGCTTCAACTAACTGTCTTCATCAAGACAGGACCTTGGGGTCATCTCGCTGTCCTCAAGATGGTTTGGCTCACTATCTTTCCTAAAGTTCTGCCTGGCATAAGAGATACGACTCTGAAAGAGAAACAAGGAGACACGTAACAGGTTTCACAATTATATAAGCAAATAAATGGATCTGTTCTGCATAAGGAACATGTTTTTACATCTACAATTTAAAACTGGTAGTTGTTGCAAACATCCAATCAGATGTAAACAGCAGTGGAGGAAATGATGCCTATCCAAATCTATACTAGAACAAAGTTTGAAGGCTTGAGAAGGATGAACTTACATTACATGTTAACACGGGCTGGACAAAGCCCTTCTCCATGTTGATGGAAAGACAATTCAGTAAATTCCCCAAAGAAAATTCTTTATAAGCATCGCCATTATTCTACATTTTGCAAAGAGTAAACATAGATCAAATGATATTGGAAGAAATAGAGGATAATGAAGCTCAGGTGCAGACTGGTGATACATAATCAAATAGCAATTAATTAAGTGCGGCGTTACAAGGCAAAAGGTACTAATAAGAGGAATGCAGACATCAACGTGTGCTGTGGCATTGGCTTTCTTCAACATTTTGGTAAGAGTAAATGTAGATATGATAATTTGGAGGAAGTGGAGGGCAGGGCAGATAAGATGCAGAGTAATGCTAGACAATCAACTATCTCGCGATGCATGGACAATAATACCACCACCATCCGTTATTAGTTGTCGCTCAAATGGATGTATCTAGTACTATTAAGTTCTAAATACATCCAATTGGTCAACAATTAATTCGATACAGAGGGAGTACATGACAACAGGTACTTACATGAGCAATCCAAAACTTCATAACCATTGTGTTAATTCTACATTTATCTAAGAGTAAATATAGATCTTGTAATTTCAAGCAAAGGGAGGATAAAGAAGCGAACATTTACAGTGATGCTACATAATCAAACAACAATGAGTGTAAGTATGCTGACAAAGGGCAAGAGGTACTGACAAGAGCAATGCAGAGCCCAGTACTGTTGTGAGATCCTATGATCCTTTGAGCAAGGAGATTCATCTGAAATTAGTTTTCATACAAGAGAGAAGGTAAGGCACATGCAGAAAATTAGGAGTTCAAATTTTGAATTGATATCATAGACAATACCTGACGATGGGCTGTTAGCATTTCTAATAGGGGTTTGGCCACTGGAGTAAGGGTAAAGTCTGTTATAGTTGGGCATGTGTTTTCTGTGGGTGCTGATCTATCTGATTTAATAGGTACCTAGTTTGTAGTCCTTGAGGATCTGCAATCACCCTCTTCCTTTTGGACATCTATTACGAAAGAACAACATTTGACTGGAAAAACATAGTATGGCGACACATGGAATAGGTACAAAAAATGGATAGGTATGGCATATACTCATATATGATGCTTAAACTAAGCAGATGGTGTAACAAAGTAGAAGTAATGCAAGAGGTCAGATGCAAAATATGTGCGACCAATACAACCTTGCCAACTTAGAGCATGCACCTTGATGGGTGAATAAGATAGGCCGTCCTCCACCATGCCAAGTTTGTTAGCCAGTGGATTGTTCCGCAATATTCCTCTCGTGCGCCCATTCTCATATTCATTTTGATAATGTTCAATACCTGGCATGCATGAAAACATAAAAACAAGTGAGATTATCTTTGTAATGCAGAAGTGATTCTAATCCAATACTTCCTCCCTGTAAACCCCTTTGTGCTCTGCAATTCTTCTAAGAGGTGCCATGCATGCTGTAATTTGGTGTGTGCATTAATATAATGTGGCCTACTACTCAAAATATGAGAGCTCCAGAAGTGATGATACTTCGCAGATGATAGCTTCAACATATAGTAAATAAGAACAAGTCGACCTAACCTGACAGATTCAAACTATACTAAGGGAAAATAACTTGACCTGACCAGTCGACCACAAGAGAAGAGGATCATATTAAAGAAGAGCAGAAGAGCAAGCAGATTGAAGATATTACAAGTCTTTCTATACAATGTCGGTTGGCCACCCATGATGAACCAGAGCGCACAGAGAAATAATATTTCTTCCGGTCTCTCCATATGTGGCTCACATGCATTTTGAAACTAAAGTAGGAACATTTAGCTGACCAATTAAACATCTCTCAGTTTTACTAATATCAGCACAATATCATATTTGAATTTGTACAACTAAGCTTATTTAGCTCGATGGGTGGAGCAGTGCTATTACCACACGAACCACATAGGCTGATCGTGGTCATCATAAAATGGGGAAACCGTAAGCATGATGAGTATAGTGTTGACCGTGGCAGTGGGATGGCAGATCTGAAGCTGCATACCACGCAAAGGGTAGTTAGCAATCGATATTTTCTTTTTTTGAAATAACAACTAAGATTTGGTATGGACAAGAAAGTACAGTCAACAAGTGACAAAGAAATGCAATTCTGTTGTCTCTCTATATGTCGCAACATGCATTTGGAAACTCAAGTGGGACATTTGGCTAACCAATTAAATGTGTCTGTTAACTAATATCAGTATCATATCACAATCATATTTGAACAACTAAGCTTTGGAATTTTGAGTGTTGTGTTGTTTAGCTTGAAGGGTGAAGTAATGCTAGTATGACAAAAAGCACCTACGCAGATCATAGTAGAGTAGATAAAAGGGGAAAACCCTAAGCATCAAGAGTAAAATCAGGAAAGTGGAACTAGCTGGACTAGTGGGTGGCGCACATGCTTTTCGAAACGAATATAGGAACATTAGGTGACCAATTAAACGTTCTATGTTTTAGTAATATGAGCATCATATATGATTCGTATTTCAACATGTAAGCTTTGGAATTATGAGTGGCATGTTGTTTCGCTTGATGAGTTGAGGTCTTGAGGAGCAGTGCTAGCACGACATTAAGCAGTGAAGCACCTACGATGATGGTAGTGAATATAAAGGGGGGAAACCATAAGCTATACGAGTATAGTGACCGTGACATGGCGGATCTGAAGGTGCAAACCGGACAAAGCTACTTTGCAACCAATGTTTGCATTCAACTAGCCACTGCGGTTTGGTACGGACAAGAAAAGTACAGTAAACAATTTAAGATCTATTTTGCAGGTGAGATCAATAACTTAAGCACATATGGAAGAGTACCACCTCTCTTGCAACACCGTGTAGGCCCCTGCTGGTACATTGAGGGTGCTGCGGGTGCGATGGCTGTCGGTGGCAGGGAAGAAGACTTTAGATGGCAGACGGCCGGGTTGGGGGATAAATCATGTTGTCGTGGACGAGGCGGTCGTAGGAGCGGCAACGGCAAAGTGGACGACGGCGCCGATGAAGCGAGACGACGCAATGAAAGGATCCTGGTCCGGCGCCGTGGATGAGAGATGTCCATCTCTTGAAGTGGATGACGAGGTAGGGGTAGTGGCTCTGGCAAGGTGGAGCATGGGGTGGCGGACGGAGGAGGCTGGCCGCAGTGGGGAGGTTGTCATGGCGCCGACGGTGTGTGAATGGGGAAATGGAGGGGGGGGGGATCTCAAACTTTGGGACGCGCTTGTCTGAAATGTGGCAAAGTTACGAACTTATCCCCCGTTTAAAATTTCGGACATCACGTCGGTTGGGGATAGGACGGTAATCTCGCATCTCCAAAATATTTGCCGGTAACGATTTCAGACGAGGAGAGGGCGTTTTGCCGCCCATGGTTGGCGCCCATGGTGTATGAATGGGGCTGACAGGTAGGGCACTTGTGTCACGTCTGAGGGAAGTTACACATCTGCTCCTATTTAAAATATTAGCCTACATCGATTTCGGACGAGAGAGTTTGTTTTGCTGCCCACCATGGATGAATGGGGAAATGGAGGGAGAGACACATGTCTTTCAGACGAGCTTGAATCAAATGTGTTTTGCCGCCCACGTTTGGCGCCGACCGTGTCTGAATGGGCTCAGAGGCCGTCGTGTCATGTCTGATTGAAGTTACTACTCTACCCCTATCGACAGCAGTGTAAATCCGGTCGATAAGGATGTCAAGTGTGAGGGGTAGACAGTAATTTCCATCTCGCAAACACTTGCTTCGGGCAGCCCACAAATGATAGTGGGTGTTTACCCGCTTCGTTCAAACTTGGGAGAATTAGCATTCACGTTTGCCCTGGGCCCTGGCAAGTAAATCCAAATCCAATTTTTATTCGATTACGAATATCCACAGATAATTCTATGTTTTGTTATTTATTTATTCAAAACCACAACAAAGATTTATTCCACCTTTATATATGATTAAGATTTAGAAATGCCGTGATCTTCGAATTCAGTAGGTTGGATACACTTTGAGTCAAACAGTTATTTCATCCAATACAATATGCTCACACGAAAAACAGTTCACCTTATGTCAATCATACAAGTACTGAGGATTACCTCGCCTAAAAAATTCGGATCATTACAACACATGGACAACATAGGGGGTCTTACAACATAATCCATTCAGAGACATGACACAACATCCAAGTACAATAATCTAATGACAATTTCAACTGCTATCTAAAGAAGAACTGGGACTACCCTGGGTTTCATATAGCAGAAGCAGCAGGACCTCGTCCGTCTTCAAATGTAACATTCTTACTTCCTCCAATTCTTGGGTTGCTTGCATAATGCGTGTAGCTAATTGCATAATTTCCAGCTTTAAGATCGAGATTACCTCATTCATGGCAGCCACACCATCTCTTTTTGCCTCTAGTAGAGCCTCAAGAACTATAATATATGTGCTTAGACTGCTCTCTGGCGGTGTTGCCTCTGAACTGCTACCATCTGGTAACATGGATGGCGCACTACTTCCACAAATAGATTATGGGGTTGTACATTGTGTCCTAGTGTGAACGGCATCCTGAAAGGTTTCCGCTGGACATAAGTAAGAGATAGTTATCGCATGATCCAGGCAGTAAGCTTACATGGTAAACGACATACGAATTATTGCCGAGCATGGCAAGCTATATTTAAATGGTTCGAAGCAGCATCAGTCGAAAAGAAATTAAAATGGTAAGATGAAACTAGGGATGTAAGTGGCAAATAAACGACATTCGCGAGTCCCATCTAGTTAGTTTTTGCTAGCTCCCTGGTTCATTTTCCACAAAAAATAAAAACTCTTTTGAACTATCATACCACCAGTGGACTTCAATCCAGATTAAACGGGGCCCAGTTGACATCCCTAGTTGAAAGGGAGTGTACCACCGCTATATTTAAGTTGCCAAGGCATCTAAGCAGTTGAAATAATCAGAGAAAGCACTTAACAGTGTGGCCTCATATAAACTACAAAGACAGTCTTGTGATGAAGTTCAGAGGAAAAGTTAAGGACTGAAATGAACTAGGCATGCATTTCTTTATAGGAGGCACTGCTGGCATATTGGCCAACTCAGGTTTAGCGTAACAAGTAACAAACAAGCATTCGAATCAAGCAATACAGCAAAGCAGATAACTGAACTATTTGTTATTCTGTAGGATTACAGGTTGAGGGCACAAGCCAAGAAAGCGGACCACACGCATTACATTTCACATGTACTAAAACACACAGGCTTACCACATGTTGCTGTGAAGCCTCGCTGCTGTTGCAATGTTCTTTGAAGATATCGGCAACATCCCATGGTTGCAAATCTACTTGTTGTAGTTTATTCTGCACCCTCTATTTAGGTAAAATTAACTTTAATTGCATGAATTGGTTCGAATTGATCATCAATGTTTCATCTAAACTAATGAAAGAAGGGTGTGTGCATACACGACAATATATCTGCTTCCCTCTATTTTTATGCTTTTTCGAGGTGCCAGCCCCAAAAGAAAAAATATTTTGCTTGATGGGGCTGGCAGCTCCATAATTAATAGAAGCATCAAATTAGTCATGCAACTTGGGAAGATCAAGAACACACAAAAAAGTAATGAACAGAGGCTCGTAGCAGTGATGTAATAGCTAGCATCAAAAAATGTAGGGTAAAATAAACAAAAACCAGCGGAACCACATGCTAGTTTGTTGATGTGTAATTAAGCATAGAGAACATGAACCAGTCTGATGGAACCAACAGGTGGCATCAGAATAACACCATTATCATAAATATAGCATGCAAGAAGTAAAATAGTAGGCAGTGATATCTAGGAAGTACATTAATACTTAGGACAAAACTAAAGCATATTAACTATATGTGCACTGGTATGTAATTTAGCACATGTAACATGTTCACTGCTAGAAGTATGACCCTACAGGTGCAAGCAGAATAACGCGTCTCTTGAAAAACTGAATGATGCCCTGAAGAAATTCAAAGGTGTGGTGCTTATGCTAAGAAAGTGAATGTAGGCGCCGGCCGTTGGATAATAGTACCTTATTCTCAGCGGCGTATGGGTATCGTGGGCATACTTGATACCTAAGGATCGTCGATGGTGCTCGTGTTGCGGTTGAGTTTGGGTCGGCTGTCGCCGTCGCTGAAGCGGCTCTGGTGCTACGGTTGCGGCACCTGTCGACATACAAGAAAGCTCATCTGTGGTAAGTGAATAGTTACACGATAAAGAGAAAAACCGAAGGAGTACAGATCGAAATAACCCGATGAGGCTGCGGCGTCGGTAAAGCAGGGCCGGTGGAGTTGAATATGGCGTCCGTCGAGCGGGTTCGGAGCAGTGGACAAAGTCTTCGACGGGCGCGTTGTACAGTGCTTTTGGTGAGGCGTATCTATTGCGGCCCACGAGGGCTTGTATGAAGGGCCAGCTAAGGGACGGACGAGGGAGTCCGTGAAGGGCCTACACTGTGGTGGACGAGGGTGCCAGTTAAGCAGATCCTGTGTAGTGGACCATGATGGCGGTCAAGGAGATCTGGAGCGGTGTACAAGCCAGTCGCTGAAGCGGCTCCGATGAAGTGGTGGGTTGGCAGTTGGGGGTTCCAAGGTGCGGAAGGTAGATCCGTCGGGGTGTGAGGTCCATCGCTGCGGCAGAGGAGTAGATTCGGCGGCTTGCCGTGGTTGGGGGGTCGGGGAGGGGCTCTGGGGAAGAATGTTGGGGGCAAAGAGGGGAAAACAATGGAGTTACCAAAGCTGCCCTTTTCCGTTCATGTGGCAGGGGTAAAACAGGAATATCGTAGGGCTAAACTTTCGGGCGTGAGATATTTCGATGTGAGCGGGAAGTTTGAAAGATTTTGGCGCCTGAAATTATATTCTGCTCTTGTACGGCCGACTATGATATCATAGCCGAGAATTTGTTTGTTTTGCATGCAAAAAGAAGTGCAAGTTTTGAAAATCAATGTCTCCAACTCGAAACTTAGATTGTCCATTCAATTCAAATATGGATCATTGAGCTACTACAAGCAAATACCATCATATGGTCCAATTCAAATGAAATTCCAAATGTGTTTTATCCTAAATATGATGACAAAAGCAAAAATGTGTATGTGTATGAATAAAGTGGATTATTATAAAGTTTGAACATGCCCGTATGTGTGTATCTCTAGGTTTGATATATGAATTTCAAATCACGAAATCCCGGCTTACAAATGTACCTCCGTTTAAATGAATTACAAAAGCTAATGATGGAGTCAAATTCCAAAATTCCAATCTTAGGTTTGTAATTCTGGTACATCAAAGTATATCACGGATGTTCAAAAGTATCGTTATCTCATCAAACTGTGAAACAAATTGATCAACCTTGAGTGCACACACTATTGACCATGTATATCTCAATTACGCTAAAGTCCCTCAAATATAGACACCTCACTCTTTATCTGAAGGCAACCACCCCCCCT
>LR738713.1:425726627-425804207 GCA_902687465.1 Secale cereale | reverse complement strand
CCACACACACACAGAACTCGTTCTCTCCCCCAAACACCAACACACGATCACATTAACACCCCTATCTCTTCTAAAGTCCGGACCCCAATATAGGTCTCTATCACTTTGTCTCTTGTGCATGCACACATCTCTTCCCCCACTCTCTAGCTAGGTCACCCGACATCTCTCTTTCCCAAGCACACGCACTATGTAGAGTGTATATTTCCCATACACACAAAACGTCGCCCCCAAACGTCTATCTCCCTAGTTATGTGGTTCTCGCACACTCACCTCACACACCACCCCCACTGCAAAACAAGCACACTTTGTCTCCCTGTGCACCACTCTCCTCTTTCTATCTCTCCCACATGCGGAGCCGCCCCAGCTCCTCCATGTATACATATATGTCATGACTCTTTCCATAGCTCCCTAATGTATCATCGTTCTCGATCTCTCACATTGTTCTCTACACCATCTATTCTAGATCTCCCATGAAGTCCCTATCACACACACGATGACTCACTTCCCTTGCGTCTCCGTACATAGGCCAATTTCAAACAACATCAACATTGTCTCCCTATCTATATGGCATTTATGGACACAAACGCCCCCTCTCTCTCTCTCTCTCTCTCTCTCCCTCTCTCTCTCTCTCCCTCTCTCTCTCTCCGTCGCTAGCTCTCTCTCTCTCTCTCGCTCGCTCGCTCTCACACCCCTCTCCCACACACAATCGATGTCTCTTCCAAATAGTCTGCTCCCCCCGCCCGCACCCATGCTATCCCTCTACTACACATGTCACACCATTGCTCCTCCCTTATACTAGGTTTACATCATTAGTGGTCTCTCTACTCCACATACACACACTCCCTCTCACACACAAACGCGCACACAAACACACACAGACACGCACAAACACCCATTAATATGTATCCTCATCTCTCCCCATGTCCGCATGTGTATCTCACACACTCACTCTCTAATTATGTATATGTGTATCCATGTTACACAACACGAAGCCCCATGTACATGTCTCTCTCTATCCTCCACACACATAGACACAAAGAATCTGTTATCATTGCCTCAGTCTCTAGACATATCACACATGCACTCTCTCTCTCTCTCTCTCTCTCTCTCGCAAACACGCTCAACAAGGGTTTCCCCATGAATAACTTACCGTCGATTCATCAACAGTCGTGGCAGTACGGCGAACAGAAGACATGAAAAAGAATAAATCTACACGTGCTTAGACCACCTAGTATGACTACTAGGACTAGAGCAACCCAAAAATCACGCCGCCATCACCCCCTCCTTATCAGTGACGGGAAAACCTTTGTTTTACACAGTCGAGAAGTCATTGTGCGAAGGCCTCACATGATGAGGCGTTGAATAGAATGTAGATGCTAGTTTACGGAAACAGGTATCGATAATACGTTTGTATCTCCATACTTATATTTCTTCTCTTATAAAAACTCGAGTTGGTGATGATGGTACACGTGCCATCCTGCAATATAGACCGTCCGATCTATATTTGACTGATGGAAATTAAACTAAAAGATACCCGCACCCCTCTCCACATTTGCAGACAAGGCCTTCCCTCGTTCATCCTTATCTCCAACAACCTCATTGTTGAGAGTAAGAAAGGAAACCTGTGGAACAAACTAGTCTGGTGGCCGCTGCCGACGTCGTCAATCCCCATGCCTCCACTCAGTCTGACCACCAATCACCACCACGCCCCACTCATTTTCACCTTATCTCCTATTTCTCGAGATATCATTAGTTTTTACACATGGGATTACTCCCGCATGGGTCAATCACAACGAGTGTTTTTATAAAAAAAATGCATCTTGATGTTCCGTGCAATGCACGGATCTTGCTAGTACTCCTACAGAAGACTAAGTTGGTAATGATGGTGTGTCTACCATCCGTCGTTTGTGACCATTAGATCTACATCTAAGGACTGTGAGGTAAGTTGTTGCCTTTTCTCACAAACATCCCACTTGTCTACCAATTTGCAGAAAAAACCCATAATTAGTATCTTAAAACCAACCATATCCCTCCCTGAACTCACCAAAACAGCCCAAGGAGTATATTCTAATTGAAACATAATATATCTCTAGTGATATATGTATATCAAAATTAGAGTGTTTTGCATCAAGTTTGTGAATAAGTATTATTCTAATTATGATTCGTTGCAACGCACATGAACATTGCTAGTATTTCCAACCATGCACTTTTTTCCCTAGTATTCCATAGTTTTGAGTTTTCCATCAAAATATTAGTCACTCATGGTTGATATTTACTTTCAATTGTGTACACATATGCACTATGTAACTAGCCTTGCTTATTCGGTTCCAAAGCATAACTTTCACTCCTACTCACAATATGTAGAGTATTCAACAAAAAAACTACCACTTTCAACCAGTCCTAGGAAGAATCTATTGTACAAAAAATAGCAAAAACATACCCAAAATTTATTAATCCAGGCAAAAAACTACTACTTACCGATTAGGTTAGTTTAAACCCATTTATGACAGGGTTGGCCCACATGTCCGTGTTGGCGAGGTAGCTTAAACCAACACATTTTGTTTCACAGTTGACACGAGGGACCCACATCTGACCTTCTATCCTGTTATTCCCCCTCAAATCATTATTTTTCCTGAACATTACTTCAAATAGTACTGATGCGTGTTTGTCGGTGGCGCCGGTGATGAGCGAGTTGGCCGTCGCTCCGCCGGATGGGCCGGACGCCGCGCTTGCCTTCGCACGGGTTGGCAGGCTGGCCCGAGCGTGACTCACGAGCGATCAAGCCGCCGCGCTGGCCTTCGCTCGAGCCAGATGGCTAGCCTTAGAGCGGCGTGCGCGAGCAAGCCACCGCGCCGCCGTGCCAATCTAGCTAGCAAACCTTGCAGACAAGCAGCTGGACGGAGCTATCTTGGCTAGCTAGTGGCCGCGAGCGTCGGACGGAGCTGGCATCCGGGCTGCTGCAAGATGGGCTTCGCACCGCCGGTGATTTTGACCTTGCCTTCTGTCGGCGGCGGTAGCTGCATCCCATGGCCGAGGATTACTAGGTGGACGGGCCGGAGGTAGGAGGTCACTCGGGGATTTTTGTGCAGACAGACATGTAGGTCCCACAAGTCATAACGCCCGGTTGAATATAAGGCATTGACTTAATGGGCAACATGGGCCCTGTTTGGATACTCTAAGTCGGAGGTTAGATTCTAACCCTGAACTAACTCTAACCAAAGTTGTGTTTGGATGGCAGGGTTAGATTGACAACAAATGTATCCAAACAGGGCCATGGGTTGAAACGTGCCTATAACGGCACTTTGTAGAGTAGTCGTTTCTTGGTAGGGCTAGTTGGTAAGAGAATGTACAATGGTTGATAAGGTAGTCTTATCTTAAGTCTGCCACGTATGCAAGTGGTAGTTGTTTCTTGGCATTATTAGTGGTTTATTCCATTATTAGGGGTTTCTTGCATTATTAGGGGTTTCTTGTAAGGAACAATGTACTACTAGCGACAAAAGGTGATTCTAGGTTGCGTTGTACTCCAGCGAGTACTACTAGTGGTCATGGGAGTGTATACCTCATTTTGTGGGTTCGATCTCGGCCGAACGCACGGTGGCCTTTTTTTAAATAGTAACTTTGCTGCGAGCCAATATTTTACACGGGTAGTTTGAGTTTTGAAGTCAAATGGACGTGCGGCACCACAATCTGGGTGCACAGGATAGCCTAGCCACGTGAACGGGTTTTCCTTCCCAGCATCTCATGGCTCGCGTACTCGCCCTAGACGCACCTCTGTAGGATCGAAAGTAGGTCTAGAGGGGGGGTGATTAGACTACTTGACAATATAAAAAATCTGCCTTTAGATCATGCAATGTTTTTGGCAGTTTCACAATTAAGACCAATTCAAGTAACACCCTACACATGCAATTCTAGAGTATATGCAGCGGAAAGTAAATTGCACATGTAAAAAGGAGGTGGAGAAGATCAAACGCAGTTTGGTGACACGGAGATTTTTGTCGTGGTTCCGATAGGTGGTGCTATCGTACATCCACGTTGATGGAGACTTCAACCCACGGAGGGTAACGGCTGCGCGAGTCCACGGAGGGCTCCACCCACGAAGGGTCCACGAAGAAGCAACCTTGTCTATTCCATCACGGCCTACGCCCACGGAGGACTAGCCTTACTCGGGGTAGATCTTCACGAAGTAGGCGATCTCCTTGCCCTTACAAACTTCTTGGTTCAACTCCACATCTCAAAGACGGAGGCTCCCAAGCGACACCTAACCAATCTAGGAGGCACCACCCCTCAAAAGGTAATAGACGGTGTTGATGGTGATGAACTCCTTGCTCTTGTGCTTCAAGTGATAATCTCCCCAACACTCAACTCTCCTCACTGATATGGCTGTGGTGGAAGAAAGATTTGAGTGGAAAGCAACTTGGGAAGGCTAGAGATCAAGTTTCATATGGTAGGAATGGAATGGCTTGATCTCAACACAAGGGTAGGTGGTTCACTTCTCAGAAAGTGTATGGTAGAAGTGGTGGTACTTTCTGATGGCTCTCCTCACGAATGAGGAGGGGGTGGAGGGGTATATATAGCCTCCACACAAAATCCAACCGTTACACACACATTTGACCAATCTCGGTGAGACCGAAGTGAAAACTCGGTCAGACCGAAAGTTCAAATATAGTGAACGTTGGGATTTTCGGTGGGACCGAAAATACCATCTCGGTGTGTCCGAAGTGAGTCAAAGATTAGGGTTTGCCATCTCGGTGTGACCGAAAACAACAACTCGGATATTCCGAAATGCTGTCATTGGTTACAGAAGGTTGGCAGAACATTTTCGGTGAGACCGAAACACAGAATCGGATGGACCGAGAAGTTAGGGTTTAGGGAAATAACTGAAGTGGTTCATCTCGGTGGGACTGAGTTTGCAGAATCGGTTTGTCCGAGATTACTTATGAGTGTGTTGTAAAGTGAAAGGTGCTGATAGTTGAGGGAGCTAGATCACCAAGCACTTGAGCAACAAGAACATTAACACAACCTCATCCCCTTTTAATAGTATTGGCTTTTCCTATGGACTCAATGTGATCTTTGATCACTAAACAAAAAATGGAGTCTTGAGCTTTTGCCAATGCTTGTCTTAGCATTCTGAGGGGTCCACTTCTTCAGACATTTCCATACCCATATCATCGAACTTTTCTGAAATGATTCTCAAGAGAATATTAGTTCAATGATATATATGTTGTTATTATTTACCAAAACCACCCGGGGATTAGTTGCACTTTCAATCTCCCCCTTTTTGGTAATTGATGACAACATATAGATCAAAGCTTCGACAAAAGATATAATCAAAGAATAATATCGTCGCTTTGAGAAGTATGTGATAAACAAGAGCTCCCCCTAAATTTGTGCATTATTTAAAATTTGCGTTTGAATGCAAATGCACAATCGATTAGGATTATGGGTCACTCTTCCATGTCACATACATCTTGGTGGAGCGCACAAAATGATAAGAATGAGTAACATGCACTCAATCACCAAGACAAGAGTAAATAGCCATACAATAAGGAATAGCATATGATAAGCAATAAGCACGCATTAAGGCATAGTATGACTAAGCACTCATTAAGGTAGCATCAAACGTAGTAGCAAGCACACATAAAGTATCTGGAACCAAAAGAAACCAATGTATCTCAAGGAAAACCGGCAAAAGAACGAAAAGACGAAAGAGCACTCTCTCTCTCGAAGCCCTATGATCTATAACAATTTCTCCCCCTTTGGCAACAAGTTACCAAAAAGTTCGAAAAGGTATAGAGCTAAGCGTCACTGCGGGCTCTGCTGGCGGCTCCCGTCTGGGTAGATGTCGGTGTAGAGATAGCTGCATCTGCGAAGACCTCTGCGGATGTCTGCGGTGGAGGAGTGGATGCTGGAGCTGAAGGAACTGCTGGAGCTGTAGCTGGTGCTGAAGTGGTAGCCCTGTAGTCTGTCACTGGGATAGCTGCAGATCTGGATCCTCTGGGAATCTGAGCAGTCTGGCGATGAGAGTCCTGGACTAGATCATCCTGCATAAGCTCTGCTCTCTCCTGCCTAGTCTCCTCCATGTCTGCCTCAAGCTTGTTGACAGACACCTGAATCTCAGTCAGCTTCACGTCCAGAGCGTGGATCTTGTCCTCGACAATCCTCTCAAGGCTCTCCTGAGATTTCTCAATGCTGGCCAGGCGTTGTTCAATCCTTTGGGTAGCTTCAAGAATTTGTTCTCCAAAGCTCTTTGGCTTAGCTGCTGCTGCTGCTGCCTCTTTGTCAGCTTTTGCTTTCTTCGCAGCTTCAATTTTGGCTTGCCCTTCAACTGAGGTGGGATCCTCTTCATCCATCACAACTACGTTGTCCTCATGCTCTGGCTGCAGTGGCAAGTGCTTCCTATCCAACATGAATTTGCCCGTGCCAAACTTGGCGTTGATGAGCATCTGTATCTGCGGTGCAAACCCACATGACCTCTTCTGGTCAGCTGCAGTCCTCTTAATGGTTTCTACCATCAAGTCCATCACCTTAAAAGGTGCCTTCTCATCGAGAATGTGCAGCATGTTGATAGAATAGCCTCGTATCATCCGGTGGTCACCTGACTTAGGCATCAAAGTATGCCTCAGAATAGTGTTAGTGGTGGTCAGACCTGCCTGGAGATAATACACTGAGCCGAGCTTCCATCCCTCCAAATCAGCAGCTGGGATCTCCTTGTACATATTCTTCATGGAATCATGACTCTTCTTAGGAATCCCATAGACATCAATGTCGTCCTCTCTCTGCACTGGAGCGTTCAGAAGTTCTGCCCATTCTTCAACAGTCGAAGAAAACCTTTGACCTTCAGTCATCCAGGTGATCTTGCCATCAGGGTAGAAGTGGGCTGTGGCATAGAACTGCATGATCATCTCGTCATTCCAGGCTGTCAGCTCTTGACCCACAAAGTCAGCAACTCCACATGCAGTAAAGCTCTCATGCACATGGGGAAAGAAGTCCCGGTGCTCTTCACTGTCAATGTACTTCCAGTCAACATACCTGGTGTCAGCAACAATGGGCTTCTTATCCATTAGCACGGTCTCATAGAAATCCTGCTGCTCTCTGGTGTTGAATCTGGGGTCCACAGCAGTCCTTCTCCTTACGGCATATGGATCAGACTGTCTCCATAGCCTGAGACCTTTGTCCTTCCTTGCCTTCATGTCCTCAGCTTGAGGATGAGCATCATTGTGGAGTGGCAACTTGGGACGGAGCTTGAGCAACACATGCTCTTCATCTGATTCAGACGGTGGCATCTCTCCTTTGTTCTTCTCAGAAGCTGGAATGCTTCTGGTTGTTCTCTTGGGCTTGGCTGGAGCTGCCTTGGAAGGAGCAGGCTTCTTGGGCTTAGAGGAGGCTTGAGCCCGAATAGCATCACCCATGAACTTAGCTTTCTGAGGAGGAGCCTGGGGTGCTTCTTCTTCTTCTTCTTCTTCAGCATCAACTTGAGGTTCAGCATAAACAACCCTCTTCCTTTTGGAAGTCTTCTTCACCTTGCTTGGAGCAGGCTCTTCCAAGTTGAGCTTCTTAGCAACTGCTGACTGCTTTACCTTGCTTGTACCTTTCCTTGGCTGCTGCCCTTGGTGCTCTTTGGCAACCACATTCCTCTTGGGCTTGGAGGTAACTTCCTCAGCAACAAAGTCGGAGTCCTCATCATCAGAAGTTCTCTTCTTCCTGGTTCTCGTAGCTGCAGGAGGCAGACCACTAGGGGTGCTCCTCTCACCATCATCACTAGAGCTGCTTGCAGGACTTGTATCTGCCTCTAGAATTTCAGCAAACGGTGATTCAGACCTGTTCTGGCTGTCACTGACATCTGACATGGCTGAAAAACCTGTGAAAAGATAAGGTATAGGCAGAGTAGAAGAGTTATCACAACTGCAGAAGTTTTTGAAAAAAAATGAGTTAAAAACTTAGTTTTGAGTTTTCACAGAATGTATTTCGGTCAAACCGATTTCAGGTTTCGGTGCAACCGAAGTGCTCAACAGAAACCTACACACCACTTTCGGTCAGACCGAAATGGGTTTCGGTGCTGCCGAAAACTTAGGGTTTCACTGAAACTTCTTTTCGGTCGTTCCGATTGGCACAACTCGGTTAAACCGAACTATGCAGTGCAATGGCCAGAGGCCAAATCGGTCATTCCGATTTTCAAAATCGGCTTCACCGAGATGCATTCCGTGGAAACCTAAACCTAAGAATTTTCCTCGAAACTAGACGATCTGAACTATTGTGTGGGGAACATATCAAACATGGATTGAATCATGGCAACCTATCGTGCAAGAATCAGCGGTGGAGCACGAAAAGGGGTCGAGACACACCCTAACTTGGTGGTGTCCCTCTACGGCGGCAACGGTGGAGATGATTACCGTTGACGGCGGCGGAGACCTGCGGCGAAGGCGCACAGGCGACGAAGGCGACGATCCGTAGACCAGGGCGGCGGCAGCAGGGGTCTTGGGGGCGAACGGTTTGAAGAAAGAAATCGCGCGCAGCCCCTCAGGTATATATAACCCCGTGCTGTCGGTGGGACCGAGTTGAAAAACTCGGTGTCACCGAGATGTATATCTGCTATGCAGTTACACATATCGGTCAGACCGAGAGTTTGAACTCGGTTTCACCGAGATGAAACCTAGATCAGTCTAAGCGTTTCGGTTGGACCGATATTGAGAAACCGGTCAGACCGAAATGGACTTAGAAGGTTTTGGAAGTCAGCCTTAGACGAATCGGTGGTTCCGAGTGCTCCTCACTCGGACTGTCCGAAAAAGACTTGTTCAAAGTTGTGATATGAGCATGAATAGAGTTTTGAGACAAGAAAGCATAGATAGCTAGGGAAAGGTGCTTAGGCATTCTTGTCCATCCATTTGGCCAGAAAGAGAAACCAAAACAATCAAAACAACAAATGGATGTCCTTGAATGAATAAAATCATGCATTCAACATGCTCACACAATAAGATTGCAACTGAAATATGTGTCAAACATGCACAACCAAACACTCTAGCTACTAGCACACAATTTGTCGATGACTAGGTCATCTATATATGAGTATATTGACTTAGGAGCCAAATGAGAACATTTGATCATAGGTCATACTCATCGTTTAAGCACAAGTGGGGTTACCACTTTTACATAAAGCATTTATGTGTTCACATCATTTGAAGATGCTTTAGCTCAATTTTTTTGAGTAAAGCTCCCCCTAGATGTGAGAACCCCTTTTAAAGGGTCAAACTAACCTTGGGTTGTCGTAGAAGACTTCATGTAGGTGTTGAAGATGTGGATGCTCAATGTTGATGTAGATCATCATGAGTTAGGAGCAATCCTTTGGATTAGGGCACTTTCAATACCTACATGGGTTAGTCCCACAAGGAACAAACAAGAATATCCATAGACATAGAGTGAAGTACACAAAAGATGATGTCCATGAAAGCAATGATTACCTTGTCCCTTGACTTACCAACAAGAGGGTTTGTGACTCCATGAACAAGTGCATGATGTGGAAGTTGATTGCACAAGTTCTTGCCAAAAAGAATATGAGTGAAGTTTGTTGGCGGAGTCACCCTCAAGAACCTACTAGTTCTTCTTCTTTGGGATCCACATCATCTTGATGGGAATCCTTGGTGTTGTAGTTGAGCTTGACGAAGTAGAACTTGATGTGTCCTTGGGAACCCACTTGACCATGGCTTGAGGTGCTTCAATGAATGCATCAATCTCTTCTTGAAGCTTGTCCTTGGCCTTTAGCTTGTGGTCTTGTGGTGAAAGGTCATCTTGAGCTTGTTCCACATTGGAAGAAGTAGGATCATACTTCTCCTTTTGTGAAACAAACTGTGGAGTAGGGTATTGACCTTCTTCCCACTCAACACCTTCGGCGTTGAACTTTCGCTCAAAACCAATCCCTTGATTCTTCCGGTGTCTTCCTTGTTTGCGAACAATCTCCTCAAAGTTCTTGCTTCCGGCAAGACTCTTGTAGACACCTTTCTCTATGATTTCCTTCAATAAGCTATTTTCTTGCTCAAGTGTAACTTGGCTTGAAACATTGTTAGTGGAATCAAGAGAACTACTAGAAGTAACAACATTTGATTTAACATTGTTATTGTTACTACTAGAGGAAGAATTTTTCTTATGCTTGTCATGCTTAGTCTTAATAGGTGGCAAGAAATTAGACAAGAGAAGTCGTTTGGCAAGATATGAAGAACTCTTCTTTCGAAGATCGTCATTGATCGCTTTTAGAAACTCATGTTCTTGCTCTAGGGTGAGCTTCTCGAAGCGTAGCTTCTCATGAGATCTCAGGAGCTCTCTATGATCTTCTTGAGTTGTTTCATGAGCTAACTTAAGAGTGTTTAGTTCTTTAGTTAGACGCTCAATCTCCTTCATAGCATTGTCATTCGACTCTTCTCGACTATAAAGACTACTAGCATTTTCATCATTACTAAGCTCACTAGATTTATCATGCAAGAGCTCATCTTCACCAAGCAAGTCATCCTCATCACTATCAAAGTCAATGAATTCAGGGTGTGTTACCTTGGGACCTTTAGCCATGAAGCATCTTCCAATTCCCTCATTTGGTGAATCAAATAAGTCGTAGGAGTTGGAGTTGGAGGATACGAGTGCAAGTCCGGCAACACCTTCATCTTGACTATAGTCGGAGTCGGAGTGATAGCTTCCATCGAATTGATTGTCAGAGTCGGAGCCGGAGACCCATTCACCAACATGAGCTTGATGTCTTCTTCTTGTGTAGCTCCTTGATGACTTGTCTTTCCTCTCCGAATCCTTGCTTCTCCGAGAAGGTCTTCGTTCATAACGATCATCTCTACTCCTTCTCTCTCTCCGAGGTGACTCATCTCTTGCTCTTCTTCTTGGAGATTCTTCTCTTCTCTTGTGGGGAGCCGTACACTCATTTGAGAAGTGTCCGGGTCTTCCACAATTGTAGCAGTTTCGATCACGACTAGAAGATCTCTTTTCATCATATGATCTAGACTTTGAGCTTCTTTCTTTGCCTCTATTCTTGTAGAACTTGTTGAAGTTCTTGACCATTAGGCTTATCTCTTCATTGGAAATTAGCTTGTCACTTGAGGTAGTAGGAGCATCACTTGTAGCTTTGTAAGCACCACTTGACTTGTTGTGAAGCTCTTCCTTATCCTTAAGTGTCATTTCATGAGCAACAATTCTTCCAATGACTTCAGTTGGCTTGAGAGTCTTGTAGTTTGGCATCATTTGGATCAAAGTGCACACGGTGTCATACTTTCCATCCAAAGCTCTGAGAATCTTCTTGATGATGAATCGGTCGGTCATTTCTTCGCTTCCTAAGCCAGCAATCTCATTTGTAATGAGAGCAAGCCTAGAGTACATTTCAGCGACTCCTTCACCATCCTTCATCTTGAACTTGTCAAGTTGACCTTGAAGAATATCTAGCTTTGATTCCTTCACAGATTCAGTACCTTCGTGCATTTCAACCAAAGTATCCCAAATCTCCTTAGCATTCTCAAGACGACTGATTTTGTTGAACTCTTCGGGACACAAAGCATTGAAGAGAATGTCACAAGCTTGAGCATTGTTTTGCAACATCTTCAACTCTTCGGGTGTAGCTTCGCGATCCGGAACTTTTCCTTCTTCAAAGAAATCACCTTGCATGCCAACACAAATAATGCCCCATGCGGCTGGGTTATGACCAAGAATATGCATTTTCATTTTATGCTTCCAACTAGCAAAATTTGTACCATCAAAGTAAGGACCTCTATGATAATTACCCTCACTAGACGCCATACTCTCCTAGGTTGTGAAACCAAGCTTATGGAGTCCAATGCAATGGAAACCAAGGCAATGGAGACCAAAGCTATGATACCACTTGTAGGATCGAAAGTAGGTCTAGAGGGGGGGTGATTAGACTACTTGACAATATAAAAAATCTGCCTTTAGATCATGCAATGTTGTTGGCAGTTTCACAATTAAGACCAATTCAAGTAACACCCTACACATGCAATTCTAGAGTATATGCAGCGGAAAGTAAATTGCACATGTAAAAAGGAGGTGGAGAAGATCAAACGCAGTTTGGTGACACGGAGATTTTTGTCGTGGTTCCGATAGGTGGTGCTATCGTACATCCACGTTGATGGAGACTTCAACCCACGGAGGGTAACGGCTGCGCGAGTCCACGGAGGGCTCCACCCACGAAGGGTCCACGAAGAAGCAACCTTGTCTATTCCATCACGGCCTACGCCCACGGAGGACTAGCCTTACTCGGGGTAGATCTTCACGAAGTAGGCGATCTCCTTGCCCTTACAAACTTCTTGGTTCAACTCCACATCTCAAAGACGGAGGCTCCCAAGCGACACCTAACCAATCTAGGAGGCACCACCCCCCAAAAGGTAATAGACGGTGTTGATGATGATGAACTCCTTGCTCTTGTGCTTCAGATGATAATCTTCCCAACACTCAACTCTCCTCACTGATATGGCTGTGGTGGAAGAAAGATTTGAGTGGAAAGCAACTTGGGAAGGCTAGAGATCAAGTTTCATATGGTAGGAATGGAATGGCTTGATCTCAACACAAGGGTAGGTGGTTCACTTCTCAGAAAGTGTATGGTAGAAGTGGTGGTACTTTCTGATGGCTCTCCTCACGAATGAGGAGGGGGTGGAGGGGTATATATAGCCTCCACACAAAATCCAACCGTTACACACACATTTGACCAATCTCGGTGAGACCGAAGTGAAAACTCGGTCAGACCGAAAGTTCAAATATAGTGAACGTTGGGATTTTCGGTGGGACCGAAAATACCATCTCGGTGTGTCCGAAGTGAGTCAAAGATTAGGGTTTGCCATCTCGGTGTGACCGAAAACAACAACTCGGATATTCCGAAATGCTGTCATTGGTTACAGAAGGTTGGCAGAACATTTTCGGTGAGACCGAAACACAGAATCGGATGGACCGAGAAGTTAGGGTTTAGGGAAATAACTGAAGTGGTTCATCTCGGTGGGACTGAGTTTGCAGAATCGGTTTGTCCGAGATTACTTAGTGTGTTGTAAAGTGAAAGGTGCTGATAGTTGAGGGAGCTAGATCACCAAGCACTTGAGCAACAAGAACATTAACACAACCTCATCCCCTTTTAATAGTATTGGCTTTTCCTATGGACTCAATGTGATCTTTGATCACTAAACAAAAAATGGAGTCTTGAGCTTTTGCCAATGCTTGTCTTAGCATTCTGAGGGGTCCACTTCTTCAGACATTTCCATACCCATATCATCGAACTTTTCTGAAATGATTCTCAAGAGAATATTAGTTCAATGATATATATGTTGTTATTAATTACCAAAACCACCCGGGGATTAGTTGCACTTTCAACCTCGCTTGCAGCTTCCTCATCAGCTAGTAGCATATTTAAACTAGCGCCTCCCAATTAAGCCCAAGGAGTCAAAAAAGCCTGGCGGGGCATTGGGAACTGTGCAATATGGCTCTATACGTAAAGTTATCTACTACTACTCTGTAGCTTGTGGCATTGCACGCATGGACTTCACTCCATTATCGGCTCTACTATAAAAGAAACTCCTCTTGACGTGTTTTTTTTTGAAACAGAGGCAAAAGCTTTGCTTCATCTCATTCATAAAGAAGGAACTACTAACAAAGTTCGACAAGATCCATTACACCTCCACAAATGGAAGCGAAAAGCCTAGTCTCGCTGTATCAAATAACTCAAATGTTCTGCCCCGCAGTAACCGTCGGTGATAAACATGCTGCTAGTGTGTGCATGAGAGGAGCGGCTGAGTAGGCCAGCTATGTGAGAGGAGCGGCTAAATAGAGCATCGAGAGTACCCACTACGCCACTACGTAGGTGTACTTTCCCTACATTGATAGTATAGCGATGGTTCTGGAGAATAGTAGTACCCTCCACTTCCAACTGTAGCTCCTTGGCCCTGAGATTGAAGAGTTCAAAACTGGTGGTACCCTCGCACTACTAGTTGAGAAAGTAGTACTAGTACTGCTACAGTACGAGTACTTACTCCTCCGTCACATAATGTAAGATGTTTTTTGACACTAGTTAGCGTGTAGAAAAAATGGCAAAAACATACGCAAAATTTCTTAATCCACGCCAAAACTACTAGCTAGTGCCAAAAAATTCTTACTAGTGCTATTATTTACAGTATAATGCAATCCCATAACGTCCCATAATGCTAGTACTAGTAGTAAATAATAGCCTCACCCCTTCGCTACAATTGGAAGGAACGATCTACAGTTGGAAGGGACAAGGCCCTGTGGTTACTACGCTCTTATCTCCTCCTCGCTAGTTCCCCTTCCCCGAAGAGAAGGCAGTTCGTCGTTGCTCCCATGGATTCGCTAGGCGGTTCTCCTCCTCGTCGGGGCTGGGAGACCTTGGACGACAATCCTCTGGGAGAAATTGCACGCCGCTCTGACGTCCTCACCGCCGCAAGACTCGGTGCTTCCTACACCAAATTTTTCAAGACGATGCTTAAAATGGCTTGGGAAAAGGCCATGCTTGTTGGTCTTCCATGCGTCCTCGAGGAGAAGGTTCTTCTATGGGACAATCCATCGAACAGTCCACCGCTCCCTGGCCATGGTTGCATGTTTACTCCGCTAGAGTTGCCGACATTGTGAGGTAGTCGGCTTTTGTCCGATGAGCAGGTCAGTAATGGAGTTTGATCATGTAGTACTTAGTTATTCCATTTCCATCCCGTAATTTCTCCGCTGCCCACCGTATTATATATAGGTCTGGGTCGGTGCCAACGAAGATTGGCTTGCATACCTCCGGTCGGATACCACCATCATTTTGCACAACATCCACAGCAATGCGGCCATTCCGGTAGACCCCTTCTCCACCATTGGGATCGTCCTTCCGGACTGGCTGGGCATGAATACGTATGATGATGCCTACATGAGATTGAAGAAGATAGCAACTGCGAACCCGCCGACAAAGCAATGCAGCTACAATGAATACTATCTCATCGCGGTGTTCGACATAAGGATTGCCATCAATGCAAGAGGCACTAATGGCAGAGGCTGGCGCATGTTGGCGGCGACAGATTTGTACCCCTACACGTTTGAAGCCACCGTGCGCCATCTAGGCCACATCTTCGCGGTGACAAGCCAGGGGACTTGTTTCATCTGGTTGCCATCCTATGATACGGGAGATTACAAACGAAATGCACAAACCATCATTTGCATCCCTAACAGTACTCCATTATTTTGCAGGGACCAGTCATCCTGTGATCAAAATAAGATCGCCGATCCTGGATGTGCATTTGCATCCGCGATTCAGTCTAACCTGGAACCTTGTAGCTAACATGGTCACACAATCTACCACAATCGGACCATCACCATCTACCCAGGTATTCCATTTTTTAACCCTCTCACCTTCTCTTTCATTATTGTACTAGTACTCTACTTACGTACTAGTAGGAGTACTTTTTACCTTGGAGGACGCGTATAGCTAGCTAGGCCCTTGAAGACTTGAACCCACTAGCTGCCACCATTTTTGTTTTTTCATGTCTTAGTATCTCATCCATGTAGCCAAGAGTGGCTATATATAATAAGCCGATTATTTTACTTCCTCTATTTGTTGCACAGTATTACTGACCGCCATATTTGAGCACAACATTATTATGCATGGACCTTGACTATGTACGTCACCATGTGTCCAAATCCGAGATGCCGCGTGTACCAGATGAACGGCGCCGAGTTCGACCCCTGTGATGCTATGTGGGTGCCGAGGAACACTCTTGGAGAGTACTCGCTTTTCATTGGGGACAGATACCCCATTGTGAAGCGGATGCCACCTTCTGTGCATGACATGGAAGGCCTGCCGTTCATGAAGCATGGTTGTGTCTTCAGTGCGCACCGCTGGATGAACGACATGTTGGGACAGGCTATTCCTCATTTATGCCGCTTCAGCTTGGATGAGTCTCCATCGTGTGGAATCGGATTAGAAAGCTGCGACAATGATTGCCGTTGCCCACCGCTATGGATCGTGCCATACAGGAAGAACACCTGGGACTGGAACCTAGAGGAGGACATGTAGCCCATCTATAACGTGTAAGTGGAGTACGGTAAATTGTGAACGGTAGCGCTGTGAATATATGTAGACTAGTTGTGCACAAATTTATCACATGAATTGGAGATGAACTTGTGTGGCATACTGGCATTTGTCCTTTAGAATTTGTTACTAGTAAATGTGTTATGTGTACGTGCAACTTGTGTGGTTGTTGCACGGGCTCCAACACGCTCTTTGAGAAAAAAAGGTGGCACAGCTTTGGATATATGTGACGTGGCAGCATGATACAGTAGCATTGTTCGCTATAGTTGTAGTATGCTCCTACTAGGACGACAACTCCTATAAAACCTTGTGCTTGGCTCTTTGCCTCTTCGGGAGGTTCAACAGTTCGTACTCGTGTGAACCTTGCACTTGGCTCTTCGCCTCTTCGGAAGGTCCAACAATGATGATACTATAGTACACATTATGCTTCTAGCAATCTGACACCTATTGAACTGTTGCACGTCCACCGCGAGGGCGAGGGAGAGGGAGAGGGAGAGGGAGAGGGCGCTGTAGTCAAAGCCCTCTCCTTGTCATGCGAACCACCGCGCGCGTGGGCGAGGGAGAGGCGTAGTAAGCAAGCTTCTCCTTGTTCGGCGAGTTGATGGGACACATCAAAGCAGTACTAGTACCAGTCCATACTGCGTCCTTTCCGGTTAATATGGCTTAATTTGAAACGAGGAAAATACAGTGGCGGTCAACGTATGTAACAGTACACTCTTTACGGTCACTTTATATAGTTTTGCGGTGATTATATGATCACTAGCTCATCGTAGACCATCGTATTGCACCCTACTGACCGGCCACATAGTGAACGTGGCACTTTGTTTACTAGTTAAATTGTCGCCTGATTTTTGGGTCCCACCTGTCAGTTGGTAGAGCAAATAAATCAGCTAAAAAACAAAGAGTGTAGTACATCTACACTTCCAATGCATTTAGCCATTAATCTAAATCGACATTGATTGACTAATGCACCAACTTATGCTCTAGGTATAGGCTACATGTCTATCCTTAATTACAGCATGCAACGACCTTCATTTAATCTTCTTCTCTCAATGGTCGCATGCACACATAAGTCTGCTACTTTTGGGAGTTAATTATGCCCTGGTCAATGTGTAAATCTCTAAATGTACAGTCTTTCACGGACGTAGGGAGTAGGTTGAGCACTTGAGTGTGAGTGTGTGTGTTACGTCTTGTGTTGTGTGTCGCATGGGTGCGTGAGTGTTGCATGCATCCATGTGTACATGTGAGTGTTGCATGTTGCATGCATGCATGCATGCATGCATGGGGCTTACTCCCTCCCATTGACATGTTCATATTTCAAGCTTCCTCTGTTCCCTCCATATGGTGATACTCCCTCTGTTCCCAAATACGGAGTAAAATCCTCCCTCTGTTCCCAAATACGGAGTATTTGTCTTTCTAGAGATTTCAACCAATGACTACGTACGGAGCAAAATTAGTGAAGTGAGCGTAGAGGCATAGGGATAATGTAGAAAGGAAGTCTTCGTGATCCATTATTCCCCATCTCGGACAGAGAGAACTATCCAACTAGTCTTCGCAGTGAAGTGACAATACACGCTACAGCAGATGGGACACTTAATTAATAAGCTGAACCAGCGTGTTGGTGTTACTAAATCAGCCTTACCCTGTACTTCCATCATGTTTGCCAGTAGAGCACGCTTCTATCCTCCATTAACTCACATATGGGCCCTCTTGTGGTAGACACATGAGTCATTGGTGTAACTATTTACACTCCGAAGGACGGAATATCCTGGCAGTAGTAGTAGAATTGAGATTTAATGCACTTTCTTCCCCGTCTTCCACTCTTCTTCCTCCTCTCTTCTTCTTCCTCCTCTCTTCCCCATCGTCGGCCGCACACCATTCCCCCCCGCTCTCTGCTCGCCCACCCGCGCTATTTTCCATGGTAGCTCGCGCGTACCATATCCCCCCGCTCACTTCTCGGCCACACGAGGAGAACCTTCTTCGCTCACCCGCCCGAATCCACTTCCCCGCTGGCTCACAGGGACTGAAAACCCCTATGGTAGAACCGACTGACACGTAGAGCCACGATTGGAATTCCCTCCCCAATGTTCTCTTGGAGCGGATCTGTAATCATATGGACCTACTCAGCACCGTCCGCCTGGCTGCATGCTCAGTGTCTTTGTACTGTCTACTCATCTGCAAACGGCCGGCTATTTTCAAGACACCCTCCTTGCTGATGCCCGATCCTCGTAGGTGAACCAGACACTGACTTGATGATCCTACGGAGGTTGCCGTGTTGCCCCTCGACATGCTACCACTACCTGTCCACCTGTCCTTCATGCGAGGCCACTACTGGGCGGGCATGAATGTCAACTGGATCATCTTCATCCACCAATCCGGTAGTCCGTGGCGTCTCTTGGATATCTACACCCAGCGAGAGATCACCCTTCCTTCTTTGGATACCGCCGCCATCGAGCCTCGCGGCCCGCCGGACACTCCTGCCTACTACGCATGAGATGCGTCGAGCTTTTTGCTCGACCTATGTTTGCTGAAGGTTATAATCTGCGAAGTGCCCACACCATCAGAAGACTACATGGATTACAAGCCCATTGCCGTGTTCAACATGGGATTAGTCTATCTGGAATCCGGTTGCCATACATGGTTATGGCTCATTGTCGATCCTCTTTACCTAACACTTATGTCTGATGCTATAGTGCACGATGGCATCGTTTATGTGGTCGACGCACGGATTGGCTGCCTATCCTGGTGGAATCTATCATCATGTAATTGTTCTATCTCATCTTATCTTTACCTTAAGAATACGACTGCATGTTCATTGTTACTAATTTAGAATATATAATATGTCTATAACCACATCATTGCTATATGTTCCTCTCATTTCTTAGATTTTTATGACCACACATGTTATTGTTAGAGTTGATATCAGAACAATTGGTATCTAATGATTGTTAGAATAGATATTAAGAGTATAACCTCATGATTGCTATATGTTACTCTCATTTCCAGGATTTTTATAACAACACATGTTATTGCTTAGAGTTGATATGATAACTGTAGTAAGTGCTATGGTAGAATATGAGTAGGCCATGTCATATATGTTTTCCTCTCATTGTTTCATGATGTCTGAACCATGATATATTGCTAGAATATGAAAGCCATTGGCATATTTTTTTAACTTGGGGTATGATTATGACCACGGCATTGCAATTCTCTGTCTATGATATGTGTCACTGTTATAATAATCTTAATTCCACACATACTCTGAACATGATTGTTTATTTTTGTCCTTTTGGTCTCCAATTTGAATTGTTGCAGCAGACGCAAATGTGCTGGCCTTCATGATTCCAGGACCTGGAATCATACCAGCCGATGGGTGGTGGTTTATCGCTCGTTCAGCTGATGGTGGTCATTTGATGCTCATTTGCACTTACCAAATTGACCAAACCATTTCATCAAACTGCATGCAGTGCAATGCCTAGGGCGTTCGTGACATTGATGGCTTTGGCTGCTTCGTGTTCGAGAAAGATCCCAGCTCCATTGGGCCAGGCGTATTCAATTGGAGGCGGGTTTACAACCTCGGCAACCACTCCATGTTCCTCGGGCTCAATTATCTGATCATCCAACCAATCGATCATATCGCCGGCGATGATTACTGTGCTATGCAACTTCCATTTGCCAGGGGGGACTGTGTCTACACATCATACCATGGGTTTCATGAATCACCATATCCAGAGATTCGTCGACACGGCTTGTTGCCAGATAATCTTTAGTGTGTGAAAGGCATCAAGCTTCCATGCGATGGATGGCTTTTGCAAACCCGACATGCGGCGATGTGGTTCATGCCAACAGCAAATATGCACAATTTGATTCATACTGATATGTAGGCTGAGCCATGTATTCTGATGCTGTAGCACGACCCTCTTTTGTTGGATATTATGTATTGTTGTTAGTTTGAAGAACTCCTCTGGTTTGAAGTATAGATACCTTTCTGGGATCAAGTGCATCCTAACTCACCTGCGCATGATGTACTGATAATGATGATGGAAATGTTGTGCAGTACTTTTTAGTTAAACCTATGGTTAAAATGTGACACTAAATACGACTAGTAAGTAGTACAGTAGCAGTACTAGTATACGTCGGTCAAATTATTCATCATGTCCACACATTGAATTGACGTGACAACACGCTGTGCGTGAGGTGACACAAGAATCCCGGCGGTGTGTTCGGGTATTCTGGACTTCAGATTTGGAGTACCACTTATCTGTCGAGATCTTTCATCATTCACTTAAAACAGTTGATTGATCATACATTGAGTACCATATAACTGGAATTAACTCATGCAAGTCGAAGAAGGATTGGCTGGTGCTGCCGGCTGGCGTCAAGGTCGATCCCACAGATCAGGAGCTGATCGACCACCTTGAGGCCAAAGTGAGTGCTGACAGCGTGAGATCTCACCCTCTCATCGATTTGTTCATACCAACCATCGACAGCGAGCATGGCATATGCTACACCCATCCTGAGAAACTTCCAGGTAAGACACCGATCGGCCATCTACTTGCACAAACATATTCCTTTGTTTATAGCTCTATTTTTCGTTTTAGATGCAGACCTGGTGAAGCAATTACAATTTGACAGTTAATAAAAAGGGAAACAAGTGATTGCAACATGCCAAAGATGTTATGAAAATGCCAACTACGTACACTAAAACCTGTATTCTATAATACTGCAGGTATCACACTGAGTGGCCTAAGCAAGAATTTCTTCCAGTGCAATTCCAGGGCGTTCAAAAGGGGCACGTGGATGCGTCGCAAGATACAGTCGGAGTGTGGCATGCACGCGATGTGGCACAACACCGGCAATACCTTGCCGGTGATGGTCAACGGCCGGCAGACGGGCAGCAAAAAGGTTCTGGTGCTGCACACCAACAAGAACTTCGACCAGCGGAGGACCAACTGGGTGATGCATCAGTACCACCTCCGGGACCTGGAGCAAGATAAGGAGTGAGAGCTGGTCCTCTGCAAGATTTTCTACCAGACGAACACTAGGGCCAGGAGTAAAAAGATTATAAGTTAGTTTGGTATTGGTAATTGTACTACCTTGTCGTTCGCAAGTGGGTATTGTTGTTAACGATCTTTTGGTATGAACTTGGTATTTGCTTCCAACCATCATGCCGAGGGTCGACATGGATATAAAGCTGAATCATTTGTTTCGAAATGAATTTTTAGGCACCTGAGTTTTATTTGATGGGTAGCATAAGTACCTACCGTTTGAATTCCCAGTTCTCCAAATTTTTGGAAACAAGTGCATGCTCTTATTATCACGATGAAAAAATAATATCCCTGCTTGATCCCAGTTATCAGTCTGTACTTGCAGAATTCTCTCGTTTATTGAGCACGTATATTGTTTTTTCAGGTCAAGCAAGTTTCAACTTGGATGTAGACTGCCCAGGCTTGGTTTTGTTTTTAACAGGCCCAGCCCATGACGACAACGGGGCACAAAGATCCAACATGTATCTACTGGCCTCTAGCCCGCCAGCATTAGTTATATTTTGTCTTACAACATCCGCAGGCACTTTTTTTACTGAATCAAACACACATCCCAGTTCTATTTTCCTCTTGAAACGCATGTCCTACATCCGTTTTCTAATCTCTACCTATAGTTTTACTAGTTCATATACACGTATCATTATATTGAAAATACATAAAATTCACTTTTCATATTTACATCCTTATTTTTGTTGTTGTTTTCCCTCCCACCGCTGATTTTTTTACCACTGGTTTTCCCTTAAACCAACTCAACTGTCCCACGTCTTATTTTCTTACAAAAACAAAATGATTTTTTTGGCAAATCAATAAGTTCTTAAAAAATGTTTTTCATTTCGGGATTACAAAAGTTCGGACTCCACCGAAATATGCAAAATAAGGTTGAACTTTTTGACCGTGGTCCTCGGCAGAAAATGGGTTGTAATAAATTACTTAAGAATTAGCAAATGGGCTGCAAATTATTAAAAAAATAGCAAATGGGCTCTATGTTGTCTGCCACAGATTTGGAGGCTGACTTGTGAGCCTACTAAGTTCATGCGTACACAAGGTTTATCAAAAAAGAAACTTAGTCAACTATCGACTCTACTATCGATAGACCGTTAGATGTCAATCTAACGGCAATCGTGCTTCTTCAGTCTCTGATCTTCCTGCCCCATCCGCCCAAACCAACGCCATCGGAACCGCCTGCTCCCGCCTCCCGTGGCCGGCTGTGCTGCCGGGAAGGCCTCACGGCCCCATCATATACTTGCATCCCTGGCCTGTCTATCCCTCTACTCACCACACCTCCTGTTATTTTTCAGCGACGGCAGCCGAACCAGTCAACCCTCGTACTCTCCACCGTGTGGGCAACAACTGCCGTGTCTTCCCCGGCTCCGTTTCGTTCCCTTTGTAGGCCTTGCCGTGGTCCACCGCCCTGGTGCTCTCGGCGCGGCCTTGTCAACGTGGTCAACGAACGACATCCATCGGAAGTGGACTGTATGTGGAGAGGCTGACAGCTGGGTCCACGGCCGCACACAAGGAAATGCCTCCTTATTACGCGCAAAATAATGATTCCTCCACCTGACATCTAGGGCCCGCCGGAAGGGCCTCTGTATTTCGTGAAAACACGTTCCCTCCGCTGACAGGTTGGACCCACCAACTATATCTTCGCATGCAAGGAAGTGTCTCCTTATTGTGCACAAAAAAATGAATACCCCCTGCCAGCTGGGACCCACCACAGTGGGAGGATGACTTGTGGGCCTACCAACTTGACGGGGATGGAGGGCTTTGTCAACTTAGTCAATATGAACGATTCTAGCTCCAGTGACCGTACGATGTCCATCCAATGGCCGTAGTGCTTCTTCAACCACTGGTCTTCTTGCTCCAGCCGCCCAAAGCAACGCCGGTCGTGCCGCCTGCTCCTGCCTCTCGTGGCCGGCTCTGCTGCCGGGGAGGCCTCACCACCCCCATACTACTCCCACCGCTGGCCAAGCTATCCCTCCACTCACCCACACCCCCTGTTATTCTGCGGCGACGGCAACCTCACACCGCAGCCGAACCAGTGAACCCTCGTACTCCTCTCCGCGTGGGCATCCACTACCGCGTCTTCCCCGGCTCCGCGTCGTTCCCTTCCTAGTCCTCGCCGTCGTCCACCGTCTTGGTGCTCTCGGCGCGGCGTGGTCAATGTGGTCAACGACCGACTTCCATCGGAAGAGTACTATACATGGAGAGGCTGACAACTGGGTCCACGGCCGCTGCAAGGAAGTGCCTCCTTATTACGCGCAAAATAATTATTCCTCCACCTGACAGCGGGGACCCACCAGACGGGCCACCGTATTTCGCGAAAAAAATGTTTCCCCCTGACTGCTGGGACCAACCAGCTACATCTTCGCACGAAGGAAGTGCGTTCGGGCAAAAAAAACGATTCGCCCCCCTGACTGCTGGGACCCACCAGCTACATCTTCGCAGGCAAGGAAGTGCCTGACAGTCGGGACCCACCTGGTCGAAGCGTACATAGCATTGTTATTCTAGTCGCGAACGTGTACGTACATACTGGTTGATGTAGAGGCGCGCACGTGTCGTAGTAGAGGCTCGCACGTAGCATGTACACGTACGTACAACGGCAAGTGCGCAAGAAAGAAAATACGGCCACATACGTACATACGGGCAGGGTCTCAAACGCCTACTCGCGCATACGTACGGCCAGGGTTCATGTACATGGCTGGGTCGGAACGGAGAAACAACATTTTCGTCGTGTTCATGGGGAGCCAACCAGCTGGGTCGGAACGGAATGTGTCGTCGTGTTCATCGGGAGGGCTTGGACGGAACAGACGATGGAAATGAGGCATGGCGTACCGCAGAACCGAGGAAACGGCCTTGTGTTCGACCGGCCTTGGTCGAAATGGGATCCTGTTCATCGGGAGGGGTCTGGCATACCGCAAAACGGAGGAAACGGACCTCCTACGGTCGAAACGGGGGTCCTGTTGATCGGGGGGGTGTGGCGTACCGCAAAACGAAGGAAACGGACTTGTGTTGGAGCGATACGGTCGAAACGGGGGTCCTGTTCATCAGGAGGGGTGGGGCGTACCACAAAACAGGACTCCACGGGATATTGTTCATCTCCATCGTCAACCCCCTCCAGCCTCCACGGGCTACTGTTCATCCACCGTCGACCTCCTCCTGCCTCCACCCGCGACTGTTCATCCACGGGCTCCTGTTCATCCAGCCTCCACCATGCGCTACTCCACCGGCTACTATTCAACCATCCCTCTCCACGGGCTCCTGTTCAACCACCCTCCATGGGCTACTGTTCATCCAGCCCTCCACCATCTACTATTCATCCTGCCCTCCACGGGGTGGTCCTGTTCATCCAGCCCTCCACGGGGTCCTGTTCATCCAGCCCCAACCGGCTCGATCGATCGGGGTCCTATTCATCCAGAGGCAACAGCACGGGGTCATGTTCATCCACCCCCACCGAGAGCTGTTCATCCAAACCCCCCCCAGCAACGCTCACTGTTCATCCAGTGGCAGCATTGATCGGCTTCAGTTAGAAGTAGTAGCGAAGGAATCGCTCGATCGAGTTCAGTTAACAGCCATCAATCGATCGCTCTGGTTCAGTAACGCGTAGCCTGTAGTGCAATCGCTCGGGTTCAGTTAGAGCCCAATGCCTCGCTCGGGTTCAGTTAGAGCCCAATGCCTCGCACCCACGCGTGTGCGTGTACGAGAGAAACGCGCATCGCTCGGCCCCGACCACCCACCGTAACCGGGAACACCCCGATATTTTCCTCACCCACGCTTCTACCATGGTTTTTTCCGTCATGGACGGCCCAAAGAATGTCATGCAGCTGAGTCTCCGGCCCGCCCAGGACGAAGAGCCCATTTTCTGTCATGATTGTTTGTCATAGAAGTAGGACCCCACCACATCTATGATGATACCGTGTTTTGTCACAATTATTGTCATAGAAGTGTCATAAGTATGACATAATTTTTTTTGTTCGGCCTAAAATGTCACAGATGTGTCTTTTTTGTAGTGGAGGCAGGGGGCACGCCCAGGGGGGTAGGAGCGCCCCCCACCCTCATGGGCCCCCCGTAGCTCCACCGACATGCCTCTTCCTCCTATATATATCCATGTACCCTGAAAACATCCGAGAGCACTATGAAACCCTAATTCCACCGCCGCAACCTTCTGTACCCGTGAGATCCCATCTTGGGGCCTGCTCCGGAGCTCCACCGGAGGGGGAATCGATCACGGAGGGCTTCTACATCAACACCATAGCCTCTCCAATGAGTTGTGAGTAGTTTACCACTGACCTTCGGGTCCATAGTTATTACCTAGATGGCTTCTTCTCTCTCTTTGGATCTCAATACAAAGTTCTCCTCGATCTTCTTGGAGATCTATTTGATGTAATTCTTTTTGCGGTGCGTTTGTCGAGATCCGATGAATTGTGGGTTTATGATCAAGAATATCTATGAACAATATTTGATTCTTCTCTAAAATAGTTTTGCACGATTTAAATATCTTTGCAAGTCTCTTCGAATTATCAGTTTGGTTTGGCCTACTATATTGATCTTTCTTGCAATGGGAGAAGTGCTTAGCTTTGGGTTCAATCTTGTGGTGTCCTTTCCTAGTGACAGCAGGGGCAGCAAGGCATGTATTGTATTGTTGCCATCGAGGATCAAAAGATGGGGTTTATATCATATTGCATGAGTTTATCCCTCTACATCACGTCATCTTGCTTAAAGTGTTACTCTATTCTTATGAACTTAATACTCTAGATGCATGTTGGATAGCAGTCGATGTGTGGAATAATAGTAGTAGATGCAAGATCGTTTCGGTCTACTTGTCACGAATGTGATGCCTATGTACAATTATCATGCCTAGATATTCTCATAACTATGAGCTTTTCTATCAATTGCTCGATAGTAATTTGTTCACCCACCGTCGAAATTTGCTATCTTGAGAGAAGCCACTACTGAAACCTATGGCCCCCGGGTCTATCTTCCATCATATAAATATTCCATCAACTATTTGTCTTTACTTTACTTTTATTTTGCAATCTTTACTTTCAATCTATATAACAAAAATACCAAAAAATATTTATCTTATTATCTCTATCAGATCTCACTCTTGCAAGTGCCCGAGAAGGGATTGACAACCCCTTTATTGGGTTGGTTGCAAGGTTCTTATTTGTTTGTGTAGGTACGAGGGACTCGCGCGTAGTCTCCTACTCGATTGATATCGTGGTTCTCAAAAACCGAGGGAAATATCTACGCTACTGTGCTGCATCACCCTTTCCTCTTCAAGGGAAAAAGAACGCAAGCTCAAGAGGTAGCAAGAAGAATTTCTGGCGCCGTTCCCGGGGAGATTTACGCAAAATTCATATACCAAGTACCCTTTACAAAATTATATCCCTCGCATTACATTATTTGCCATTTGCCTCTCGTTTTCCTCTCCCCCACTTCACCTTTGCCTTTTTATTCTCCCTTTTTGTGTTCGCGTATTTTCGCTTGCTTCTTGTTTGCTTGTGTGTTGGATTGCTTGTTGTCACTATGGCTCAAGACAATACCAAATTGTGTGACTTTTTCAATACCAACAATAATGATTTTATTAGCTCTCCGATTGCTCCTATTACCGATGCTGAATCTTGTGAAACCAATGCTGCTCTGTTAAACCTTGTTATGAAAGATCAATTCTCTGGCTTCCTAGTGAAGATGTCACTACCCATCTAAATAACTTTGTTGATTTGTGTGATATGCAAAATAAGAGAGATATGGATAATGATGTTGTTAAATTAAAGCTATTTCCGTTTTCGCTTAGAGATCGTGCTAAAACTAGGTTCTCTTCTTTGCCTAGAAATAGTATTGACTCATGGAATAAGTGCAAAGATGCCTTTATCTCTAAGTATTTTCCTCCCGCTAAGATTATTTCTCTTAGAAACGATATCATGAATTTTAAGCAACTTGATCATGAGCATGTTGCACAAGCTTGGGAGAGGATGAAATTAATGATACGTAATTGCCCTACACATGGTTTGAACTTATGGATGATTATACAAAACTTTTATGCTGGATTGAATTTTTCTTCTAGAAATCTTTTAGATTCGGCCGCGGGGGGCACTTTCATGGAAATCACTTTAGGAGAAGCTACTAAACTCCTAGATAATATTATGGTTAATTACTCTCAATGGCACACCAAAAGATCTACTAGTAAAAAAGTACATGCTATTGAAGAGATTAGTGTTTTGAGTGGAAAGATGGATGAACTTATGAAATTATTTGCTACTAAGAGTGTGTCTTCTGATCCTAATGGTATGCCTTTGTCCACATTGATCGAGAATAATAATGAATCTTTGGATGTGAATTTTGTTGGTAGGAATAATTTTGGTAACAACGCATATAGAGGAAACTTTAATTCTAGGCCTTTCCCTAGTAATTCATCTAATAATTATGGTAATTCCTACAACAACTCTTATGGAAATTTTAATAAGATGCCCTCTGATTTTGAGACTAGTGTTAAAGAATTTATGAATTCGCAAAAGAATTTCAATGCTTTGCTTGAAGAAAAATTGCTTAAGATTGATGAGTTGGCTAGGAACGTGGATATAATTTCTCTTGATGTTGATTCTTTGAAACTTATATCTATTCCACCTAAGCATGATATCAATGAGTCTCTCAAAGCCATGAGAATTTCCATTGATGAGTGCAAATAAAGAACAGCTAGGATGCGTGCTAAAAGAGATTGCTTTGTGAAAGCGTGTTCTTCTAGTTTTCATGATAATAAAAATTAAGATCTAAAAGTAATTGGTGTGTCTCCTATTAAATCCTTGTTTTCTAATATGAATCTTGATAAAGATGAGACTGGAGATGAGCCAACTTTAGTTAAAAGGCATCCCAATGATTTAGAGTTTTTAGATCTTCATGCAAAAACTGTTAAAAGTGGGATTGAAGAGGTCAAAACTTTACATAGCAATGAACCCACTATTTTGGATTTCAAGGGATTTAATTATGATAATTGCTATTTGATAGATTGTATTTCCTTGTTGCAATCCGGGCTAAATTCTCCTCATGCTTATAGTCAAAATAAAGCTTTTACCAAACACATCGTTGATGCTTCAATGCAATCTTATGAAGAAAAAATTGAATTAGAAGTTTCTATCCCTAGAAAACTTTATGATGAGTGGGAACCTACTACTAAAATTAAGATTAAAGATCATGAATGATATGCTTTGTGTGATTAGGGTGCTAGTGTTTCCACAGTTCCAAAAACTTTGTGTGATATGTTAGGTTTCCATGAACTTGATGTTTGTTCTTTGAATCTGCATCTTGCGGATTCTACCATTAAGAAACCTATGGGAAGGATTAATGATGTTCTTATTGTTGCAAATAGGAATTATGTGCCCGTAGATTTCATTGTTCTTGATATAGACTGCAATCCTACATGTCCTATTATTCTTGGTAGACCTTTCCTTAGAAAGATTGATGCAATTATTGATATGAAGGAAGGAAATATTAAATTCCAATTTCCGTTAAGGAAAGGCATGGAACACTTTCCTAGAAAGAAAATCAAATTACCTTATGAATCTATTATGAGAGCCACTTATGGATTGCCTTAAGGAAAGGCATGGAACACTTTCCTAGAAAGAAAATCAAATTACCTTATGAATCTATTATGAGAGCCACTTATGGATTGCCTACCAAAGATGGCAATACCTAGATCTATTCTTGTATCATGCCTAGCTAGAGGCGTTAAACGATAGTGCTTGTTGGGAGGCAACCTAATTTTATTTTCTTTGCTTTTAGTTCTGTTTAGTAATAAATAATTCATCTAGCTTCTGGTTCGATGTGGTTTTGTGTTTTAATTAGTGCTTGTGCCAAGTACAACCTTTGGGAAGACTTGGGTGAAGTCTTTGCGATCTTGCTGTAAAAAACATAAACTTTTGCGCTCACAAGATTAGGTGCCATATTTTTACTGGAGAGTGCTTTTAAGTTGATTATTTTTGCAGATGATTAATAGAAAAATTCCACACGTCCACCAATTTATTTCAGAATTTTTAGAGTTACAGAAGTATTTGAAAGTTATATATTGCTACAGAATGTTCTGTTTTTGATAGATTCTGTTTTTCGTGTGTTGTTTGCTTATTTTGATGAATCTATGAGTAGTATCGGGGGGTATGAATCATATAAAAGTTGGAATACAATAGGTTTAACACCAACATAAATAAAGAATGAGTTCATTATAGTACCTTAAAGTGGTGGTTTGTTTTCTTATACTAACGGAGCTCACGCGAGTTCTTGTTAAGTTTTGTGTTGTGAAGTTTTCAAGTTTTTGGGTAAGGATTTGATGGACTATGGAACAATGAGTGGCAAGAGCCTAAGCTTGGGGATGCCCAAGGCACCCCAAGGTAAAATTCAAGGACAACCAAAAGCCTAAGCTTGGGGATGCCTTGGGAAGGCATCCCCTCTTTCGTCTTCGTTTATCGGTAACTTTACTTGAGACTATATTTTTATTCACCACATGATATGTGTTTTGCTTGGAGCGTTATGTATGATTTGAGTCTTTGCTTTTTAGTTTACCACAATCATCCTTGTTGTACACACCTTTTAAGAGAGATACACATGAATCAGAATTTATTAGAATACTCTATGTGCTTCACTTCTATCTTTCGAGCTAGATAGTTTTGCTCTAATGCTTCACTTATATCTTTTAGAGCGCGGTGGTGGTTTTATTTTATAGAAATTAGTGATCTCTCCTGCTTCACTTATATTATTTTGAGAGTCTTTTAGGACAACATGGTAATTTTCTTTGGTTATAAAATTAGTCCTAATATGATAGGCATCCAAGATGGGTATAATAAAAACTTTCATATAAAGTGCATTGAATACTATTAGAAGTTTGATACTTGATGATTGTTTTGAGATATGAGGATGGTGATATTAGAGTCATGCTAGTAGAGTAGTTATGAATTCAAGAAATACTTGTGTTGAGGTTTGCAAGTCCCGTAGCATGCACGTATGGTAACCGTTGTGTGACAAATTTGAAGCATGAGGTATTTCATTGATTGTCACCCTTTGTGTGGAGGTCGGGGTCGTGCGATGGTTAACTACTACCAACCCTTCCCCTAGGAGCATGCGGGTAGTACTATGTTTTGATGACTTGTAGATTTTTGCAATAAGTATGTGAGTTCTTTATGACTAATGTTGAGTCCATGGATTATACGCACTCTCACCCTTCCACCATTGCTAGCCTCTCTTGTACCGCGCAACTTTCGCCGGTACCATACACCCACCATATACCTTCCTCAAAACAGCCACCATACCTACCTATTATGGCATTTCCATAGCCATTCCGAGATATATTGCCATGCAACTTTCCACCGTTCCATTTACAATGACATGCTTTATCATTGTCTTATTGCCATGCATGATCATGTAGTTGACATCGTATTTGTGGCAAGGCCACCATGCATAATTTTTCATACATGTCACTCTTTATTCATTGCACATCCCGGTACACCGCCGGATGCATTCATATAGAGTCATACTTTGTTCTAGTATCGAGTTGTAATCTCTGAGTTGTAAATAAATAGAAGTTTGATGGTCATCATTATTAGAGCATTGTCCCAAAAAAAAGAAAAAAAAAGAAGGAAAGGCCAAAGAAAAAAAAAGGCCCCAAAAAAAAGGAAAAAAAGGAAAAAAGGAAAAAAAGAAAAAGGAGACAATGCTACTATCTTTTTCCACACTTGTGCTTCAAAGTAGAACCATGATCTTCATGATAGAGAGTCTCTTGTTTTGTCACTTTCATATACTAGTGGGAATTTTCATTATAGAACTTGGCTTGTATATTCCAACGATGGGCTTCCTCAAATGCCCTAGGTCTTCGTGAGCAAGCAAGTTGGATGCACACCCACTAAGTTTCTTTTTGTTGAGCTTTCATACATTTATAGCTCTAGTGCATCCGTTGCATGGCAATCCCTACTCACTCACATAGATATCTATTGATGGGCATCTCCATAGCCCATTAATACACCTAGTTGATGTGAGACCATCTTCCACTTTTGTCTTCTCCACAACACCCACTCTATTCCACTCCACCTATAGTGCTATATCCATGGCTCACGCTCATGTATTGCGTGAAAGTTGAAAAGGTTTGAAAAAAATTAAGTATGAAACAATTGCTTGGCTGAAACCGGGGTTGTGCATGATTTGAGTATTTTGTGTGACGAAGATGGAGCATAGCCAAACTATATGATTTTGTAGGGATGAACTTTCTTCGGCCATGTTATTTTGAGAAGACATAATTGCTTTGTTAGTATGCTTGAAGTATTATTATTCTTATGTCAATATTAAACTTTTGTCTTGAATCTTTCGGATCTGAACATTCATGCCACAATAAAGAAAATTACATAGAGAATTATGTTGGGTAGCATTCCACATCAAAAATTCTGTTTTTATCATTTACCTACTCGAGGACAAGCAGGAATTAAGCTTGGGGATGCTTGATACGTCTCCAACGTATCTGTAATTGTTTATTGTTCCATGCTATTATATTATCTGTTTTGGATGTTTAATGGGCTTTATTATACACTTTTATATTATTTTTGGGACTAACCTACTAACCTAAGGCCCAGTGCAAATTGCTGTTTTTTTGCCTATTTTAGTGTTTCGCAGAAAAGGAATATCAAACGGAATCCAAATGGAATGAAACCTTCGGGAGGATCGTTATTGGAACAAATGCAACCCAGAAGACTTGGAGTACATGCCAGGGAAGCCACGGGGTGGCCACGAGGCAGGAGGCGCGCTGAGGGGGTAGGCACGCCCCCACCCTCGTGGGTCCCCCGTAGCTCCACCGACATGCCTCTTCCTCCTATATATATCCATGTACCCTGAAAACATCCTAGAGAACCATGAAACCCTAATTCCACTGCCGCAACCTTCTGTACCCGTGAGTTCCCATCTTGGGGCCTGTTCCGGAGCTCCACCGGAGGGGGAATCGATCACGGAGGGCTTCTACATCAACACCATAGCCTCTTCGATGAGTTGTGAGTAGTTTACCACAGACCTTCGGGTCCATAGTTGTTACCTAGATGTCTTCTTCTCTCTCTTTGGATCTCAATACAAAGTTCTCCTCGATCTTCTTGGAGATCTATTTGATGTAATTCTTTTTGCGGTGTGTTTGTCGAGAGCAGATGAATTGTGGGTTTATGATCAAGATTATCTATGAACAATATTTGATTTTTCTCTGAAATCTTTTATGCATGATTTAAATATCTTTGCAAGTCTCTTTGAATTATCAGTTTGGTTTGGCCTACTAGATTGATCTTTCTTGCAATGGGAGAAGTGCTTAGCTTCGGGTTCAATCTTGCGGTGTCCTTTCCCAGTGACAGCAGGGGCAGTAAGGCACGTATTGTATTGTTGTCATCGAGGATAAAAACATATGGTTTATATCATATTGCATGAGTTTATCCCTCTACATCATGTCATCTTGCTTAAAGCGTTACTCTATTCTTATGAACTTAATACTCTAGATGCATGCTGGATAGCGGTCGATGTGTGGAGTAATAGTAGTAGATGCAGAATCATTTCGGTCTACTTGTCACGAACGTGATGCCTATATACAATGATCATGCCTAGATATTCTCATAACTATGCGCTTTTCTATCAATTGCTCGACAGTAATTTGTTCACCCACCGTAGAAATCTGCTATCTTGAGAGAAGCCACTAGTGAAATCTATGGCCCCCGGGTCTATCTTCCATCATATCAATCTTCCATCAACTATTTATATTTACTTTACTTTTATTTTGCAATCTTTACTTTCAATCTATATAACAAAAATACCAAAAATATTTATCTTATTATCTCTATCAGATCTCACTTTTTGCAAGTGGCCGAGTAGGGGTTGACAACCCCTTTATTGCGTTGGTTGCAAGGTTCTTATTTGTTTGTGTAGGTACGAGGGACTCGCGCGTAGTCTCCTACTGGATTGATACCTTGGTTCTAAAAAACTGAGGGAAATACTTACGCTACTGTGTTGCATCACCCTTTCCTCTTCAAGGAAAAAACAACGCAAGCTCAAGAGGTAGCAGACTTCAACATCTCTAACAATCCCAATTGGTGATATAGTATCTCTATTAGCAAGTTTAATAGTAACATCAATTTCTTCTAACTCAGCAGGTGCAATTTCGTTCATAATTTCTTCATATAAGGTAAAAGGAATTGCACTCACACTAGCACCCACATCACATAAGCCATGATAACAATGATCTCCTATTTTAACAGAAACAATAGGCATGCCAACAATAGGTCTATGTTTATCTTTAGTATTGGATTTGGCAATTCAAGCAGCTTCATCACAGAAATAAGTAACATGCCCATCCATATTATCAGCCAAGAGATCTTTAACCATAGCAATTCTAGGTTCAACTTTAATTTGTTCAGGTGGTCTAGGTGCTCTAATATTAATTTTATTAACCACAGTTGAAGCTTTAGCATGATCCTTTATTCTAACAGGAATAGGTGGTTTCTCAATATAAGCAGTAGGAATAATAGGATCAACATTATAAGTAATAGTTTATTTTTCAACTTTAATTGGTTCTACTACTTTAACTTCAATGGGAGGATGATATTTAAACCACTTCTCCTTAGGGAGATCAACATGAGTAGCAAATGATTCACAGAAAGAAGCTACTATCTCAGAGTCAAGTCCATATTTAGTGCTAAATTCATGAAAAGCATCGGGTATTCTTAAAAGATTTAACACAATCAAACTTAAGGTTTATACCTGACTCATTGCCTTTGTCGAGATCCCAATCTTCAGAGTTGCGTTTAATTCTTTCCAATAAATCCCATTAGAATTCAATAGTCTTATTCATATAAGAGCCAGCACAACAAGTATCGAGCATGGATTGATCATTATGAGAAAGCCGAGCATAAAAATTATGAATAATAATTTCTCTTGAGAGGTCATGTTTGGGGCATGAATATAACATTGACTTAAGCCTCCCCCAAGCTTGAGCGATATTGTATCCTGCACGAGGCCAAATATTATATATATAATTCCGATCACGATGAACTAGATGCATAGGATAAAACTTCTGATGAAATTCCATTTTCAATCGGTTGTAGTTTCATTATCCAATATCATCACATTTCCTATACCATGTCAATTCCTTTCCCTTAAAAGATAAAGGGAAGACCTTCTTATTGATAACATCCTCTAGGATACCTGCTAGCCTAAATAACCCGCAAACTTCATCCACATATATTAGGTGTAAATCGGGATGCAATGTTCCATCTCCTGCATAAGGATTAGCTAGGAGTTTCTCTACCATACCCAGAGGAATTTAAAAATAATTATTTTTAGTAGGTGCAGTAGGTTGAGGAGCACCTCTTAGTTCTTCCGTCGGGGTGAAGGTACCCCGAACAAACCCCTCAAAGGATTATTTTCCATAGTAACAAGTGACAGTAAATTTCAGCACAATATATAAATGTTTCCTTACCAAATTCCACTTACCAAAGGCGCTTAACTTCCTAGAAACAGCGCTAGAAAAGAGTCTTGATGACCCACAAGTGTAGGGGATCTATCGTAGTCCTTTCAATAAGTAAGACTGTCGAACCCAACGAGGAGCAGAAGGAAATGACAAGCGGTTTTCAGCAAGGTAATCTCTACAAGCACTGAAATTATCGGTAACACATAGTTGTGTGGTAGTATAATTCGTAACGGGTAACAAGTAACAAAAGTAAACAAGGTGCAGCAAGGTGGCCCAATCCTTTTTGTAGAAAAGGACAAGCCTGGATATACTCTTATATAAAGCAAAGTTCTCCCGAGGACACATGGGAATTATTATCAAGTTAGTCTTCATCTTGCTCTTATGATTCGCGTTCATTACTTTGACAAGGATCCTAGCTAATCCTTGCGTGCTATCCTTCCTTGGACAAGCATCCCACTTATTATTAATCACTCTCGCAAGCATCCACAACTACGGAAGAAGTATTAAGATAAATCTAACCATAGCGTGAAACATATGGATCCAAAACAACCCCTTATGAAGCAACGCATAAACTAGGGTTTAAGCTTCCGTCACTCTAGCAACCCATCATCTACTTATTGCTTCCCAATGCCTAGAGGAAATACAACATACATCTTATCAAAATATCGAACGAATACCAAATTCACATGATTGCTTATAACAAGACTTCTCCCATTTCCTTAGGAACAAAAGTGACTACTCACAAAGCATATTCATGTTCATGATCCAAGGGGTGTTGAATAGAATTAAGGACCTGAACATGTGATCTTCCACCGAATAAACCAACTAGCATCAACTACAAGGAGTAATCATTACTACTAGCAACCCATAGGTACAAATCAGAGGTTTTGAGACAAAGATAGGATACAAGAGATGAACTAGGGTTTGAGAGGAGATGGTGCTGGTGAAGATGTTGTTGGAGATTGACCCTCTCTCAATGAGAGGATTGTTGGTGATGACGATGGCTTCGATTTCCCCCTCCCAGAGGGAAGTATCCCCGGCAGAACAGCCCAACCGGAGCTCTAGATTGGTTTCGCTCAGGTTCTGCCTCGAGACGGCGGCGCTTCGTCCTGAAAAATCTCCTTATGATTTTTCCAGGTCAAAACACATCATATAGCAGAAGATGGACGTCGGGGGCCTGCCAGGGGGCGCACAAGGTGTCGGTGTACTAGAGTAGGGGTACCCTAGTATCCCGAACTTGTGCACGGGCAGTCGCAGCGTCCCGCGGCCAGGCTTGCCAGCTGACCGCCAACGTCCTCCGTGGTTCCTTTGGAGCCATTCAATAACAAGGTATTCAAGCCAAGGAGACAAGGCCCCGGCAAGAGGAGCTTGTCGGGAAGGACACTCAAGGCACAAGACCTCGGCAAGAGGAGCTTGCCGGGAAGGCCAACCAAGGCATCTCAAGGAACTTGCCGCAACACGCCACGCATCCCGGCAAGGCCCGGTGAGCGGCAAGCTCCCGGACGCGGCAAGACAGCGACCGCGGCAAGGCACTTGCCGCGGCAAGCTTCCACTCTGTACCTGCGCTCCAGCACACCCACCAACGTGTCGCTCTGGGACCCTTCCAGGCGTTCGTGGCAGGATGCTGTGCAGCCAGAGGTGCACGGTGGCAAGCGGTGCTGACAAGGTTACCATCGTGGCAAGCGATGGCGTCCCTGACGGTCCCTTTTTGCACTGTTTGGGCGACATAGACGGGCATTTAATGCCTTTGTCCCCTGCTGTCAGGGTTAGGTATGATACACTGTACAGGTAGCTGTACCAACTACAACACCTTTCCATTTTTACCCTCATCTGCGATGCCACCTGTCGGTGACCCCTTGAGCATATAAAAGGAGGCCCATGCGCAACATAGAGGGGGACGGACTCTTTCACGCTCGGTCTCGTTAGCTGCTGAAGTGTACTGTAGCAGTCCGCGCCCCTGAGCAAGAACTCAATACAAACCACAAAGCAGGAGTAGGGTTTTACGCATCCGTGCGGCCCGAACCTGGGTAAACTGCTCGTGTGCTCTGCCTCGATCTGCTCTTTGTGCGACCTCCGCCCCCGCCGAATCGAAAGGGACTCGGCCCGCCGGTCCCATAGGTGTGCGTGGATCAGTTTCCCCGACATGGTGGGAAGAGGAAGACCAAGTCCGGCACGAGTTCTGATGCCCACTCCGGCAAGCGCACCTCTTCGGAGTGCTGCGCTACCGTCGAGGACGCACCATCGAGCTCCACCGGCAAGTGTAAGAAGACAATGGCAGCTCCGCCAGAGACCAAGAAGGTGTCCGCCAAAGAGGACGGCACTGGTGGTACCTTCACCATCAGTGCCACGCTTGACCCTAAATAGGAAAGCGCGCTCATTGCTTTCCTGCGGGCGAACGTCGACGTGTTTGCATGGAAGCCGTCTGACATCCCCGATGTTCCCAGGAAAGTAATTGAGCACCATCTCGCCGTCTATCCTCATGCGCGGCCCGTCAAGCAAAAAGTCAGGAAACAAGCAGTGGAGCGCCAAGAATTCATTGCAGAAGAGATCAAGAAGTTGGAAGAAGCAGGCCTTGTCAGAGGAGTGCTCCATCCGACGTGGTTGGCCAATCCTGTAGTCGTGCGCAAGGCAAACAGGGAAATGGAGGCTTTGTATTGACTTTACCGATGTCAATAAAGCTTGTCCCAAAGACCCATTTCCCTTGCCGCGCATTATCAGATTGTTGACTCCACGGCCGGATGTGACTTGCTTTCATTTCTTGACGCATACTCAGGATACCATCAGATCTTCATGGCAGAAGAGGATGAGGAGAAGACCGCATTCATCACTCCATGTGGCACGTACTGTTTCAAACGGATGCCTTTTGGTTTGAAGAATGCTGGTTCGACATTTGCAAGGGTAGTCCATACCGCTTTTGAGCCACAAATACACAGAAATGTGGAAGCCTACATGGATGACATAGTGGTCAAGAGCAAGGACAGGGCAACCCTGATTCAAGATTTAGACGAGACCTTTGAAAATCTGCGCAAGATCAAGCTCAAGCTCAACCCCGAGAAGTGTGTATTTGGAGTCCCTTCCGGCAAGCTTCTCGGGTTCTTCGTGTCTCAGAGGGGAATTGAAGCCAATCCCGACAAGATCAAGGCCATTGAGCAGATCGAAGCACCAAAGCGCGTCAAGGATGTACGAAGACTTGCCGGTTGCATGGCTGCTCTCAGCAGGTTTATCTCTAAGTCTGCTGAACGCGCCCTGCCGTTTTTCAATATATTGAAAAAGGCAGGTCCAATGAAATGGACTCTGGAAGCGGAGGCTGCGCTGCAAGACTTGAAGAGATTCCTGTCCTCCACTCCAATACTTGTCGCACCTAAGCCACAAGAGAAGTTGCTGATGTATCTAGCGGAAACCAATCAAGTGGTTTGTGATGCGTTAGTAGCGGAGAGGGAGGCAGATGATGAGCCAACAACCACGGCAAGCGCATCCAGCGACAAGCAGGGGGCTTCCCCGACAAGCTCTGGTCCCGACAAAGATGGATCTGCGCGGGTATGCGAGGAGATAACGAAGCGAATGGTGCAGCGCCCAGTTTACTTTGTCAGCTCCCTCCTGCAGGGGGCTAGGTCAAGGTACTCTGGTGTGCAGAAATTGCTTTTCGGCCTTCTCATGGCCTCGAGAAAGCTGCGCCATTACTTCCAAGCACATGAGATAACAGTTGGCACTCGCTTTCCGCTGAAGAGGATACTACAGAATCCAGAAGCAACAGGCAGGATTGTTGAGTGGGCACTGGGAACTGTCAAGCCTTGGCCTCAAGTTTGAAAGCACTTCAACTATTCAAAGCAGAGCATTGGCAGAATTCATAGCAGAGTGGACGCCAACACCAGAAGAAGAAATCCCAGAAACGAGCATCCCCGTCAAGGAAGCAATCAAAGAGTGGCTGATGTACTTTGATGGTGCCTTCTCGCTGCAAGGCGCCGGTGCTGGCATGCTGCTTGTCGCACCCATCGGAGAGCACCTCAAGTACGTAGTCCAGATGCACTTTCCCAAGGAGCAAGCAACAAACAATACTTCAGAGTATGAAGGTTTGCTTCCCGATTCAGGATCGCGGCAGACCTTGGGATTAAGAAGCTGATTGTCAGGGGTGACTAGCAGCTTGTCGTCCGCCAAGTGAACAAGAGTTATCAGAGTCCGTTGATGGAAGCCTACGTTGATGAAGTGAGGAAGCTAGAAGAGCACTTTGACGGCCTGCAGATGGAGCATGTTCCAAGAGCTCAGAACGACAATGTTGATGGCCTGTCGAAGTGCGCCGCACTTAAGTTACCTGTGGAACCAGGGATCTTTGTTCTCAAGCTGACTCAACCGTCCGTAACACCATCAACTGGACAGAGCAAGAAGAGGAAGTTGATTTCTGGTGACTATTTTCTGGCAGAGCTTCCCGAAACCGCCGCCAAGAAGGTCCCCAAGATCAACGCCAAGAGTGCTGAGGAGCAGTCTGCTCCGGCGAGCCCTAGGGTTTGTTCCATTGAAGCAGATGCTCCCGACAAGTTTTGCTCCGGCAAGCTTGCCGGGGAACGTCGAGCTTCGGCTGAGCCGCAGGTTCTCGCCGTAGAAGCGGATGTTCCCGCAGCAGCAGATGTGCCTTTAGTCCTTGTTGTCGAGCCACAAGCTCCGGCATGGGCACATCAGATTGTCCGTTTCCTTCAGACAGGAGAACTTCCCGAAGAGCAAGAAGAAGCGGAAAGAGTAGCCCGGCAGTCAAGTATGTACCAGTTTGTTGGCAACACGCTGTACAGAAGAATACTCAACGGTGTGAAATTGAAGTGTATTCTCCGGGAAGATGGACAAAAGCTGTTGGCGGAGATACATGGAGGCATATGTGGTCACCACATTGGCGCAAGAGCACTTGCCGACAAAGCATTCCGGCAAGGTTTCTTTTGGCCGACAGCCCTCCAGGATGCAACTGCACAAGTAACCAAGTGTGAAGCGTGCCAGTTCCATTCCAAGCAGATACACCAGCCAGCTCAAGCTCTCCAGACGATCCCTTTATCCTGGCCATTTTCGGTCTGGGGGCTCGACATCCTCGGCCCATTTCCCCGCGCAGCCGGGGGCTTTGAGTACTTGTACATTGCCATCGACAAGTTCACAAAGTGGCCGGAAGTGGAACCAGTGAGGAAGGTGACAGCACAGTCAGCAGTCAAGTTCTTCAGGTCGATTGTTTGCCGTTTCGGGATCCCTAATAGGATCATCACCGACAACGGTACGCAATTCACGAGCCGCACCTTCATACAGTATGTCCAAGATCTTGGCGCCAAGGTCTGCTTCGCATCTGTTGCTCACCCGAGAAGCAACGGTCAAGCGGAGAGGGCAAATGCTGAAGTGCTGCGTGGACTCAAGACCAGAACTTTCGACAGGCTGCAGAAGTGCGGAAGTAACTGGATCGAGGAATTGCCGGTGGTTCTTTGGTCGATCAGGACAACGCCAAATCGAGCCACTGGACAGACACCTTTCGCTCTAGTCTATGGAGCAGAGGCAGTTCTCCCCACGGAACTCGTATACGGGTCACCTCGAGTGCTCGCTTATGATGAGCTTGAGCAAGAGCAGCCGCGACAAGATGACGCGCTGCTCCTTGAGGAAGACTGCCTTCAGGCTGCTGTACGAGCTGCTCGCTACCAGCAAGCTTTGCGCCGCTACCATAGCCACAAAGTTAACGCTAGAAGTCTTGAGGAAGGCGACCTTGTTCTTCGGCGCGTTCAGTCCGCCAAGAATTCCAACAAGTTGACGCCGAAGTGGAAAGGCCCTTACCGGGTGAAACGAGTCACTAGGCCTGGCGCTGTCCGCCTTGAGACTGAAGATGGCTTTCCGGTGAGCAACTCCTGGAACATTGAGCATCTTCGTAAGTTTTACCCGTAAGGCGCGGTTGCCGGACCCGTTCCGGCAACCACCTTTTGTACAAGTCTTGCCGCTGTTGCATGTAATCCTTTGTACAAAGCCGGGCGCAGACCCCGTGCATAAGTAAAGCTCATGTGCTCCGCACATCTTGTCAATTTCATGCTTTTTATTTTTTGCATGTGTTATCTGACACTTTGTGCAGCACCTACCCCCAGTAAGCAATAACGAGCCCAAAGGCTCCATATCTGTATTTTCTCTCCTTTCTTTTTTCTCAAGGAAAGGAAGGTTCCCTCGCGCACAAGTTTGCTGGGGGGAGGAGAAGATAGTGGTATGGACCAAGCGTCGTTCAAGAAAGTTTCGCCTTGTCGGGAAGCAAACAACACAAAAGCTAAGTTGCCAAAGTTTGAGCAATCAGATTTTTAAATTTTTAAGTTATCTTCCTTGAACGACCGCACTTTGTATGGAAAACCTATGCGCGGAGGAACCAACTCGCGGCTAGTCGCGCCCTTACTTTGTTTCGAGTTCGCTCAACGACTTAAGTGCGCTGCGACTAGTGTCGCGCCCTTACTTTGTTTCGAGTCTGCTCAACAACTTAAGTGTGCTGCGACTAGTTGCGACAAGGTTTCTTGTCGGCAACGTCACCGCCAGCAGGCTGCTGACGTTCCGCACTCAGCGCTCGCGGCTAAGGTGCCTGCGTCGGCGAGTTCCCTAAAAGCGTAGGGCAAAAACAAACAAAGGAAGGGAGTCAAGTAAAGGAAATAACATTGCAATTAGTACCCAAAATAGAGTTATATTACAAGGTAGCTTGTCGCAGCTCTAACAGATTGTTTTCAAAACATGATCAGCAGCGACAAGAAAAGAAGAAAGCGGGCGATCCTAGTCTGCGCGATCACCCTCAACCCTCTTGATCCCGCTCACCTTGTCCACAATGGGTGCAACAAGGGCCTTGAGCGCGTCCAGATCAGCATCCGACGATAGGGACTTGAGGACGTTGGTGAGGTTGAGGCCAGGGTTGTGGAAGGCCACCTTCATCAACACCTTTTGAAGGGCTCCCGTGCAGAGCTTGCGCAACTCGTCCGCCAGCTGCTTTGGGATCCTCTCCCGGAGTCGCTGGAGGGCCGTCGCCACGCCTTTAAAGAACAGGGTGAGCTTGGTGCTGGGGTGGAGGTTCTCATCGGGGGAATACCAGAGATACTCCGCCCCCAGCTGCGCCAGCTCCCTGTCGATATCTGCGGCAGCATTGACGAGACCCTCCGTCAAGTGCTCCACTGTCTCCCTAAAGGTGTTCTGGGTGACAGCAGCACTCGCCAGCAGCGCCTTCTCAGCCTTGATTACCTCCTTCAAGGCCGCCTCCCGCTCCTTGGCGCCGTCTAGCGTCTTGGTCAAAGTGGTTAGCTTCAACTCAAGATCCGCGTTGGAGTCCTTGGTGGCGGTAAGCTCCTTGCCCTTCTCGGCGAGGCGAACCTGCAGCTCCGAGTTGTTGTGGGCGTCCTTCTCCCGCTCATGCTTGAGTGCGGCGATCTCTTCACCTCTCGCCTTGAGATCGACCTCGAGCTGCGCCACTCTCGTCTCCAACTCTTTCTTGGCGACCTCAGCAGCTGCGGCAGCGTCCTCTACTTGCTTGAGGGCTCCGCCCAGCGATCGCTCCCGCGCGGCAAGCTCCTCCTCATGGCTGTCAAGATTGACTTTCCGCTGCGCCAGCTCGCCCTCCCGCGTGGACAGCTTCTCGGCGGCAAGCCGCTGCTGTTCTTCGACTTCGGCCTTCTCGAGGAAGAAGGCCTGCTGCTCCTCGGCTAGTTGCTCCCGCTCCTCTGCCAGGGACCGCAGAGCTGCCTGGTTGAGGGCCCGGAGCTCCTCCGCGCGCTTCTCAATGTCTGCTCCCGCCTTCGCGGCAAGCGCCTCGCGGGACTCCAGTTTGGCTTGCCGAGCGCGGTAAAGCGACAGCAGCTTCCGCAGCAGCCGCTCCTCCTCAGGCTCGCTGCTGCTGCTGCTCGGCGCGTCGACAAGCGTCAGCCTGGCGGAGGCGAGCACCTCTCCGTCAAAGATTTCTCCCTCGACCGGCGCCCTGGAGCTTGATGCCCAGGGGAGTTTGATGAAGACGCCGTCGCCGGCCTTCAAGTAGGCGCCTGGCTCGGGCTCTTCGGAGCCTGGGCTGCGATAGCGGCGGAGGGCTCGGCGGTCGGTGTAGCGCCTGGCGCTCCTGCGTCCTCAGGGCCGTCAGTGCGATCGCCAGACCCCTCGCCAGCTGCTGCAGCGGCAGCCTTGGCGGCCTCTGCGCCGGCGGGATCGTCAGCGCTGGCTGCTTCTTCGGTGGCAGCGGCGTCGTCAGCAACAACCTTAGTCTCCATCGGCTCAGCAGCAGATGGATCTAACAACCGGAAAAGGAAAACAAGTCAAGCAAATATCCAAAAAGAAAATCAAAAGAAGAAGAACCCAAGGGAGGTTTTAAAGCGAGAGGATTACCTACGCGAGCCGGCTCCTCAGCAGAGTCCCTTGTCGGAGAACTCTCCCTTGGCGGCGTAATCGTGGCCTCCGCCGGCGGAGGGCCGCTGGTGCTCTCCCTTGCCGGAGAGCTCCCCCTCGCCGGAGGACACCCCCTTGCCGGAGAACTCCCCCTTGGCGGTGTAGTCGAAGCAGATGGCACGACGGGGGCGATCTCCGGGCGCTCCTGGGGTGGCTGCTCTGCTCCTACACAAACCAACAATCAAGATATCAGCAAAGAAAGAACACCCACGCGCGCCTAACAGCGGAAAGTGAACCATACACTTACGCCGGGGGCTGCGCTGGGGGCTGCTCTGAAGATCAGTTGCCGGGCCCTGCAAGGTGGTCTCGGCGGGATCGTCCTCGACGATGATCACCTCGTCTCTCCTCGCCGGGACCTTGGCTCTCTTCGCCGCTCTCTGGGCCAGAGTCCTGAAACGGAAAAGGTTCGGAGAAAAGCAAATGAGATACAAGACAAAACAGCAAAAATTGAAGAGATACAAGAACAACAAGAATCTTACTCTTCTTCTTCGTCGTCGGAGCTGAGCGTGGAGAAGTCGAAGTCCGGCTCACGTCCAGCGCGAGGAGGTGGAGGAGTAGGCTCCATTGGCCGCTTGGCGGGAGCAGTGGTGGTGGTGTGAGATGACCCCGCTCCGGCTGCCGCCGTGGCTTGAGGAGCGGCAGGAGCAGAAGCGGTGGTCCGGGAGGACCCCGCTCCAGTTGCTGCAGCAGCGCGAGGTGCCCCCGCGGCAACAGTGCTTGCCACAGTGGAGCGTGTCGCGCGGCGCGGCTGCTGTCGACTCGTCTGCCGCTCCGCTACGTCCCCGGCCTTGCGGAGACGCCTTCTTGGTAGAGCTGGGGGCTCTGCTAGCGGCGAGCTGCCTGAAGAGGAGGAGGAGGAGTCGATCTCCAACGAGCCGCTCGTATCCTCGGCGGGCTCGCTCGACACAGCGTCATGCCCGGCAAGCTCTCCCTCGCTGGCAAATTCCCCTCGCTCGGCAAGGCTTGCCGCCTTTGCTGCCTCTGCCTCCTCCACGGTGAAACCGAACTCGCCCGCGGCCGCGGCTGCCGCCGCCTCTTCCAGCCTAGTGGCGATGTACGCCATCTCCTTATCAGTGGTATCGGGGGTGAGGCCTTTCTTCTCATCGGAGCGAATCGGCACTTCCTCCAAGCTGTCAAAGAATGCCTGCACGGCGTCATCTACAGGCTCTTGCCAAGTTGGGTCAATCCCGTGTGAGTCGCACAGCGGCATCATTGCGCAGATGCGGCTGAGCGTGGAGTTATTGCACAGCGGAACGACGCCCTGCGGCAACCTGAACACTTCGGGATGATCAGGGTCGTACTTGAACAGCTCCTGTAGCATCCCGTTAAGCTCCATAACAGTGAAGTTGAAGTTGAGGCCCGGGCGCAGCCTTATGATATCAGCCGCATTCTCGAACTCCCAGGCGGGTCTCCTCCTCTCTTGTAGGGGGGGCGATGCGGCGGCGAAGAAAATTTGCGCCAACTGCGCCTACAGTGAGCCCGGCAAGCCTGAGGCGTTGGATCCGGGTGACGGCGATCTTCATCCTACCGTCCTTCGGGGCCAAGTCGCTCCAATCATTGCCGCGTACTACTGGGGCTTGGCGCCGGGCGGTAAATGGCTGCGGGTTCTCCAAGATGATCCAGCACCAGCGTGCTCTCCACTCCTCCCACTTGCTGCGGAGCTCTTCTTCCAGATAAATGTCCTTCTTGCCGGCCCTCGAGATCCAGGAGACTCCGCCGGATAAAGGCTCTCCTCTCTCAACTCAGGGCGTGAAGAAGTGGCGGAAAAGGGCTACATTGGGATGGACTCCGACAAAGTTTTCGCAGAGGTGTGTGAAAACTGCCATGGTCAGAACGGCATTGGGGGTGAAATTAAGGAGGTGGAACCCGTAGGTTCATAATGTCGCAGAAAAATTCAGAGAAAGGCGGGCAGAGCCCGCAGTAGAAGAACAAGGTGAAGAAAGGGTATCCATTCGGAGCCATTTTACAAGCGACGGCTGGGAGTACCTTGGTGCGCGGATGCGCCCGCGTCTCCCCCGACTAGAAGAGGTAATAGTACTCCCTCAGCTCTTTCGCGGCAAGCTTGGGAGGGAAGATTGCCCGCTCCTTCCGCAATGCCGCGAGCCACTGCGCCTCGGCCGACTTCACGGCCTTCCCCTGCTCGCCTTTCGGTGCCATGGCGGAAGCGGTGAGGGAGGTCGACGGCGCTAGTGTTGCTGGTGGCGGTGGGGGATGGAGTGCTGCTCTCTTTCGGCTTTTGGGAAGAAGGGGAGCGGCGGAGGTTTTCAAGGTTGGAGTAGCAACAGGCGGATGGACGAACTGCCCCTGTTTCCCCTGCTTATAAGGAGGGGGGCGGACGTTCCGCCTCTCCGATTAAAGAAACCACCCACGATCTCTCCCAGGATGCCGCAATCAACGCGTGCCGTTCGGGGGGAGCGCGGTGGATACGGAGAAAGATACGGCGTAAACCAGGCCGCGCGTGCCCGTTCCCTGTTTTGGGCCTGGCCCAACAGCGCTCGGCACCGTGTATAGCCCAGGCCCGGGGCCTCCTGTCGGTGTACTAGAGTAGGGGTACCCTAGTATCCCGAACTTGTGCACGGGCAGTCGCAGCGTCCCGCGGCAAGGCTTCCCAGGTGACCGCCAAGGTCCTCCGTGGTTCCTTTGGAGCCATTCAAGAACAAAGTATTCAAGCCAAGGAGACAAGGCCCCGGCAAGAGGAGCTTGTCGGGAAGGCCACTCAAGGCACAAGACCCCGGCAAGAGGAGCTTGCCGGGAAGGCCAACCAAGGCATCTCAAGGAACTTGCCACGACGCGCCACGCGTCCCGGCAAGGCCCGGTGAGCGGCAAGCTCCCGGACGCGGCAAGACAGCGACCGCGGCAAGGCACTTGCCACGGCAAGCTTCCACTCTGTACTTGCGCTCCAGCACACCCACCAACGTGTCGCTCTGGGACCATTCCAGGCGTACGTGGCGGGATGCTGTGTAGCCAGAGGTGCACGGTGGCAAGCGGTGCTGACAAGGTTACCATCATGGCAAGCGATGGCGTCCCTGACGGTCCCTTTTTGCACTGTTTGGGCGACACAGACGGGCATTTAATGCCTTTGTCCCCTGCCGTCAGGGTTAGGTATGATACACTGTACAGGTAGCTGTACCAACTACAACACCTTTCCATTTTTACCCTCATCTGCGATGCCATCTGTCGGTGACCCCTTGAGCATATAAAAGGAGGCCCATGCGCAACGTAGAGGGGGACGTACTCTTTCACGCTCGGTCTCGTTAGCTGCTGAAGTGTACTGTAGCACTCCGCGCTCCCGAGCAAGAACTCAATACAAACCACAAAGCAGGAGTAGGGTTTTACGCATCCGTGCGGCCCGAACCTGGGTAAACTGCTCGTGTGCTCCGCCTCGATCTGCTCTTCGTGCGACCTCCGCCCCTGCCGAATTGAAAAGGACTCGGCCCGCCGGTCCCATAGGTGTGCGTGGATCAGTTTCCCCGACACAAGGTAGGGGGCACACCCCCACCCTTGTGGATGGATAGTGGCCCCCCTATGGTGATTTCTTCGCCCAATATTTTTTATATATTCCAAAAACATTCTCCCTGAAGTTTCAGGACTTTTGGAGTTGTACAGAATAGGTATCTCAGATTTTCTCCTTTTCCAGTCCAGAATTCCAGCTGTCGGCATTCTCCCTTTTCATGTAAACCTTGTAAGTAAGAGAGAAAAGGCATAAGTATTGTGATATAATGTGTAATAACAGCCCATGATGCAGTAAATATCAATATAAAAGCATGATGCAAAATGGACGTATCAGTCCACGACACTCTTGCACTATTATTATTTTCATATCGTTCGGTCGTGCAAGTGAAAGGCAATAATGATGATATTTGGTGATCTGGCTATGGCAGAGAGAAACGGGTATGGACTAGACTTGTTATGTTTATGTAAATATGTTTAACCTAGTATCCATGATTCAGCTCATTATGACTCAACATGTTTGCAATGAAAATTAGAGATTATAGTTTCTCATGCCATGCATAAGTAGCTAGGAGTGGGTAATGATTTATCTCATATATCAAAATTGCGTCAAAATAATTGTGCTGTAGTATGATGATATGGTATCCTCCTCCGAATGTTTCAAGTGGCTTGACTTGGCGCATGTTCATGCATGTAGTTGAATCAAAACCAACATAGCCTCTATGCTATTTATGTTCATTGTGTCCATATCCTACTCATGCTAATGTCCAATGTTTATTATCCATAATGTATGTTCATGACCATTTTTGCTCTCTAGTTGGCCGCTTCCCAACCTACTTGCTAGCCTTCACCTGTACTAAGTAGAAATACTGCTTGTGCATCAAATTCGAAAATCAAAGTTATTCCAGATGAGTCCACCATACCTACCTATACGCGGTATTACCCTGCCGTCCTAAGTAAATTTGCATGTGCCACCTCTAAAACTTCAAACAAATACCCTTTTGCGTGCATGGAATGTTCATAGAGTGACACAAGGTAGTCGGTGTCTTCCATGCTAAGCGGGCTATTCTCAGGTCGAGTGTTTATTCACTCGCCATTGCACGAGAAAAGGGGCGGTAAAAGGGATTCCCAGTCCCAACTATAAAATAAAAAGAGCTTACAAATAATCAAACAAAAACTCCCAATGGAGTGATAACCTTAACTTTATCGCCTGGGAACCGCTACTAATGTGTTTAGAATGGAAGATATTGACAACTGATGGTCACGAAGTAAATATGAAGGGTGCACCTCTCAAACTTACATTTATCTCTGCTTTAAAACCTTGAGCTCTGGAACCTCTGCAAATCCATGCTTCCCTCTAAGAAGGGACTTTCTATTTACTTTTATGTTGAGTCATCACCCTCTCTAATAAGCACCAGATCTGAGAGAACTGGTGTCATGCTTATGCATTGTGCATAGTGAATATTGGGTGTTAGCATGACTGGATCTTTTCTATCATGAATTACAATGTTTAGTCGTTGTTTGAACTTTGGAGATGCTCTGCATTTATGTTTTGAGGTCATAGAAAGGGCTAGCGAGATACCACTATTGTCATATTATATCATGGTTATTTTGATAACGTGTTGCTGTTTGAGGTATCTTATTATAGCTCGCCGGCTGATTATGTCACCGATATGAGTTAATATAATTCCTAAGAGTTATTGTTGCCATGGTTAGTCATGATCTTTGCTGAAAACATGGGTGCTACTTAAGCTTATTTATGTAAGCAAGACCAAACGAGTTTGTAAAAGTTTTTCCTTTTCACTTTCAGTTTATCAACTGAATTGCTTGAGGACAAGCAAAGGTTAAAGCTTGGGGGAGTTGATACGTCTCCATTGTATCTACTTTTTCTATTGTTCCGGACTCTAATTTGCATGATTTGAATGAAACTAACTCGGACTGACGCTGTTTTTAGTAGAACTACCATAGTGTTGTTTTTGTGCAGAAATAAAAGTTCTTGAAATGGAACGAAACTTTATAAGGAAGTTTTATACAATAAAAGAGAATTTCCGGAGCCAAGAACCACCGGAGGGGGCAGCTGGGTGGGCACAACCCACCAGGGCGCGCCCCCCTCCAGCGCGCCCAAGTGGTTTGTCCCCACCTCGTGGCCCTGTAGACCCTGAAATCGACGCTATAAAATCCAATTTTTCCAGAAAAATAGGGGAGAAAGATTTATTGCATTTCACGAGTCAGAGCCGCGCCGTCTCCCATTCTTCTTCGGGAGGCCAGATTTGGAGTCCGTTTGGGGCTCCGGAGAGGGGAATCTTTAATCTTCGTCATCACCAAGCCTTCTCCATCGCCAATGCCATGATGCTCCACACCGGGAGTGAGTAATTCCTTCGTAGGTTCGCTGGTCGATGGGGAGTTGGATGAGATTCATCATGTAATCTAGTTAGTTTTGCTAGGGTCGATCCCAAGTATCCACTATGTTCTGAGATTGATGTTGCTATGACTCTGCCATGCTTAATGCTTGTCACTTTGCGCCCGGGTGCCATGATTTCAGATCTGAACCGTTTATGTTATCATCATTATATCTATGTTCTAGATCCGATCTTGCAAGTTATAGTCACCTACTACGTGTTATGATCCAGCAACCCTGGAGTGACAACAGTCGGGACTACTCCAGGTGATGACTGTAGTTTGAGGAGTTCATGTATTCATTGTGTGTTAATGCTTTGTTCCCGTTCTCTATTAAAAGGAGGCCTTAATATCCCTTACTTTCCAATAGGACCCCGCAGCCATGGGAGGATAGGACAAAAGATGTCATGCAAGTTCTTTCCATAAGCATGTATGCCTATTTACGGAATACATGCCTACATTATATTTATGAACTGGAGCTAGTGGCGTATCGTCATAGGTTATAACTGTCACATGACGAATATCATCCAACAAATCATCGATCCAATGCCTACGAAGTTCTCTTATATTTATCTTTCTAAGTTACTACTGTTGTTGTTACTGTTTCATTTGCTACAAAACTATTGCTATCACAGTCACCGTCACTATTGCCGCTACCACTACTATCAAAACTATCATATTACTTTGCTACTAGTCGCTTTGCTACAGATAATTAATCTCCAGGTGTGGTTGAATTGACAACTCAGCTGCTAATACTTACAAATATTCTTTGGCTCCCCTTGTGTCGAATCTATAAATTTGGGTTGAATACTCTACCCTCGAAAACTGTTCCGACCCCTATACTTGTGGGTTATCAGCAAATAGGAAGGCACAAGCCAGGCACACCCAGGTGGGTTGTGCCCACCTCGGGTACCTTTCAGATTCCATTTTTCTCCCATTTGCTTGTTTCCCAAGATAAAAAATCTATATATACTTCTCAAACCTATTGACCTCCATATCGCGGAGAAATCTTCTAGTTATTTTTCTTGGTGCTTTCTGACAGATCTAAATCACCATGGCCGCTCCGAGCTCCTCCAAGGACAAGTTCTTTGAGAGGGTAATCAACCCCTATTTGTCGGAGGTGATGAAGCACCCTCAATCCATTGAGATGTGAGAGGGGGCGCTCCACATCTGAGACGTCCAGGGTCCCAAGGGGAAGGGAACCATGGAGGCCAGGCTTGAAGCTATGGAGCAAGAAGTTTTCAAGTGCAAGGGGACGGTGCAGCGTGTGCTCGATGCCAATCACCGCATGATTATGGACTTTACCCATGATCACAAGGTGGATGGCCAGTCCATGAAGGATGTCATCTTCGCCCTCATCGAGCGGATCAACTTTCAACAAAACCAAACCTATGATCTCCAAAACCAGGTCGTTGAATATGTGGCAAGGTTTAAAGGTATAGTATTGGCTGCCAGTTGCAGGACTCGTGAGACTCTTTCCTCATCTTATGATGGTGAGCCTCTGCCACGGAAGCCGTAGGAAAAGCTCGCTAGTACTTCATCACCACCACCAACACCTTCTTCACCACCAAAAAGAAAATTGAGTATCGGGTATGGGCACTCCCCTTGGCTTGAGCCAAGCTTGGGGGAGGTGCCCCGGTATCGTATCACATCACTATCTTAACCTTTATCTACGTTAGTTTGATCTATAGTAATATTTTGAATTAGTTGAATAAAAGTTTAATTTGATCTTAATATTTTGAGAAGTTTGCTTAGTGATTTATCTATATAGGTAATCGTGTGCGAGATATATAATAAACTTAGTTGGAGTTTTGCTTTCTTCACCTTCTTTGTTTCAATAAAAAGAAAGGAAATAAATGAAAAAGATCATATGCCAATCTTATGGTAAGTAATGTGAAAGGATCAAAGAAGAGGTGTCTAGAGGGGGGATGATTAGACCCTCAGTAAGAAAAGTTGCAGTTTTTAAGTTCTTCAAGTTGAGGTGGACTTTTAGCACAAGTTTAAACGTTCAAAATACATTTCAAGCAAGCATGGCAAGAGTATATGAGCAGCGGAAAGTAAGGCATGCAAGTTGCAAGAAAGTAAAGGGATGGGATTGGAGTGTGCAAAAGCAATAGGAGACACATAGATTTTTGGCATGGTTCCGATAGGTGGTGCTATCTTACATCCACATTGATGGAGACTTCAACCCACGAAGGGTAATGGCTGCGTGAGTACATGGAGGGCTCCACCTATGAAGGGTCCATTAAGAAGCAACCTTGTCTATCCCACCATGTCCATCGCCAACGAAGGACTTGCCTCACTCGGGTAGATCTGCATGAAGTAGGTGATCTCTTTGCCCTTACAAACTCCTTGGTTCAACTCCACAATCTTGACGGAGGCTCCCAAGTGACACCTAACCAATCTAGGAGACACCACTCTCCAAAAGGTAATAGATGGTGTGTTGATGATGAACCACTTGCTCTTGTGCTTCAAATGATAGTCTCCTGATACGTCCAAAACGTATCTATAATTTCTGCTTGCTACATGCCTCTTTTGTGTGATATTGCTATGATATTTATAAACTTCCATACACTTTTGATCATATTTGGACTAACCTATTAACTCAGTGCACCCCAGTGCCAGTTTCTGTTTTCTGCTGTTTTTATATTTCAGGTTTTCCCATTACGTAAATTGCCAGAAAAATCCCGGGAAAAATATTAAAAAAATCAGCGTTCTGGAAGCTTCCATGTGGCCAAAGTAGGGCCAGAGGGGGGCCACCAGGGCTCCAGGCGACCAGAGGGGGCGGCCCCCCTCCTGGCCGCGCCGCCATGGCGCCTCTTCTGACGCCCCCCTTTGGCATATATTTACACCGCATCCCGAAACCCTCGAGGACAGAACCCTTTTTCGCGATCTCATCTCTGTTACGCCGCCACCACGCTTCCAAGATCGAGAGCACCAGGAGAACTCTTCCCGGCACCCTGCCGGAGGGGAGGATCACCACCGGGAGCTTCTCCACCACCATGGACGCCTCCCGGATGAGTTGTGAGTAGTCTCCCTTGGACCATGGGTCCATGACCAATAGCTATGTGATGTTCTCCTCCCCTCTTTGTCCTCACCGATTAGACCTCGTGAGCTACCCTACATGATCGAGGCACATATGTAATCCTTATGCTGTTGCTATGATGAGTTTGCTGGGATCCGATGGATTATGAGATTATGTTCAGATTGTGTGTGAGTAATATATTTGATTCACCTCTTTTATATTTATGTTCTTGAGTAATTCTTGCATGTTCTCCATTGCTGTTTATTGCTTTGGCCAAGTAGTAGGTAGTAACTCCAAGAGGGAACGTTATGCTTGCTTGTGGGTTCATGCCCCTCGATGACTAGCTTGAGTGACAGAAACATGAGTCTAGGGGATGTGTTGTTGCCACAAGGGGGAAAACAACGGTGCTTGTACTTGCGGGTGCAAGGATTGTTTACTTTACGCAAAGTTCTTTTAATGCAGTTGTCTGTTGCTTTGAGTTTACACTATGGGTGGGACTCGCAACTTAATACCAGCGATATGTTCTGGATAGATATCTCAAGGTGGATGATTAGTAGTAGATGCAGATGGATTTCAGTCTACTTGCCTTGGTATACCGCCCATGCTTTTGAGCCACTACCTTTCTTTGCAGCATAGTTAGCATTGGTTTGCGCACATAATCCTGTCAATTGCACAGCTGTAATTCGTTTACCTCGCTTAGCTGTTTTATCGTCTTTTGGGAGAGAGACATCACTAGTGAACATCATGGGACCCCGGTCCATATTACCATCACTGATCACACCCGCTATTTACTTTCTGTTCTACTTACTAGTTGCAGTCATACCTATCACTATTATGTCTTGCGTTTGATCCTTTGTAAACGACAAGGCCGGAGGGATTGACAACCTCTCTGTACTCGTTGGGAGCAAAGTTATTTGTATATGTGTGCAGGTCCTGTCAATCGCTAAGTTGCGCCGCTAGCAGTTGACACCTTCTTGTTGACCCTCGGAGTCTCAGGGGATTCGATCCTTGGTATCTTTGCCAAGGGAAAACTACCGCTACACTGCATCTCAAACCTTCCACTTGGGGTAACCAACGAGGGGCGAGAAGCCATCAAGCGAAGTTTTCTGGCGCCGTTTCCGGGGACTCCACTCTTCAAGATAGGGGAGTTGCACGCTATCTTTTATCTTTGCTTTTTAGTCTTGTTAGTTTACCTTTCAGTTTTTGCTTTAGTTCCCTTTATCAAAAATCACAAAAATAGTTATCTTGCTTGGTGCTGCTATGGGTTCCACCGAGAACACCAAGTTGTGTGACTTCACTAGTCATGACAACGATGACTTTATCTGCACGCCTATTACTACACCTGGCACTTCAGCACCTTCTTATGAAATTAAACCTGCTTTACTGAACCTAGTTATGAAAGATCAATTCTCCGGTGCTGGAGATGATGCTGCTTTACACTTAAATAATTTTGTTGAACACTGTGATATGCAAAAGTACCAAGAAATAGATGGTAATATTGTTAAGCTTAAGCTTTTTCCTTTCTCCTTGAGAGGAGGAGCTAAAATTTGGTTTCAATCTTTGCCTAGAAATAGCATAGATTCTTGGGACAAGTGCAAGGATGCCTTTATTGGGAAGTACTATCCACCTGCTAAAATTATCCAACTAAGGAGTAACATAATGAATTTTAAACAATTGGATATGAACACGTTGCCCAAGCTTGGGAACGCATGAAATCTCTTGTCAAGAACTGCCCTACTCATGGTTTGACTACTTGGATGGTTATCCAAACTTTTTATGCAGGCTTGAACTTTACCTCGCGGAACTTGTTAGATTCGGCCGCGGGAGGAACCTTTATGTCAACTACACTTGGTGCTGCCACGAAGCTTCTCGATGAGATGATGACCAATTATTCCCAATGGCACACCGAACGCGCTCCAACAGGTAGGAAGGTAAACTTTGTCGAGGAGATTTCCTCCCTAAATGAAAAAGTTGACTTGATCATGTCTCTACTTTCTAAGCAATCTTCTATTGATCCTCGTGATGTTCCTTTAAATTCTTTGATTGCTCAAGATCAAGTAGATGTGAACTTTATCTCTAGAAACAATTTTAATAATAATGCTTATAGTAGTAATTTTGGTAGCAACCCTAGACCGTTCCCTTCTAATTCCTATGGGAACAACAATGCTTATCCTAGCACCAAGAACTCCACGTCTGAACTAGAGATTATGCTTAAAGACTTCATCACTACCCAAAAAGCCTTCAATAAGAATGTAGAAGAAAAACTAAACAAACTAGATGATCTCTCTTCGAAGGTAGACAATTTAGCCCATGAGGTAGAGTTTCTTAAAATTAGAACTTCCCCTCTTGAGGAGAGGAAGACCACTCCTATGAATGCTATTCAAGTGCAAATTAATGAAAACATTAGGATGTTGGCTAAACTTAAAGAGAGATGGGCTAGAGAAAAGGAGGAAGAAGATAGAATTAAGAACCTTCCTACCCACCACACTGTTGCTACTATCCAAGTTGTTGAGGATATCCAAACTCTTAGCACCCAATGCACTCCTGGTCCCATTGGACCTATTAACGGTGATGCTATGACCATAGAAACTACCAAACAAGTGAGCCTAAAGGACACCACTACCACTTTACTTGATAGTAGTGACCTCGATTTTAATAATTGCACCCTTTCCGAAGTTATCGATTTCCTTCACAAGATGTCTAGAGATCCCCGCACTAGCACGCTTAATCTTGCCTTCACAGAGCATATCACTAATGCTCTCATCAAAGTTAGGGAGGAGAAACTTAGGGTAGAAGCCTCCATACCTAGAAAGCTAGAAGATGGTTGGGATCCTATGATTAAAATTAAGTTGAATAACTTCTCTTGCTATGCTTTATGTGATGTTGGAGCTAGTACCTCCGTTATGCCCAAAAGAATATATGATATGCTTAAATTGAAACCTTTTGATTCTTGTTCTTTTAGTGTTCGTCTTGTTGATTCTTCCATAAAGAAACCCTTGGGGAGGATCGACGATGTTCTTATCATTGTCAATGACAATTATGTTCCTGTTGATTTTACTATTATGGATATTGAATGTGAACCTTCTTGTCCAATTATTTTGCGACGTCCTTTTCTTCGCACCGTTGGTGCCATCATTGACATGAAAGAGGGGAATATAAAATTCCAATTTCCTCTCAAGAAAGGTATGGAACACTTCCCTAGAAAGAAGATTAAGTTACCTTTTGAGTCCGTTATACGGGCTAGCTATTCTTTTACTCTTGATAAAACTTGATCTCTTTGCATTATGCCTAGCTTAAAGGCATAAAAGAAAGCGCTTTTGGGAGGCAGCCCACAATGAATAAAATTTTATTTTGCTTTTGTTGTGTCTTGATGTTTGTTACTACAGTAGCATCATCATTGTATCTTTACTTTTCACCTTTGTGCCAAGTTTAGCCTCTGATTGCAAGAAAGTTCAAAAGTTGCGATGTGCTGTCCAGGAAACAGATTCTGTCCTTGGACTGAAAAATTCGTATAAAATCACCAGATCATCTTTTTAGTCTAAATTTTTTCGACAGCGTGATCTATACAATTGGCTTTCGGGCGTCTGTTCTGAGTTTTTTGATTTGAGTTGCAGAAGTGCCCCAAAAAAATTATTTACTACCTGCTGGTCTGTTTTTCACAGATTCTGTCCTGTTTTGCCTTTCCTTCGTTTTGCAAACCTTGAGCTTGCTTTTTCTTTGAAAAAACCTTTTGGCAATCTTGAGAAACAGTAGACCTTCAAGATTATCCTTATTTCCAGCAAGGAAAAATTATGGGTACTAACCTCGCTAATCAGATTATGATGAGTTATGTATGAAGGGAGTTTTCAAGTGTGCGAGGGAAGATGATAAAAAGATTAGGAGTGTCAAACGATCAAGCTTGGGGATGCCCCCATGCACCCCCAAGAAATATTCAAGAAGACTCAAGCGTCTAAGCTTGGGGATGCCCCTGTGCATCCCCTTCTCCATCAACAATTATCAGTTCGTCTTTCGTTCCACTATATTTTAATCACTTCATGTGTTATGTGCTATGCTTGGAGCATCTTGCTTTTAGTTTCCTTTTTAGTTTTCTTTAGCTTTGCTTGCTGTTCATAACAAGTTGGAACCCATCTTTCTTTGTGTGGGAGAGAAACACGCTCCACTTCAACCTAGAACATAACGTAGGATTTTCATGTTTATCTTTGCTGTGTATGTTCTTTGTCTTTCAATAGCTACTATCATGTTCAGCTCTTAGTTTTCATGCTTTACTTTTTAAAGAGCTTTTGTTTAGTTGGTCGCTGGAACTCTCTTGAGTTATCATGCTTATCTTGTTAAGAGAGTTGGCTTCTGTTGCACTGGTTGATATGTCTATGATAAAAATGCTATGTGCATAATGGTGCTTAGTAGTTCAGGTTTTCTTATGGTTAGTCTCAAATAGCTGGGTTTTTTTTAATGTGTTATTGAAGTACCAACATGATTTGTTTGAATATGATGTGGTATGGTTTAGTGATATCTTCCTCCAAGAATTTATTTTGATTGACTTGGCGTATGCTCACGCATATTTAAGACTGTAAAGAAAGTCTATCAAGCCTTGATGATCTTTAATTTCTGAGTAGCGATATAACTTCCATGCCTGATTCAATGTTGCTTTGTCGCTCTGCATGATTATGACCGTCATTGCTCTCTTAGTTGGTCGCTCCCAGTCTTTTGCTAACCTTCACTTGTACTAAGCGGACTGACTGCTTGTGCATCCAAAATCCTTTAAAACAGTTATGCCATATGAGTCCACCATACCTTCCTATACATGGTATTTACTTGCCATTCCTAACGAAGACTTTCCTGTACCATCTCGAAATTAATCAAAAAAAGCATTTCTCTTTTGTGCCTCTGTTTTAGCTCATGAGGAAGTAGTAGTTAATTCATGATCTTTTTAAGTTGGACAAGCTTCACCCCGGGATTGCATGTCTAATGTGCAAACCCCTAATACGAGAAGGAACTGGCAAAGAGTGCGCCCGGCTCATTAAAAAATATACAACAAACAAACCCTCCTTCACGCTTTGTTCATGAGAAATCAGAAAACTTTGGCAGTGATAAACAAAGGAGATTAAGAGGATGTGATCGTCCTCGTGCGGGAGCCGTTCCTCGAAACTTGTCCAGCTCAAGAAGTAATTGAGTTATCAGCTAGCATTCGTTGACGAAATATGCATATCCCAAAAATAATTTTTACCTCTGTTTTAAAAAACCAAGAGCTCTGGTACATGTTTCGTTTTTGTTTCCGACCACGGGTTTTCAACCTTGCCATCAAAAGCCACAGTTCGAGAGTCTCCACCTTCTTTCTTTAAAGCACCAAATATTGAGAGCATGATTGTCATTCTGAGTGTAATGTGCATTGTCCCAAAGTACCATTGTCTTCTGCATGATTATGGTATCGTTTATTCTGAAATCATTGTATCTAGTCATCACCTAAACTTTGGAGGTGCCCCTGCATTTATGTTTTTCTTCACTAAAGGGGGCAAGCGAGATATCACTTTGTCATGTTTACACACCATGCTCACTACAAATCTATTGAGTGTTTCAGTATCATCTTGTAAAACTTTCAGTTCTTTGTGATATTCTCATGAGGCAACTTAATTACTACAGATTCATTATCTCAGTAAGCATTTGTCATGTGACTGTGAAAAGTTCTTATATGGTTAATAGCATGTCACCACAGAAATTATGCTTGTTATCATTTACCTACTCGAGGACGAGCAGGAATTAAGCTTGGGGATGTTGATACGTCCAAAACGTATCTATAATTTCTTCTTGCTCCATGCCTCTTTTGTGTGATATTGCTATGATATTTATACACTTCCATACACTTTTGATCATATTTGGACTAACCTATTAACTCAGTGCACCCCAGTGCCAGTTTCTATTTTCTGCTGTTTTTATATTTCAGGTTTTCCCATTACGTAAATTGCCAGAAAAATACCGGGAAAAATATATAAAAAATCAGCGTTCCGGAAGCTTCCATGCGGCCAAAGTAGGGCCAGAGGGGGGCTACCAGGGCTCCAGGCGACCAGAGGGGGCGGCCCCCCTCCTGGCCACGCCGCCAGGGCGCCTGGGCCCCCCTGGACTCTTCTGACGCCCCCCTTTGGCATATATTTACACCGCGTCCCGAAACCCTCGAGGACGGAACCCTTTTTCGCGATCTCATCTTTGTTCCGCCGCCGCCGCGCTTCCAAGATCAGGAGCACCAGGAGAACTCTTCCCGGCACCCTGCCGGAGGGGAGGATCACCACCGGGAGCTTCTCCACCACCATGGACGCCTCCCGGATGAGTTGTGAGTAGTCTCCCTTGGACCATGGGTCCATGACCAGTAGCTATGTTATGTTCTCCTCCCCTCTTTGTCCTTCACCGATTAGACCTCGTGAGCTGCCCTACATGATCGAGGCACATATGTAATCCTTATGCTATTGCTATGATGAGTTTGCTGGGATCCGATGGATTATGAGATTATGTTCATATTGTGTGTGAGTAATATATTTGATTCACCTCTTTTATATTTATGTTCTTGAGTAATTCTTGCATGTTCTCCATTGCTGTTTATTGCTTTGGCCAAGTAGTAGGTAGTAACTCCAAGAGGGAACGTTATGCTTGATTGTGGGTTCATGCCCCTCGATGACTAGCTTGAGTGACAGAAACATGAGTCTAGGGGATGTGCTGTTGCCACAAGGGGAAAAACAACGGTGCTTGTACTTGCGGGTGCAAGGATTGTTTACTTTACGCAAAGTTCTTTTAATGCAGTTGTCTATTGCTTTGAGTTTACACTATGGGTGGGACTCGCAACGTAATACCAGCGAGATGTTCTGGATAGATATCTCAAGGTGGATGATTAGTAGTAGATGCAGATGGATTTCGGTCTACTTGCCTTGGCGTACCGCCCATGCTTTTGAGCATCTACCTTTCTTTGCAGCATAGTTAGCATTGGTTTGCGCACATAATCCTGTCAATTGCCCAGCTGTAATTTGTTTACCTCGCTTAGCTGTTTTATCGTCTTTTGGGAAAGAGACATCACTAGTGAACATCATGGGACCCCGGTCCATATTACCATCACTGATCACACCCGCTATTTACTTTCTGTTCTACTTACTAGTTGCAGTCATACCTATCACTATTATCTCTTGTGTTTGATCCTTTGTAAACGACAAGGCCGGAGGGATTGACAACCTCTCTGTACTCGTTGGGAGCAAAGTTATTTGTATATGTGTGTAGGTCCTGTCAATCGCTAAGTTGCGTCGCTAGCAGTTGACCTTCTTGTTGACCCTCAGAGTCTCAGGGGATTCGATCCTTGGTATCTTTGCCAAGGGAAAACTACCGCTACACTGCATCTCAAACCTTCCACTTGGGGTAACCAACGAGGGGCGAGAAGCCATCATGTCCCCAACATTCAACTCTCTCTAACAGATTTGGATATGGTGGAAAGATGATTTGAGTGGAAAGCAACTTGGGGAAGGCTAGAGATCAAGATTCTTGTGGTAGGATTGGAATATCTTTGCCTCAACACATGAATAGGTGGTTCTCTCTCAGAGAATGAGTAGTGGAAGTGTAGGCACGTTCTGATGGCTCTCTCTCTCTAATGGAGAATGGTGGAGGGGTATATATAGACTCCGCACAAAATCTAACTGTTACACAAAATTTACCAAACTCAGTGGGACAGAATAATAGAACTCGGTGAGACCGACCTGGTTCAAAATGTGAACGTTAGGATTTTCGATGGGACCGACATGATCAACTCAGTGAGACCGATGTGCTAGGGTTAGGGTAAAACCTAAACTCGGTTTGACCAATTACACAAACTCGGTGAGACCGATTTTGGTAATAAGCAAACAGAGAGTTGGTCAAGCAAACTCGGTGGGACCAACTGCATATCTCGGTGGGACTGAAATAATTCCAACAGGCAACAGAGAGTTTGCAAGCCCATCTCGGCGAGATTGAGATCCCATCGGTGAGACTGAACTAATTTGGGTTTCTGGCAGTGGCTATGTCAAGTGAACTCGGTGGCGCCAGATAGATCAAATCGGTGGGGCCGAGTTTGACTTTAGGTTTACGACATATGTGGAAATGAGAGAGTGGTTGAGGGATTTGGAGCATATCACTAAGCACTTTGAGCAAGTAGACCATTAAGCACCACCTCATCCCCTTTTAATAGTATTGGCTTTCTTATGGACTCAATGTGATCTTGGATCACTAAGATAGAAATGAAGAGTCTTAAGCTTTTGCCAATCTTTGTCCTCAGCTTCTTGAATGGGTTCCACATCCTCTTGTCCATGCCACGCCTTTGTTGAATTTTCTGAAATATACTAGATGAAAATATTAGTCCGACAATATATATGTTGAGATTAATTACCAAAATCACCCAGGGAGCACTTGTGCTTTCAGTCTCCCCCTTTTTGGTAATTGATGACAACATACATCCAAGCTTCAGATAAATATATGAAGGATAACAAGTAAAGCTTTGGAAAAACATGTAACAAGCATATGCTCCCCAATATGTATGCAATCATGTAAATATAGAATATAAGAGCATGTGAATGCATAAGCATGTCAAAGCAAGAAATGAGTTACATGTATCTTGGCTATATGCATCAGAGCAAATGGTGTTAAATACAGGAAATGTATCTCCATGTTCACGAGTCCTCCTTGCAAACAACATGTAAAACAACAAGAAATCATCATGCACATGGATGTGGTGCATATACTTACCTTGTGGTCTTGAGCTAGCTTTGGAGGAGGTGAACTTGAGAAAACAGGGTTAGATAACACAAGAACACCTACTAAACAAAGCACAATGAGTAACCACAAATGTACCAAGATTGGGATGACATGTAGAGAGTGAGTACTTAGTGCTCTATGTGGATATATACATGTCCCCAAGGGATGAAAATATGCAATGAGTTCCAAATATTTTCTTCCCTTAAGTGTCTTTCTCCCCCTGAATCTGTTATGTTGGATAATGGGAGGAGATAGGGTAAAAGAAAATCAGAGGAAAACAATCATAACACATACTAACATGTCTTTCCCCTCTTGAAGACATGTGACTTCTCTCCTCTATGGATAATAAGCATCTGGAGAAGTTTAAGGCATGCTTTCTCCCTTATGTGATAAGCTTTGATGTGCCCTCTCTCCTCCTTTGACATCAATTTCGAAGAATGGATCTTCTGGAGCAGGAGTCAAGTAGATTCGGTCCTTGAGTCACATTACAAAGCAACATGTAATTTAAGATGCTGGTAGAGAACAAGAATCATCGAGTGGAGCTGGAACGGATATGCAAGACGCAAATGGCAAAATGTTTTCTCAATATTGAAATTGGTTAGGCCGATTCATTATCATCGGTGACACCGAGTTGGCAGTGTCGAATATGATGCATATAGGTCAGACCGGGTTTGTCCTTATCGTATGGACTGATGAACAATCTTCAATGTAGCATTCTAGTTCGGTCTAGCCGAGAGGCAGAAATCGGTGAGACCGAGTTCAAGATAGAGGAAAGATTTTGTCATCTCATCTCACTAGGCAAATAAGATTTCACAAAGATTTGCAGGGAATTAACTGAAGGATTTGCAAATAATTTGATGGAGGGAGTGCAGAAAATAATAGAGAAAAGAAAATCTAGATGATGTTTTTTGAAAGGGGAACAAGCATGCATGAGATAATGCAAGAACACAGAGAAACACTAGAGAACCTCATCTAGAAATGGTCGGCGACTCAGTCACCTATGTTAGAGTATATTGACTTAGGAGTCAATTAATTTACTTTATCATAGGTCATACTCATCGTTTAAGCTCAAAATGGGGTTGCCATTTTTCGTTTAAGCATTTTGATGTATTCTCATCTTGTTGAGCTGCTTTGACCCATGTCTTGGTGTAAACCTTCTCTAAGATGGAATAACTTACCTTGGGTGGTGGTGTTGATCTTGATAATGTAGTTAAACTTGTGTGGGATGCTCAAGGTTGATGTAGTTCATCAAGAGTGGGGAGCCCCATTTGTAGTTTGAGTTCACCTTCCTACATGGGTTAGTCTTGCAAGGAAGAGCACTTGTGTATCCAAAATGACAATCATGAAAATTTGATACCAAATGAAATTTGATCTATAGAAATTGTCAAAGGATATATTGAAAGGATTCATGCTTCCTTGTTTCGAACCACCATATTGTAGAGACTTGGTGATGTAAATATTGCTTAGTATGTGAATGAGTTGTAATATCATAGATTTAGATTCATCCAAGTACCTCCAAGGGTTAGATTTCAAGCAAGGGTACAAGTATAGATCCAGGACATATGATCATCATCATAAGAGAAATATCAAGGATTAGTCGTGTAATGGCTTATGCCTAGCCTGCATCCAAATGGAGTTACTACTCCAAGTTTGAGGCATCAATGATGTTTAATTCATCCCATGTTTAAGATTGATGTCTCCTTTAGCAACATGATCTCGAATGAAATGATGACGAACTTCAATATGCTTAGTTCGAGAATTTTGCACGGGATTGTGAGCAATCTTAATAGCACTTTCATTATCACAAAGCAATGGAATATGTTTCACATAGATCTCATAATCTTAAAGAGTTTGGGTCATCCACAGTAATTGAGCACAACATGAACCGGCGGCAATGTATTCCACTTCGGCGGTGGATAAGGATACTGAGTTTTGTTTCTTGGAGGACCAAGACACAAGAGATCTACCAAGAAATTGACAAGTACCCGAAGTGGATTTTCTATCAACCTTGTCTCCGGCGTAGTCCGAATCGGAGTAGCCAACAAGATCAAAAGAATACCTCTTAGGATACCAAATGCCAAAGTTTGGTGTGTGAATTAAGTATCTCACTATCCTTTTCACAGCCTTAAGATGACATTCTTTGGGGGCCGCTAGATATCGTGTACACATGCACACACTTAACATAATATCGGGACGGGAGGCACATAGATATAACAATGAACCAATCATAGAGCGGTAAACCTTTTGGTCAACCGGTTCGCCATCCTTAGTCAAGTCAAGATGTCCACTAGTAGGCATGGGTGTATTCATACCTGAGCATTCTTGCATGTTGAACTTCTTGAATAAGTCCTTGGTATACTTTGTTTGAGAAACAAAGGTACCCTCCTTAGTTTACTTGATTTGCAAACCAAGAAAGAACTTGAGTTCACTCATCATAGACATCTCAAACTTCTCCGACATCAGTCTTCCAAACTTTTCACTAAAATGAGGGTTAGTCGAGCCAAATATGATATCATCAACATAAATTTGGCACACAAATAATTCACCATTAACCCTTTTAGTAAAAAAGTGTTATGTCAATTTTTCCAATCTCAAAGCCTTTTTCAATAAGGAACTTGGTCAAGCATTTATAGCACGCTCTAGGAGCTTGTTTAAGAGAATAAAGAGCTTTGTGAAGCTTGTAAACATGATTAGGTTTCTTGGGATTAACAAAGCCAGGAGGTTGTTTAACATAAACTTCCTCCTCACTTTCACCGTTGATAAAAAGTACTTTTAATGTCCATTTGATATAAATTGATATCATGATGATTGGCATAAGCAAGTAAGATTTGTATGGAATCAAGTCTAGCAACAGGGGCATATGTCTCACCATAATCCATACCTTTTATTTGAGTGTAGCCTTGGGCGACGAGACGGGCCTTGTTGTGTACAACTTGTCCATATTCATCTTGCTTATTCTAAAACACTCATTTGGTTCCAATGACATTGTGATCGCCGTCGGGCTTCTCAACCAATGTCCAAACTTGGTTTCTCTTGAAATTATGTAGTTCCTCATGCATAGCATTCACCCAATCCGGATAATCAAGAGCATCTTCAACCTTCATAGGTTCAAGTTTAGATATGAAAGAGTAATGTTCACAAAAGTTAGCTAAATGAGATTTAGAGCGAGTGATTCTCCTGGTTTGGATGTCATCATAGATTTGTTCTACGAGATGATCTCTAGCAATTCTTGCTCTAACTCGTGAGAGCTTTTGTTTGGCTCTGGGTGGAACATCCTCTTCATTATCTTCTTCTTCTTGTCCTTCTTCATTGTTGTTGGCATTGTTGTCCTCTTGTGGAGGTGGAGAAGGAAGTTGATGAGGTTCATCTTGATGCACTTCCTCATTTCCTTCATCTTGGCGTGCCCACTTGTGGATGCCTCCAAGTCAACTTGTGGTTCACCTTGTCTTGAAGTTGGGGCTTCCACTTGAATGGACGATGTACTCTCCTTCACCTCCGTTGGGAGAATCTTGCCAATAGACAAGTCTTGTATTGCTTCTGAAGGGTCTTCATCTCCTACATCAATTGGCAATTGCTCTACATGAGACCCGTTAGATTCATCAAACTTCACATATATCGTCTCTTCAACTTTTCGGGCGAAATTGTTCTAGACACAGTAAGTGTGAGAGTTTGAGCCGTAACCGAGTAGGGAACCTTCATGAGATTTAGGAGAAAATTTCGAACGATGATGCTTGTGAAGAATGTAACACTTGGAGCCAAATACTCGAAAATATCCAACTTGGGGTTTTTTACTGGTGAGAAGCTCGTATGCCGTCTTGTCGGGAAGCTTTTGAAGATATAGTCGGTTTGTAGCATGACAAGCTATCTCAACCGCTTCTGCCCAAAATGGTTTTGGCGTCTTGTACTCATCAAGCATCGTTCTCGCCATGTCGATGAGTGTCCGGTTCTTCCTCTCAACAAATCCATTTTGTTGATGTGCGTACGTAGCCGAGAACTCATGTGAAATCCCCTCTTCATCAAGAAAGGTGCCCACATTGGCGTTCTTGAATTCCATTCCGTTATCGCTCCGAGCCTTCTTGATCTTCACTTCAAATTGATTTTGGGCCTTCCTGGCGAAGTTCTTGAAGATCTTTTGGACCTGCGATTTATCATCAAGAAAGAACACCCACGTAAATCTTGAAAAATCATCAACAATGACAAAACCGAACGAGTTACCACGGATACTCTTGTAGGCACTCGGACCAAAAAGTTGCATATGAAATAACTGTAGCGGTCTTCTCGTGGTCATGATGTTCTTCACGGGATGCCTTCCTCCATCTTGTTTTCCTGCTTGATAAGCACTACAAAGTATATCCTTGTCAGATATAACATCTTTAACACCAAGAATATGATAACCTTTAATAAGCTTATCAAGATTTATCATGCCAACATGACCTAACCTTCTATGCCATAACCAACCTTTAGAAGATTTAGCAATAAAACAAGTGTGAGGTTGGGCTTTCTTTGTGAAATCAACAATGTATAGGTCACCTCTATGAATGCCGGTAAATACCATGTTATGATTATCTCTACGAAAGACTTGCCAATCAACATGAGTAAGTAGCACATTTAAACCAAAATCAGCTAATCTAGATACAGAAAGAAGGTTATTGCCGAGAGATTCGACAAGCATGACATTTTAGATAGAACTATCATTGGATATGGCCACCTTACCAAGGCCAACAACTTTACCCTTAGAGTTGTCACCAAAGGTAACATACTTTCCTGGACCATCGTTTCTAGCAAGCTCATTAAACATGTCCTTATCTCTGGTCATATGATGTGTGCATCCGTTATCAAGAACCCATTCCTTTCCTCCAGCCATGTAGCCGCGGAGATTAGCCATAAGACCAAAGTGTCTCATAGATTCATCGAGATCAAAGTCACTATCTTCACTTTCATCATAATATCCATGCTCAACATCATCGTCATCCATTGATCATCACCTACGACAAGTGATTCATTAGAATTTTGATAATGACAATGTTGAAGTTTGTGAGTTACAATAGCTTCCGCGATTATGTGACTAATGATTCCATCGTCACCCTTAGCACGCATAAGATCACGTAGCTCAAATAAGCATTCATCAAACTTGGGATCACTAGGCTCCATATTTTGAAAAGCAATGGATTTTTGAAGAATGTTATATAGACTTTTCAAGGAATAGTTAGGAAAGTGTTCTCAAGAAATTTCCATAGTGTAAGCACATTTGAAAGTTGGTAAGCAAACAAGAAAATTTCTAGACAATCCTTTAGTGATAAGATCAACAAATCTAAGATTGCGAACCATGTCAAGATACTCATCGCATGTTGGATTCAAAGGGTCAATGGGGGGCACATAAGGTCTAATAATATACTTGTTCAAATGATATTCATTGAGGATCTCAAGCATGTCATTTTTCCATTCCCTCTGAAAATCCCCTTCAAGGATAGGCACTCTACGTCTAATACTCCCAATCGTAGACTCATTCATCTTCCTCCAATGGTGTTTAAACCAAAGCAAAGGAGACAAAAGCTCTGATACCAATTGAAAGGATCAAAGAAGAGATGTCTAGAGGGGGGGTGATTAGACCCTCAATAAGAAAAGTAGCAGTTTTTAAGTTCTTCAAGTTGAGGTGGAGTTTTAGCACAAGTTTAAACATTCACAATACATTTCGAGCAAGCATGGCAAGAGTATATGAGCAGCAGAAAGTAAGGCATGCAAGTTGCAAGAAAGTAAAGGGATGGGATTGGAGTGTGCAAACGCAATAGGAGACACGGAGATTTTTGGCGTGGTTCCAATAGGTGGTGCTATCGTACATCCACGTTGATGGAGACTTCAACCCACGAAGTGTAACGGTTGCGTGAGTCCACAGAGGGCTCCACCCACGAAGGGTCCATGAAGAAGCAACCTTGTCTATCCCACCCGGTCCATCGCCAACGAAGGACTTGCCTCACTCGGCTAGATCTGCACGAAGTAGGCGATCTCCTTGCCCTTACATATTCCTTGGTTCAACTCCACAATCTTAACGGAGGCTCCCAAGTGACACCTAACCAATCTAGGAGACACCACTCTCCAAAAGGTAATAGATGGTGTGTTGATGATGAACTGCTTGCTCTTGTGCTTCAAATGATAGTCTCCCCAACACTCAACTCTCTCTCATAGATTTGTATATGGTGGAAAGATGATTTGAGTATAAAGCAACTTGGGGAAGGCTAGATATCAAGATTCTTGTGGTAGGATTGGAATATTTTGGTCTCAACACGTGAGTAGGTGGTTATCTCTTAGACAATGAGTAGTGGAAGTGTAGGCACGTCTTGATGGCTCTCTCTCTAATGGAGAATGGGTGGAGGGGTATATATAGCCTCCACACAAAATCTAACTGTTACACACAATTTACCAAACTCGGTGGGACCAAATAGTATAACTCGATGAGACCGACCTGGTTCAAAATGTGAACTTTAGGATTTTCGATGGGACCGACATGATCAACTCGGTGAGACCAATGTGCTAGGGTTAGGGTAAAACCTAAACTCGATTTGACCGATTACACAAGACCAATTTTGGTAATAAGCAAACATAGAGTTGGTCAAGCAAACTCGGTGGGACCGAATGCATATCTCGATGGGACCGAAATAATTGCAACATGCAACAGAGAGTTTGCAAGCCCATCTTTGGTGAGGACGAGATCCCATCGGCGAGACCGAACTGATTAGGGTTTCTTGCAGTGGCTATGTCAAGTGAACTCGGTGGTGTCGTATAGATCAAATCGGTGGGGCCGAGTTTGACTGTAGGTTTAGGACATATGTGGAAATGAGAGAGTGGTTCAGGGCTTTGGATCATATCACTGAGCACTTTGAGCAAGTGGACCATTAAGGAACAGCTCATCCCCTTTTAATAGTATTGGCTTTCCTATGGACTCAATGTGATCTTGAATCACTAAAATAGAAATGAAGAGTCTTGAGATTTTGCCAATCTTTGTCCTTAGCTTCTTGAAGGGGTTCCACATCCTCTTGTCCATGCCACGCCTTTGTCGAACTTTCTGAAATATAGTAGATGAAAATATTAGTCCAACAAGTGATATGTTGACATTAATTACCAAAATCACCCATGGAGCACTTGTGCTTTCATAATGACATCACATAAGGAAACGTATAAGTAGTAAAATTTATTGGAGATTAACAAACATAGCTTTGGTCAATGATGCAATTCATGAAAGAATTAATAAGGGAAGAGAAGATTCACATGCAAATATACAATCTTGGACATCTTTTGTGATTGTGAGCCCCCATCAAAATATTATATGCCAAAACGGTTGAAGTTAGACAAGGAAGACAACATAATGACTTATGTTTGTTCATATTCACATAGAATTTATATTGTCATAGATCCTTTAACATGTGGTGCTTGCTTAATATATTTTCTAGCCAAAAATTCCATCGTAAGTAGAGATACTACTCGTGCATCCAAAACCCTTAAACCCAAATCTTTTTCGAGAGTCCACCATACCTACCTATGGATTGAGTAAGATCCTCAAAGTAAGTTGTCATTGGTGCAAAAAGGAAATAAAAATTGCTTCTAAATGTGTAAAATCATTTAGTGTAAGAGAAAATTGAGCGTTGTACGAACTTGTGATGGAAAAGAATAAAAGCGATAGACTGGATACTAAAGGTTGCTATCATAAGGGGCAATATAACATGACGTTATTTTGCACTAAGAGATTGAGAATACAACCAAAAGCGCATGGCAACCTATGCTTCCCTTTGCGAAGGGCCTATCTTTTACTTTTATGTATTTACGTTTATGCAAAGAGTCAAAGTATTTCTCTCTTTCCCTTTTATTTTATGTTTTGGTCAGCATCATGTGGCGAGGAAGATCTAGGCACATATATCCAGTTGAATATGGGCGAGCATGAATTATTATTGTTGACATCACCCTTGAGGTGAGTACGTTGGGTGGTGAAACCATAAGCCCCTATCTTTCAATGTGTCGGTTGAAACTTTTTGCTCATGTGTATGCGGTGAGTGTTAGCAATCATAGATGACTATATGGTGGTTGAGTATGTGGACTTGCCTAAAGGCTCTGATATGTGATTCTTCCTAAAAAGATAATGAATCGTAATTGCAAAGTTGACCGAGAACATAGTTTGTTGGTTTTCAATAGAGTTATTGTTTATACTTCAATAGTGTGATGAATTGTTACTTTCTCATGAGAAGTTGTATGATAGAGCTATGTGTATTATGTTTTAATGAAGTTTGTTGTTGTTACAATAATATGCATGATGCTTCTATGTCCGTATTTTGTTTTTATCGACACCACTCTCTCTAAGCATGTCGACATGTTTTTCGATTTCGGTTTTCGCTTGACGACGAGCGAGGTCTAAGCTTGGGGGAGTTGATACGTCCATTTTGCATCATGTTTTCCTACTGTTATTTAAAATGTTTTCATGCATAATAATGCCTTTTGGAGTAATTATAATGCCTTTTCTCTCATAATATGCAAGGTTTATATCAAGAGGGAGAATACCGGCAGCTGGAAATCTAGACCTGAAAAAGCAACGCCAGGCTGCCTATTCTGCACAACTCCAAATGAGCTGAAACTTCACGAGGATTTTTTATGGAATATATAAGAATTATTGGAGCAAATAACTACCAGAGGGGGCCCACCAGGTTGGCACAACGTGCGCCAAGGAGCCCAGGCGCGCCCTGGTGGGTTGTGCCCACCTCCGGTGCCCATCCTCTGGTATATAAGTCATTTTGACCTAAAATAATTAAGGAGAGGACTTTTGGGATGGAGTGCCTCAATCTCGAGGCGGGACTTGGGCAGGAGGACTTTTGCCCTTCGGCGGAGCGATTCCGCCAGGGGAACTTCCCTCCCGGAGGGGGAAATCATCGTCATCAGCATCACCAACAACTCTCCCATCTCGGGGAGGGAAATCTCCATCAACATCTTCAACAACACCATCTCCCCCCAAACCCTAGTTCATCTCTTATGTTCAATCTTTGTACCGGAACCTTAGATTGGTGCTTGTGGGTAACTAGTAGTGTTGGTTACATCTTGTAGTTGATTACTATATGGTTTATTTGGTGAAAGATTATATGTTCAGATCCATTATGCTATTCAATACCCCTCTGATCATGAACATGTTTATCACTTGTGAGTAGTTACTTTTGTTCTTGAGGTCACGGGAGAAATCTTGTTGCAAGTAATCATGTGAACTTGATATGTGTTCGATATTTTGATGATATGTATGTTGTGATTCCCTTAGTGGTATCATGTGAACATTGACTACATGACACTTCACCATGTTTGGGCCTAAGGGAATGAACTGTGGAGTAGTTATTAGATGATGGGTTGCTAGAGTGACATAAGCTTAAACCCTAGTTTATGCGCTACTTCATAAGGGACCGATTTGGATCCAAATGTTTAATGCTACGGTTAGATTCTATCTTAATACTTTTCTCGTAGTTGTGGATACTTGTGAGGGGGTTAATCATAAGTGGGAGGTTTGTTCAAGTAAGAACAACACCTAAGCACCGATCCTCCCACATATCAAATTATCAAAGTAGTGAACACAAATCAAGCCAATATAGTGAAAATGACTAGATGAAATTCCCGTGTGCCCTCAAGAACACTTTGCTTATTATAAGAAACCATTTTGGCCTGTCCTTTGCCACACAAGAATTGGGCTACCTTACTGCATACTATTTGACGTTGCCGTTACTTGCTCGTCACAAATTATCTTGCTATCAAATTGTTTACTACTTACAATTTCAGTGCCTGCAGACATTACCTTGCTGAAAACCACTTGTCATTTCCTTCTGCTCCTCGTTGGGTTCGATACTCTTACTTATCAAAAGGACTACGATTGATCCCCTATACTTGTGGGTCATCAGTGCCTGCGTTGAGCATGAACATTATATCTGGATCTTGTTTAATGTGAAATGGTTATTCATTTAAGTCAGAGAATAATGGTTGTTCTATTTATACGAGTAATATCCATTATGGTCATGCACCCTTAAGGAATGTTCTATTCTTTTTGAATCTCGATTGTGGTGATACACATATTCATAATATTGATGCCAGGAGATGCAAATTTGATAATGATAGTGCAACATACTTGTGGCACTACCATTTAGGTCATATTGGTGTAAAACGCATGAAGAAAGTCCATGCTGATGGACTTTTGGAATCACTTGATTATGAATGATTTGATACTTGCGAACCATGCCTCATGGGCAAGATGACTACAACTTCGTTCTCCGTAACAATGGAGTGAGCTAATGACTTATTAGAAATAATACATGCCGATGTATGCGGTCCGATGAGTATTGAAGCACGCGGTGGATATCGTTATTTTATCACCTTCACAGATGATTTGAGTAGGTATGTGTATATGAACTTGATGAAACACAAGTCTGAAACATTTGAAAAGTTCAAAGAATTTCAGAGTGAAATAGAGAATCATCGTAACAAGAAAATAAAGTTTCTACGATCTGATCGCGGAGGTGAATATTTGAGTTACGAGTTTGGCCTTCATTTAAGGCAATGTGGAATAGTTCCACAACTCACGCCACCTGGAACATCACAACATAATGGTGTGTCCGAATGTCGTAAACGTACTCTATTGGATATGGTGCATTCTATGATGTCTCTTACCGATTTGCCTTTATCGTTTTGGGGTTATGCATTAGAGATAGTTGCATTCATGTTAAATAGGGCACCGTTTGTATCGGTTGAGACGACACCGTATGAACTATGGTTTGGCAAGAAACCAATGTTGTCGTTTCTTAAAGTTTGGGGTTGTGACACTTATTTCAAAAGGCTTCAGCCTCATAAGCTCGAACCCAAATCGAAGAAGTGCATCTTCATAGGTTACCCAAAAGAAACTATTGGGTACACCTTCTAGCACAGATCTGAAGGCGAGATATTTTTTGCTAAGAATGGGTCCTTTCTAGAGAAGGAGTTTCTCTCGAAAGAAGTGAGTGGGAGGAAAGTAGAACTTGATGAGGTAATTATACCTTCTCTCGAATTGGAAAGTAGTTCATCAGTGAAAACCATTCATGTGATGCCTACACCAACTAGATAAGAAGTTGATGATGATGATCATGAAACTTCGAATCAAGTTACGACTGAACCTCGAAGGTCGACCAGAACACATACCGCACTAGAGTGGTACGGTAACCCTGTCCTGGAAGTTATGTTGTTAGACAATGGTGAACCTTCGAACTATGAAGAAGCTATGATGAGCCCAGATCCTGAAAAATGGCTTGAGGCCATGAAATCTAAGATATGATCCATGTATGAGACGATATGATCCATGTAAGAGAAAATATGTGGACTTTGGTAGACTTGCCCAATGATCGGCAAGCCATAGAGAATAAAAGGATCTTCAAGAATAAGACTGACGCTGAAGGTAATGTTACTATCTACAAAGCTCGACTTGCCGCAAAGGGTTTTCGACAAGTTCAAGGAGTTGACTACGATGGGACTTTCTCATCCGTAGTGATGCTTAAGTTTGTCTGAACCATGTTAGCAATTGCCGCATTTTATAATTTTGAAATTTGGTAAATGGATGTCAAAACTGCATTCCGTAATGTATTTCTGAAAGAAGAGTTAAATATGATACAACCAGAAGGTTTTGTCGATCCTAAAGGTGCTAACAAAGTGTGCAAGCTCGAGTGATCCATCTATGGACCGGTGCATGAATCTCGGAGTTGGAATATCATTTTGATGAGGTGATCAAAGCCTAGGGTTTTATACAGACTTACGATGAAGCTTGTATTTACAAGAAAGTGAGTTGGAGCTCTGTAACATTTCTGATATTATATGTGGATGACATGTTGTTGATTGGAAATGATATAGAATATCTGGATAGCATAAAAGGATATTTGAATAAGAATTTTTCAATGAAACACCTCGGTGAAGCTGTTTATATATTGGGCATCAAGATCTATAAAGATAGATCAAGATGCTTAATAGGACTTTCACAATGCACATACCTTGACAAAGTTTTGAAGAAGTTCAAAATGGATCACTCAAAGAAAGGGTTCTTGCCTATGTTACAAGGTGTGAAATTGAGTCGGACTCAATGCCCGACCACTGCAGAAGATAGAGAGAAAATGAAAGTCATTCCCTATGCCTCAACCATAGGTTATATCATGTATGCTATGTTGTGTACCAGACCTAATGTGTGCCTTGTCATAAGTTTGGCAGGGAGGTACCAAAGTAATCCAGGAGTGGATCACTGGACAATGGTCAAGAACATCCCGAAGTACCTAAAAAGGACAAATGATATGTTTCTTGTTTATGGAGGTGATGAAGAGCTCGTCATAAAGGGTTACCTCGATGCTAGCTTCGACCGGATACGTATTTATATTGAATGGTGGAGCTATCAGTTGGTGCAGTTCTAAGTAGAGCGTCGTGGTTGGATCTACGTGTGAAGTAGAGTACATAGCTGCTTCAGAAGCAACGCATGAAGGAGTCTGGATGAAGGAGTTCATATCCGATCTAGGTGTAATACCTAGTGCATCGGGTGCAATGAAAATCTTTTGTGATAACACTGAAGCAATTGCCTTGGAAAAGGAATCCAGGTTTCCCAAGAGAAAAAAACACATCAAGAGATGCTTCAACTCCATTCGTGAAAACGTTAAGGATGGAGACACAGAAATTTGCAAAGTACATATGGATCTGAATGTGGCAGACCCGTTGACTAAACCTCTTCCACGGGCAAAACATGATTAGCACCAAGACTCCATGCGTGTTAGATTCATTACAATGTAATCTAGACTACTAACTCTAGTGCAAGTGGGATATTGATGGAAATATGCCCTAGAGGCAATAATAAAGTTGTTATTATTTAATATTTCCATATTCATGGTAAAGGTTTATTATTCACGCTAGAATCATATTGACAGGAAACTTAAATGCATGTGTGAATACATAAACGAATACCGTGTCCCTAGTGAGCCTCTACTAGACTATCTCGTTGATCCAAGATGGTTAAGGTTTCCTAACCATGGACATGAGTTGTCATTTGATAACGGGATCACATCATTAGGTGTAACATCTAATTTTCAATTTGGATGTTATCATATAGGTCATTCATATGCATTCATCATTTGAGAAGTTTTGAATTTGAACTTTGTTGGAAACTTGATCCAAGAGACTTTAAGCAACTCAAGGACCAAATGGGAGAGTAGGAAGTTTTCCAAAAAAGACCCACAATTTTATTTCTTTCCAAGTGGGGTATGGATCAAATAAATTTTTGCCAATTTTCGTTTCCGATATTTTTAAAAATAAATAAAATAATGAGAGAAGATAATATGACTTCTTCAAAAACAGAATAAAAATGTTGGAAATTGAATTTTGAGTAAAAATATGTTTATTGGATTTTTATTTGCAAAAATATTTATTTTATTAGTACTAAAATGTTTTTTTTATTTTAGGCATTTAGGTAAAGAAAAACATTCACAAGGTCATTAATAAAGCCCTAGCTATGTGTGAATTTTCCTGTGATTTTTTAAAATATATTTACTATGTATTTCTACTTTTTTTGGTTTTTTAGAAAAAGTAAAAAAAATGTTTTTTGGGCCGACCGAACTGGGTTGCGCCCAGCCCAGCCAGCCCAGCACCGCGCCACCGCCCCCATCTCCGGCTCGGGACAAAGTCCCGAGTGAAGCCGTCACTGTCGGGAACCCGTGCCGCCGCCGGACTCTCCCGTCCCCTCTTCCAAGCCGGCCTTCCCCACCCCTCTTTAAATACCGCCTTCCTGACCCATCTCTTCCTCATCAGCCGCTGCGCCCCGCCCCGCCGACGCACGCTGCCACCAGCAAACGCCAACACCGATGTACCCGCCACCGTCGAACCGCAGCCGCCGTGGACCGGTAAAACTGCCACCCTAGTATGATCCGGTTTTATTTTCGTCTAGGTTTTTCTTTTAAATCCCTAATTTGTTTTTATTTTATTTTATTTTATTTAGCGAACATTCTCTGTTTAGATATCGTTAGTTTTTTCCTTTTCTTTTATTTTCTGCCAGGGGCATATTCGCTAATAAAACTTTTACAAATTAGTCCCTAATTTTCAATCGCTTATTACTTTTTACTCGCTTGTCCAATTTGATGAAGCCAACACCAAAATTTTCAATATGATCTCATCTATCCAGAAAACCAACTCAAATTTATTTTTTAAAGTTTTGAATTTTGAATTCAAATAGATTTGAATTTGTACTTCTTTTGATTGTATCTTGAGTTTCGTAACTCCGTTTGAGTTGATTCTTTTTGCAAATCGAAGATCTTGACCAAAACTTTTTGTTAAGATCTAATCCACGTAATTTTGGTACTTTTGAAAATTGTTTTTGGTTGCAAGAGCAGTTTGCTTGTTTTCGAAGATTTCCAAGATCTTTTCTTTGAATCTTGTGCATGAGTGTAGATGTATGCTATTGTTTGTTTGCAATAGACTTTCCGGAGTGTGAAGCTCGCTACTACGAGTCTCTAGGGTTTAACAATCATCAGCAAGGAAAGTTACACTTTGATCATACTCTTCAATAGCCAGTTTTACTTGCATTAGTTATACCCTCAAAGATTTGCATGACTAGGACTTGGACACATGTGGTTATGCTATGTAATTCATGAGGTAGGAACCTATGACTTGTGATCACCCCGGGAATATAAGTTCTGTTACTTATTGCTTAGCCATGCTCGTAGAGGTGGATTGGTATGTGAGATTCATGAAAGTTGCGAGAGTAACAACAACTAAGGGAAAGTTTAAGGTGGAAACTTTAATACACATCTGGGTGGAGTGGTTGCAGGGCACCTGGAGAATCCAGTGTTGTCCTAGGAGATCCCGGAGGAACCGTGTGATCATCCTATGGAATGCCACGCAGGCTCAAAGGGATCATATAATTGTTCATGCCTAAAAACTTCCGTGTGCAGCCACAGGCCATTATGGGCTCTGGCATAGTCGAGTAAGTTGTGTGACCTCTGTTAGTGGTAGACTAGCAGATGTAGGGGAAAGTAGGTGTACCGGTCTACCCAGAGTAAAGAGTTAATGCTTATGAAATGCTACATCTCACTCTTCCGATCATGGATGCGGTTGAGTCTTGTGGGGAAAAGTGCGCAAACCTCTGTAGAGTATACAAACTAACCATGATTAGTCGTGTCCCCGATTATGGACATCTTGACGATCCTGGTATTTGAATTATTGGTTGATCTCATCACTCTATTAAATTAAATTGTGGGGTTTATAATGACTTGGTGATTTTTTTGGGATTGAGATGGAGGAACCTTCTCAATATTGCTTAATTCAACTTAGTAGTAAATAAAACGTATTCCTTTGTTGTAGGGAAAAATTAGCTTTATGCAAAATTAAACTTAGAACCTCCACCAGCCAAATATGCATGTAGTGGTAGATTTTTTCTCATCATTATTGCTACAGTGTGACTTTGCCAACATATTCCATGTGCTAACCTACACGGCTGCAACGTCTCATGTTGCAGAGTTGTCAGAGGAGGATTAAGATGCGATAGGTCGTTCTCATGCACTCAGTTTTTGCCGTGGAGTTGATGGACCATTTTATTCTTCGAAGCTTCCGCATTATCTTTTAGTTGGCCTTCAGCCATATTTTTGTAATAATACTCTTTATGAGGACTCGATGTAATAAGTGTGTGACTGAAACTCTGTTATAATTCCTTGAGTACTGTGTGTGTCAGCCTACTGATCCAGGGATGCCACTTAAGCATAGAGACTTCGATCCATTGGGACTATGGTCGCTACAAGATAGTATCAGAGCACACGCAGACTGTAGGACGCGACCACTAGGAAAAGCCACAGGATACTCTCCTCTACTCATTTCTAATCCTTCTCTATTTCTACTCTATAGAAGATGGACCCTAGGAACAAGTTTACTCAGCCCGATGACAACACCCCTTTCAGAAGACACTTGAAGGAAGTCACAAAGTACCTGAACATCCGAATACCAAGTTTCACTGGAACATTCACTACAACTTTACCAGAAGAGGGGAGCTGGAGGATCGAAGTTTGTGTTCCTGGGAGGACTATTGCACCGGTCATAGAGCCCGTCGAGCTAATTTTTTATGCACCAACTTGGAGCTTAGGAAATAGTATGCCAGCACACATCACCTTTGGACGCATTTGCGAGGTTTACAACAAGGATCTTGAAGACACCACCTACAAGATTTGTGGACGCTGAGATGAGCAATGGGAGATGATTCGCACCAAGAACGATAAATCCATTGCAGCATTCATACATGAGATGGACCAGGACATTCACCGATAGGAGAATCATATGTGCACTATCATGTTGAAGACCAAGACGGTGATGATCCAGAATATTGATATAGAGGAAGAACTCAAGTCAACATGCGGCGGATATGCAGAGGAAATTGTTGTGCTACTAGAGCAGAATGAAGACCTGAAGAAGAAGCTAGGAGTACCCATGGTGAAGCCAGAGCCTGAGATGGACATTCGTTCGGAAGACTACATCATACTAGATGACACCAACACCGATAGTGATGAAGACAGTGATGAATATGAAGACGAAGCTAGAGCAGATATTATGGAGTCTTCTACCGATCAAAACTTTTTGATGACCACAGTATCACTATTAGTATTCTCCCAAGTAGTTAGGATCGTTCGTGAGTTTTTGTAACAACAGCTTAGGTCGATTGTGTGATTCTTGTTTGAAAATGAGAGGTGTGATATGAATATGTTTGTCTCATGTGCATATGGGTAGTGAAATCTCTCATTAGACCTCATTCTATTCTATTTCTCGCCCCTCTAACCCATCAGATGCCTCTGAGACGTGAGCCCGGATTTACTTTCCCACCCGAGCTCACCCAATTGATCCAGCAGCAGAACACTTTGGTGCAACTACTTGTCCAGAACCAAGGCCACAACAACGACAACAACAACGACAACAACAACAACAACGACAACGACAACAACAACAA
>LR738713.1:425673697-425726379 GCA_902687465.1 Secale cereale | reverse complement strand
CAACAGCAACAGCAACAACAGCAACAACAACAACAGCAACAACAACAGCAACAACAACAGCAGCAACAACAACAACAACAACAACAACAACAACAACAACAACAACAACAACAACAACAACAACAACAACAACAACCACGACGACGACGACGACGACGACGACGACGACGACGACGACAACGACGACGACAACGACGACTACAACGACGACAACAACAACAACAACAACAACAACAACAACCGTCCTCCAGTTGACAACCTGACCCGTTTCCTAAGGTTGAATCCACCGGTGTTCTATAGTAGCACCGAGCCGATTGTTGCAGATGACTTGCTCCGCAAGATGGGAAGAGAGCTAGCAACTGCTGGATGCACAGATGAAGAGAGAGTGCGCTTTGCCGCACATCATCTTGAGGGACCAACATCCGCTTGGTGGGAGAACTACACTGCCACTTATCCCCTTGCTACAGTTACTTGGGATCAGTTTCATCAAGCCTTCTTCACTTCACATGTTTTAGTTGGAGCCATGAGCCGGAAGAAGCGCGAGTTTTGCCACTTGCGCCAAGGATACCGTACTATGGGGCAATACGTGGATGACTTCAGGCAGCTAGCTCGCTATGCCCCAGATGACATGGCCACAGATGCCGCAAAGCAGGAGAAGTTTCTTGAGGGTCTCAATGATGATCTGAGTGTGCAGCTGATGGTTGCAACCTTCAACAACTTCCAGGAGCTGGTAGACAGGGCCATCATGATTGAGGGCAAGCAGCAGCAGATAAAAAGTCGCAAATGGAAGTATGGACAGGGAAAGTATAACTCTGGAACTCAGCAGAAGCCCCACTACTCCCCGTACTCAGGAGGACATACTCATCCCACCCATGGTGGACATAACCATGGAGCCCATTCTCACAATGGAGGAAATTCACACAACCATAGTGGCCCCAAGAATGGCAATGGGAATGGAGGAAACAACAGTCAGAGCCGTTCCGCCCCATCAACCCCCGCCAAGAAGGATATGAGTCACATTACTTGTTTCAAGTGCGGGAAGATTGGACACTACGCAACTGAGTGTCCTGAGGCAAAGAATGGAAATGGCAATGGAAGCTCAGGAAAGAAGCCCAATTCCTTCTCTAGAGGATAGGTGAATCATGTCAATGTGGAGGAAATTGACGAGCAGCCCAACGCGGTAGTTGGTAAGTTTTTGGTTAATGCATTTACATCCCTTGTTCTTTTTGACACTGGTGCATCACATTCATACATATCAAGGGGTTTCATGGAAAATTGTAATTTGCCAACCGTAGCCCTTAAGTCGCCTATGTTAGTGAGTTCCCCTGGAGCAGAGTACATGGCTAGTCGAGGATGTTATCAATTGCCATTGACTATTGGGAGTCATGTTTTTTTCATTGACCACATTGTCTTGGAATCCCAGGGTTTGGACGTAATCATAGGTATGGATTGGCTATCCAAGTATGAAGGAAGCATTGATTGCGCCAGTAAATCTATTCTCCTCACCACGACGGAAGGAAAGAGGATTAAGTATGTGTCGAGACACACGCCAAGGAGGACGCAAGTGAACACCCTCTAGGGAGTTGTTCAGGAGGAAGTACCAATTGTGAAGGATTATCTCGATGTGTTCCTAGAGGAATTACTAGGCATGCCACCGGATCGAGACATCGAGTTTTTGATTGAGTTGTTACCAGGCACCGGACCAATATCCAAGAGACTGTACCAGATGCCTGCAAATGATTTGGAGGAGATTAAGAAGCAGATTAAGGTGTAAATGGAGAAAGGTTATATCCGACCGAGTTCTTCACCTTGGGGAGCCCAGTGCTTCAAGTTGAGAAGAAAGATGGATCTTTGAGGATGGTTGTGGATTATCGTGCGCTGAACGAGGTGACGATCAAGAACAAGTACCCTCTACCGATGATCAATGATTTTTTGACCAGTTGCAAGGACCCAAAGTTTTCTCTAAGATAGATTTATGATCTAGATATCATCAGTTGAAAATCCGAGAACATGACATACCTAACACAACTTTTACCATGAGGTACGGGCTTTATGAGTATACGGTCATGTCTTTTGGTTTGACTAACGCCCATGCCTACTTTATGAGTATGATGAACAAGGTGTTCATGGAGTTCTTGCATAAGTTTGTGGTGGTATTCATTGATGATATATTGATTTACTCGAAGAATGAAGAATAGCACAAGGAGCATTTGCATTTGGTTCTCGAGAAGCTTAGGGAACATCAGTTATATGTCAAGTTTAGCAAATGCGAGTTTTGGTTGAAGGAAGTTGGATTTGTCGGACATGTTATATCAAGAGATGGTATAGCAGTAGACCCCTCCAAGGTTGAGGCCGTCACCGAATGGAAAGCACCCACCTCAGTTGGAGAGATTCGCAGTTTTCTTGGACTCGCAGGATATTATCGGAGGTTCATTGAGAATTTCTCCAATATTGCGAAGCCCATGACAGAATTGTTGAAGAAGGAAACTAAGTACAATTGGACGTAAGAATGTGAGGCCAGTTTTTAGGAGTTAAAGAAACATTTAGTTACAGCCCCAGTGCTGATTCTTCCAAATATATGCAAGGATTTTCAGGTGTATTGCGACGCTTCTCGTCAAGGACTTGGAGGCGTTCTCATGAAAGAAGGAAGAGTTGTTTCATATGCCTCATGTCAGCTTCGACCACATGAGTTGAATTATGCCACACATGATTTGGAGTTAGCAGCCGTAGTGCACGCACTCAAGACCTGGAGACACTTTCTTATTGAAAACTGTTGTGATGTATACACGGATCATAAGAGTTTGAAGTACATCTTCACGTAGAAGGAGTTAAATCTCAGGCAAAGGAGATGGATGGAGCTCATAAAGGATTACGACATGAGATTGCATTATCACCCAAGGAAAGCCAATGTCGTGGCAGATGCTTTGAGCCGTAAGAGCTATGTTAATACTCTCATAACTGGTGGTTTACCCCAGGAGTTAGGAGAGGATCTTAGAGACCTATAGTTGGAGATAGTTCTGAGAGGTTACATTGCCACAATGAAGATTCAGTCCACTTTGTTGGGAAAGATTCGAGAAGCCCAGAAGAACGACAAGGGTATTTCAAAAATAAAGAGGAGAATGAGCCAAGGAAAGGCAGAAGGTTTACGTGAGGATGAATACGGAACACTGTGGTTCGAAGAGCGTATATACATGCCCAATGACCTTGGGATTAGGAAGTTGATTCTTTAGAAGGCCCATGATTCACCCTACTCGATACACCCACGCAACACCAAGATGTATTTTGATTTGAAGCATAATTTTTGGTGGACCAGTATGAAGAAGGACATTGCCGAGTATGTAGCGATATGTGACGTCTGTCAGAGAGTTAAGGCAGAACATTAGAAACCAGCAGGGTTATGTAATGGACCAGATGTAACACTTTCCAAATGTGGCAATATATAAACTTTGGCTTCATCAATTCCTTTCCGGGCTCTTCTTTCATTTCGGGTTCTTCGTTTTGTCGTGTGCGTGTGTGGCATTTCATCCATGTCATGTTGTCATGTGCATTGCATTGAATTTGTGTTGTCACCTGCACCCGGTTCCACTCGTCTCTACCCATTGTCCGTTTCGATATCCGACGCTCTCACACATGCCCGTGGCATCCCCGAGTCCTTCTTTCGTGTGTGGCCGGGTAACGTTTCCGGAATGACGTGAGACTTGTCGTGCGATGTTGTTTTGGTACGTGTAGGCCGTCTTTCAAGTTTCGTCGCCTTTGGAGTTCGTTTGGTAATCCAACGGTTAACCTAGTGGGCTAAAAGAACCTCTTCTTTGAGACCCAAGACCCCCTCCACAACAGCCCACTAACCTAGCATAACCCTTCCCATCATCTCGGTCGTCGAATTGTGATTGCGTGGCCAAAAACCGCTCCCCATTTGGAGTCTCCTAGCTCCTTGTGCCTATAAAAACGTCCACACCCCCCATTTTCGCGTCCAAAATCCTAGTCCCACCTCCTCCACCGCCGCCGGACACGTCCGGACGGACCGGACGCGTCCGCCCGCCGCCGCCGGACCAACCAGCAGCCGCCATGTGTCCCTTCTCTCTCCGCGCCGCCGCCAGCCCGCCGGGGCCCGAGGCCGGCCCACCCCGGGCCGCTTCCGGGCCGAAGCCCCCGCCACGTGCCGCCGGATCTCCGCCGCCCCGCTCCTTCCTCCGCCACCGGAAGCCTCTGCCCCGCCGTCGGTCGTTCGTCGTCGACCGCGTCGCCGGATTCCCGTCATCCCGCACGCCGCGGCTAGCTCCGCCGCCGAGCCTCCGCCGCGGGCCGCCTCCTCCGCTGCGGCAAGCCGCCGCCCCGGCCTCGCTGACTGCCGGCCGCCGGCGACTCCTCACCGGCCGGCGCCGCAGCTACCGCCGGTTGCCGTCGTCTCCTCGCCAGAGGACCACGCCGCCGTCGGGCGAGCACCCAATCCAGATCCGCGCCGGTCGAACCCTAACGGGTCCGGGACCCGCGTCGCCCGACCCGATCCGCCCCATGACCCGATCCGCGAGGTTTCCCCCTTTTTTTACTAAGTCCTGGGTTTTGATCATTTTGTTGCATATTCATGGGACTGTATCTTTTATTGTGCTTGTCCAAATTGTGCATATGACATGTCAAAATGACCGTGGTGATGTGTACTACGTTTTGTTCCATTGTGGCATGCTTGTTTGAGTTCATCTAGAGGTCCTAATCTCTGTTGCAAGAGTGCTACATGATATGAACTGCTGCTACTTGTTGTTTTCATGCCATGTTTGAGATGTGATAACTTGGTGCATGTTTATCCAAATGAAGCAAATGATATGTCAAAATGTTCGTTGTGAGATGCTCTACATGATGGTTGCTGTAGCATTCATGTTAGGGTTCATTTTGCCATGTTAAACTTGGTTGCAAAAGTGCATGTGGCTGTTAAGTTAGGAAACATGTTATGAGATGCTGATTTGAAGTGCTCGTTGCTATTGATGTGTTTGTCCCCTTGTCACATGCCTATATGTTTTAGAATGTCCATCATGTGGTCTTTGCTGTGGTGCAAACCATTTTCCATGATATGCCTTGAGGTGACTTAAACATGCTTGCAAACATGCCATGCCAACATATATGTTTTATACTTAGTGAAAATTCTACTAAGTCTGGAATCTGTCATATCATGATGCTATGTTTGCTTGTTGCCCTAGGCAAATCCATGCTAGTTTAGGAGTGGCTAATGATCATTCCTTGTTGTAAATATTGTTGTATATCCATACATGCCCTCACTTGCTCATTTGGCTTGCTGTAGCTTATTTATTTCTTGCTCCCAAGTTGCTATAAAATATAACTGTCAGGTTTTTATAGTCATGATCAAAATGTTGTAGCTTGTTTCTATTGATCCATGCCTCCTATGGAGTTGCTCCAATGGAGTTGTTTGCTGTAGGATATGTCTACTTCATGTCCATGCTTATTGTCACCATGTTTGAGTGTTGTAGAGTATATATTTCTTGCTCCCAAGTTGCTATGTGGCTGTTAATTTCAGCTTTGCCTTGTATCTTGTTTTGCTCGTATCTTTTAGCCCGTTGCTCCGTTTTGAGCGTGTCCTACATGAAACTTGTGTGTTTTTGCATGAAGAATCAGAATATCATCTTGTTTAAATGTTTGGAGTGTGTTTGCTTGATGTTTGGGTGCATCTTGCACCGTTGCCATGTTTGACTTGTTTTGCTCATATCTTCTAGATCGTAGCTCCGAATTAAACAAACTTTATATGAAACTTGACAAGAATTTCGAGTAGATCTTCATGATGCATGTTAACTTGCTGTTTAACAACTTTAACTTAAGGTTTGTTCAGATATGGACCAATTTCAACATATGCATATGAGGACTTACCGGATTCGCTATATGTGGATTCCGGCCTCATTTAAACTTGTTGCCTTGTGTTGTTCTTGTGTGCTTCTTACCTTGACATGTATTGCATCCTACATGAATCATATGTGCATCATGTTGATTGTGCATTGCACCTTGTTTGATTTCATGCCTCATTGTGTTCTTGTGTTGAGTAGAGCCGGAAGCCGAGACCGAGAACGAGAACGAGGTTACTACCGAGGTTTAGTACGAGGAGCCATCTTACGATCCCATCGACGACTCGACAAGCAAGATGACCTGACCCAGATATCATTACTATCTTTGCCTATTGCTAGATGTCTCGCTCTTTAGCTTATTGCCTTGATGCCCATGTTTGTTTGTCAGCCTCCAATTGTAACCATGAATCTGCCTAACCACCCATCCTTGCAAACCTTTGTTTGGCTATGTAAGCTTCGCTCAGCCCCTCTTATAGCATTGCTAGTTGCAGGAGACGATTTGAAGGTTCGTGCTTCATGTTGAAGTTATTGTTGGGATATCACACTATATAAACTCTTAAACTTAGTCATCTATATATTGGTAATGGGTAGAAGGCTAAGCCTCTTGCTTGGTGATTTGTTCCACTCATGCCGCCCAAGGAACCGTTTAAACCGGTGTTATGTTCCTTGATTATGCGTTCCTAACACGGTTGGGGTTATGGGACCCCCTCGATAACCCGCTTAGCGCTAAACCTTTTCCAGCAAGGCCCGACATTGGTACTCCATTTGCCTAATAACTAAAACTTGCATAGGGACCAGCTATCCCCTTTTTCTTAATCAACCCCCGGGCCAGTGCTCCACATGAGTGTTGGTCCAACCTAGAGCAGCTTGCGGCACCGCCCCTTGGCAACTCGGGGTATCTGGATGTTGTAACCATAGCTCATCCGGTCGTGGCCTGAGACTAGATACGCGCGACTATTGTCAGGGTGTCGGCACGCCGGGAGGTCTTGCTGGATTAGTTTTACCTATGTCGGTATATCTTGAGCACGGGATTCCGAGAATACTCGGGACTTCCCACCTTGGAGATGCGACTCCGCTGATCGTGAGCTTGTAATGGGCTAAGTTGGGACACCCCTGCAGGGTTTTGAACTTTCGAAAGCCGTGCCCGCGGTTATGTGGCAGATGGGAATTTGTTAATATCTGATTGTAGAAAACTTGACACCATGTTCAGAACACACTACCAGCGTGAGTAACCGTGACGGTCATTTTCTGAAAGGGGTTCGGGAAGTGAACACGATGGGGTTATGATTGACGTGCTTAGATAGGATCACTTCGTGATCACTTTGATGCTCGTGGCACTTCTCTGCTCGCTCTAAACATGTAAGCTAGTGCTAGTGCAGCTGCAACCTTTATGATTCTTCGGCCTTGTTCCACACCCAAGGCTTAGATAGTTTTGCTACCCAGGGACGGGATTGCTGAGTCCTCCGTGGCTCACAAATTCTACACCACACCATATGCAGGTACTATGGTGGACTACTCAGGTGACGGCACAGAGTTGAACTGGGAGTACGATGAAGAGCGTAGTCGATACTATGTGCACTATCCCGATGATCAGTAGTGGCTTCTACTAGGGGCGATTCGGACCTTGTGGCTTAATGTATTTGGTATCTTTCATTTGGATCTTTGCCCGTAGTCGGGTTGTGATGTTATTTGGATGATGATTTGCTTATGTAATGTATTGTGTGACGTGGCGAGTGTAAGCCAACTATCCTTTTGCAATTTCATCCCTATTTTTACATGAGTCGTGCAAAGATACCAAACTTGAGATCATTCTAGAATGGGCTTATACCTTTAAGTCGTGCCTTGACACGTAGGAGGTATAATCCCATCCTGGGCATTACAAGTTGGTATTCAAAGCCTTCTCCGACCTAGAAGCCCCCACTGATTGATCGAATCATTGACGGTTGAGTCTAGGCACACACTTAAAAATGTTTTGAGTCCTATATATATATCGGAGAGTAGGATTTCTTTTGCTCCTCATCTCTTTTCACTCGGGTGAGGACTCCTGACGATTACTCTTGTCTCTTCTACTCTCAAAATTCACCAAATTTTTTTTAGGATCACGCGAGTATTGTTTGGATTGTTCCGATGTTTTTGTGACGAGAACATTGTTCTCGATGCCTCGTGTCGTTTAGGGGTTGTGGCATTGTCCCGGGGAGTTGAGCTCCGAGGTGTTGTCATCACAAATATATTGCAGCAGTTCTGGAATACTTAAGACGACCGACATCGAAAACTCTCCTATGCGGTTAGTGGCAAGATAACCCTGACATCACCCAGTACTGGGGAGGTAGTTCGGGAATATTGCCATAGCTTGTATAGTAGATGCGTTTCGAAGGTCCGAGGTAAACGGTTTCCGGAAATAACTGGTTATGTGTTGAAGGATGGATACAGCTGGATGTAGGATTAGAGTTGAGTGCGCGATGCTTCCCCTGTATCCCCAACAACTGATTGCATAACTGGAAACTTTCGGAAATTAATAGATGGGTTCATCTAGTAGTTCGTAGGCATTCTTCCAACGAATGCATGATATGGAGTTTGGGGTTCTACATTGAGTGAAGTAGTTTTATGGGCGTTGTTCCGATCGGGAGTTGCATCTTAAAGGGTCCTTGGCTATGCTGATCCGGGGATTGCAAAACCCTTTTGTAACACGTTCCATAAGCTTTCAGCACGAATATGTCGAACGAAACTTCTATCTTGTATTTGTTCTATCTGCTCCTTGTTGTTTTTTTATTTACCTTTTGTTCTCCCAAGTGGCTTCTCGTGAAGATTGTTGTTACTATTAAACTGTGGATTACATTCGTTCATCCTGTTCGAATGTTCTTGTGAAGACTTATGTTGCAATTTCTAGCCGTTGTTTCAGCTTATATTTTTCTCTCAATCAATGTCTAATAGTTGTCATCTCAATCAGGATGGCTCCTAAAAGGGTTCCCAACGCTAACCCAGAGGGTGAAGAGGTTCCTGATCGTCCTCCTTCCCCTCCTCCTCCGTCTGAGGCCTGGAGAGCAATTATGCAAGTGACGAACCAGAACACCCAGATGCTTATGCAAATGATGCACAACATTCAAGCAAATCAAGAAAATCAGGGTGCTCATGGGAACCAACGCCAAGGCAATTTGTTCAACCAACCTCACTTTGCTACACTCAACCAGTTCCTGGCAAACCAACCAAAGGCATTCAGTTACTGTGTGGACCCTCTAGATGCTGAAGACTGGATAACAGAGAAGCATTTCATGTGCAGTAACGTGAGACCCGAGGACTATGTGAAGTTTGTAGCCTTACAACTCAAGGACCAAGCCGCTGATTGGTGGCAGCAGTACAAAGATTCCAGAGAAGGGCGTGAAATCTCGTGGGCTGACTTCTGCAAGGACTTTCGCTCTCACCACATTCCAACAAGTGTCATCGAGGGTATGCGTGAGCAATTCCGCAACTTGAAGCAAGGCTCAATGACTGTTTATCAATATAATGTCAAGTTCCAGAACCTTGCCTGCTATGCCAAGAGCAAGATCTATCAGTTCCGTGGTGGTCTGAAGGATGAACTCCAACTAGCTCTCACCTTGTTCGAGCCTGATGAGTTTGATCAGTTCTATAACATGGCACTCAAGCAAGAGGCAGCCCAGCTCAAGATGGAAGCTTCCAAAAAAAGAGGATCAGAGACGCTGTTCAGTCCTCCTCTTCTTCCCAAGTGGTTGCAAAGCAGCAGAAGTTTTGGCTTCCACATCCTCCAGTGATCCGACCTCCCAACAAGAACAACAAGCATTCTGGTGATCGTGGTTTCTCCCACCCACCCAACCCAAGCAATCAGTCAAAGAATCACTTTCAAGCTTCGAAGTCAAGTGCTCCTTATCACCGTCCTCTCTCAGAAGTGGTTTGCAACAAGTGTGGCCAGAAGGGTCACTATGCTAACAAGTGCCCCAACCCAAGGCGCCTTCCGCCTCCTCCACCTGTTAGTACTGCTATTGTCAAGCACAACCCCAAGGCAGCAAGAGTGAATCTGATGAATGCAGCTCAAGCGGAGAATTCTTCTGATGTGATATTGGGTAACCTCTTAGTTACCTCTGCTCCTGCAAAAGTTTTATTCGATTCAGGTGCATCGCATTGCTTCATCTCAAAACCTTTCTTGTCCAAGCATGAGTTGCCTACAGAAATTTTGCAAGATCCTTTTTGTGTGGTTCCTCCGGGTATGAGGATGAGCTCTCATATTGTAGCTCCTAACGTTTCTATCAAGATGGGCAATTATAAATTTCTGGCTTCTCCTATTGCTCTCGGCAACTCCGACATTGATCTTATTCTTGGGATGGATTGGCTTTCCCAGCATGATGCTCACATTAATTGTGCAAATAAGGAAGTCAAGCTTACTCATCCTGACGAAGACGTGATTATCTTCGCCTCTCGAGATAACACAATCAGGCTATTCTCTCTCAATGACAAGGGCGAGACTAATGCTATCTCTCAAATTCCGGTTGTCAATGAATATGAAGATGTTTTCCCTGAAGAGCTTCCGGGCATGCCTCCGCACGGTCAAGTTGAATTCGTCATTCAACTCGAGCCTGGTACCGAGCCAGCATGCCAGCGTCCGTACAAGCTCTCCCCTCATAAGTTGAAGGAGCTGAAGAAACAACTCGATGAGCAAGAGCGTATGGGTCTAATCAGGCCTAGCACTTCTCCTTGGGGTTGTGGTGTTCTATTTGTCAAGAAGAAGGATGGCACGAAGTGCCTTTGCGTTGATTACCGGCCATTGAACAAGAAGACAATAAATAACAAGTATCCACTCCCCAACATCAATGAATTGTTTGAGCAGCTCAAAGGAGCAAAAGTGTTCTCAAAGCTCGATCTCTGGATGGGTTATAACCAGTTCCGTATCCGTGAAGAAGATATTCACAAGACTGCATTCAGAACAAGCTACGGCTCCTATGAATACACAGTCATGTCTTTTGGCCTCGCTAATGCTCCACCCACCTTCTCGAGAATGATGCACTACATATTCAACCCCTACACCAACGAATTTGTGCTCGTCTATCTGGATGACATCTTGTTATTGTCCAAGAATGAAGAGGATCATGAAAAGCACCTCCGTTTGGTTCTCGACAGACTCCGTGAACATAAGTTCTATGCCAAGTTCTCTAAATGCGAATTCTGGCTCGATAAGGTCTTGTATCTGGGCCATATCATCTTTGCTGACGGTATTGCTGTCAACCCCGAGAAAGTTGAAGCGATTGTCAACTGGGAACCCCCTCAGAACGTCAAGCAACTCCGAAGCTTCCTTGGTCTTGCTAGCTATTGCAGAAAGTTCGTTGAGAACTTCTCCAAGATTGCCAAGCCTCTCTCCAACTTGCTGGAGAAGAATGCCAAGTACAACTGGTCTCCGGATTGTTATGTGGCATTCAAAACTCTCAAAGAAAAGCTCATCTCTGCTCCGGTTCTTACTCCTCCAGATGAGTCCAAGCCCTAAGAAGTATTCTGTGATGCTTCTCTTCAAGGACTTGGTGGTGTTCTAATGCAGGACAAGACAATTGTGGCATACACTTCTCGTCAATTGAAGCCAAGTGAGAAGAACTACCCCACACATGATCTCGAGCTAGCAGCAGTGGTACACGCCTTGATCACGTGGAGACACCTTTTGTTGGGCAGAAAACTGGACATTTTCACCGATCACAAGAGCTTGAAGTACATCTTCACACAGCCAAACCTGAACCTTCGCCAGACTCGTTGGGTTGAAATGATCCAAGAGTATGATCCAAGCATCGAATACACACCTGGCAAGGCCAATGTCATTCCAGATGCCTTGAGCAGAAAGGCATATTGCAACAGTCTCCTTATCAAGCCGTTTCAGCCCGAGCTTTGTGAAGCTTTCAGGAAGCTCAACCTCCAAGTTGTTCCGCAAGGCTTTCTTGCAAATCTTCAAGTTGCTACTACCTTGGAAGATCAGATCCGTGAGGCCCAGCTCAGTGATGCTATGGTGCAGAAAGTGAAACATGGTATTGCAAAGGGTACTCCCAAATACAAGTGCTATCGCGTTGATGAGAAGGACACCTTGTTCTTTGAGGACAGACTTGTGGTTCCCAAGGGTGATCTCAGGAAGCTAATAATGAACGAAGCTCATGACTTCCTCCTCTCCATTCATCTCGGAAGTTCCAAGGTGTACCAAGACCTCAAGCAATCTTACTGGTGGAATCGCATGAAAAGGGAGATTGCCCAATTCGTGAATGAATGTGATGTCTGCAGAAGAGTGAAGGCAGAGCATCAACGTCCAGTCGGTCTCCTCAAACCTCTTCCTATTCCTGAGTGGAAATTCGACCACATTGAAATGGATTTCGTCACTGGGTTTCCTAAGTCCAAGAAGGGGAACGATTCTATCTTTGTTGTCATCGACAAGCTAACCAAAGTAGCTCACTTTCTTCCAATCAAAGAATCCATCAATGCAGCTCAGCTGACAGAGTTGTACACTTCCAGAATTGTGTCGTTACATGGCATTCCTCAAGTTATCTCCTCAGACCGTGGAAGTTTGTTCACATCCAAGTTCTGGGACTCCTTTTAGTCAGCCATGGGCACTAAGATCCGTTTCAGCACTGCGTTTCACCCTTAGACTAGTGGTCAAGTCGAAAGAGTGAACCAGATCCTCGAAGACATGCTCAGAGCTTGTGTCATCTCTTTTGGCATGAAGTGTGAAGATTGCCTTCTGTTTGCCGAGTTCTCTTACAACAATAGCTTCCAAGCAAGTGCCGGCAAAGCTCCGTTTGAAATCCTCTATGGCAGAAAGTGTCGTACTCCTCTAAACTGGTCCGAGACAGGTGAACGTCAACTTCTTGGCAATGACTTGATCTCAGAAGCCGAAGAAATGTGCAAAGTCATACGTGAGAATATCAAGGCCGCTCAGTCGCGTCAAAAGAGCTACTATGACGGCAAGCATCGTGATTTGGCTTTCGGCATTGGAGACCATGTCTATCTCCGTGTTTCTCCTATGAAAGGCACCCAAAGATTTGGTATCAAAGGGAAGCTTGCTCCAAGATACGTGGGCCCTTTCAAGATCCTTGGGAAAAAGGGCGTCTAGCCTATCAACTTGAGCTTCCATCCAACTTTGCAAATGTTCATGACGTGTTTCACGTGTCTCAACTCCACAAGTGCTTCAAGACACCTGAACGCACCATTCCGTTCGAGGAGATTGATCTTCAACAAGACTAGTCTTACCGTGAGCACCCCGTTGCTATTCTTGAAGAAACCGAGTGCAAGACCCACAACAAGTCAATCAAGTTCTTGAAAGTCAAGTGGTCACACCATACCGATCGAGAAGCTACGTGGGAACGAGAAGATCACCTTCATTCCGAGTATCCTTCCTTCTTCCAGTCCTAGATCTCGGGATGAGATCTTTTCGTAGTAGAGGAGAGTTTGTAATGCCCCAGATGTAACACTTTCCAAATGTGGTAATATATAAACTTTGGCTTCATCAATTCCTTTCCGGGCTCTTCTTTCATTTCGGTTTCCTTGTTTTGTCGTGTGCGTGTGTGGCATTTCATCCATATCATGTTGTCATGTGCATTGCATTGCATTTGTGTTGTCACTTGCACCCGGTTCCACTCGTCTCTTCCCGTTGTCCGTTTCGAGATCCGACGCTCTCACACATGCCCATGGCATCCCCGAGTCCTTCTTTCGTGTGTGGCCGTGTAACGTTTCCGGAATGACGTGAGACTTGTCGTGCGATGTTGTTTTGGTACGTGTAGGCCGTCTGTCAAGTTTCTTCGTGTTTGGAGTTCGTTTGGTACTCCAACGGTTAACCTAGTGGGCTAAAATAACCTCTTCTTTGAGACCCAAGACCCCCTCCACAAGAGCCCACTAACCCAGCACAACCCTTCCCATCATCTCGGTCGTCGAATTGTGATCGCGTGGCTGAAAACCGCTCCCCATTTGGAGTCTCCTAGCTCCTTGTGCCTATAAAAATGTCCACACCCCCCATTTTCGCGTCCAAAACCCTAGTCCCACCTCCTCCAACGCCGCCGGACACGTCCGGACGGACCGGACGCGTCCGCCCGCCGCCGTCGGACCAACCAGCAGCCGCCACGTGTCCCTCTCTTTCCGCGCCGCCGTCAGCCCGCCGGGGCCCGAGGCCGGCCTGCCCCGAGCCACTTCTGGGCCGAAGCCCCCGCCGCGCGCCGCCGGATCTCCGCCGCCCCGCTCCTTCCTCCGCCGCCGGAAGCCTCCGCCCCGCCGCCGGTCATTCGCCGTCGACTGCGCCGCCGGATCCCCGCCGTCCCGCGCGTCGCGGCTCGCTCCGCCTCCGTCGCGGGCCGCCTCCTCCGCCGCGGCAAGCCACCGCCCCGGCCTCGCTGACCGCCGGCCACCCGCGACTCCTCACCGGCCGGCGCCGCAGCTACCGCCGGCCGCCGCCGTCTCCTCGCCAGAGGACCGCGCCGCCGGTCGAACCCTAACGGGTCCGGGACCCGCGTCGCCCGACCCGATCCGCCTCGTGACCCGATCCGCGAGGTTGCCCCCTTTTTTTTACTAAGTCCTGGGTTTTGTTCATTTTGTTGCATATTCATGGGGCTGTATCTTTTATTGTGCTTGTCCAAATTGTGCATATGATATGTCAAAATGATCGTGGTGATGTGTACTACGTTTTGTTCCATTGTGGCATGCTTGTTTGAGTTCATCTAGAGGTCCTAATCTCTATTGCAAGAGTGCTACTTGATATAAACTGCCGCTACTTGTTATTTTCATGCCATGTTGGAGATGTGATAACTTGGTGCATGTTTATCCAAATGAAGCAAATGATATGTCAAAATGTTCGTTGTGAGATGCTCTATATGATGGTTGCTGCAGAATTCATGTTAGGGTTCATTTTGCCATGTTAAACTTGGTTGCAAAAGTGCATGTGGCTGTTAAGTTAGGAAACATGTTATGAGATGCTGATTTGAAGTGCTCGTTGCTATTGATGCGTTTGTCCCCTTGTCACATGCCTATATGTTTTAGAATCTCCATCATGTGGTCTTTGCTGTGGTGCAAACCATTTTCCATGATATTCCTTGAGGTGACTTAAACATGCTTGCAAACATGCCATGCCAACATATCTGTTTTATACTTAGTGAAAATTCTACTAAGTCTGGAATCTGTCATATCCTGATGCTATGTTTGCTTGTTGCCCTAGGCAAATCCATGCTAGTTTAGGAGTAGCCAATGATCATTCCTTGTTGTACATGTTGTTGTCTATCCATCCATGCCCTCACTTGCTAATTTGGCTTGTTGTAGATTATTTATTTCTTGCTCTCAAGTTTCTATAAAATATAACTTTCAGGTTTTTAACGTCATGATCAAAATGTTGTAGCTTGTTGCTATTGATCCATGCCTCCTATGGAGTTGCTCCAATGGAGTTGTTTGCTGTAGGATATGTCTACTTCATGTCCATGCTTATTGTCACCATGTTTGAGTGCTGTAGAGTATATATTTCTTGCTCCCAAGTTGCTATGTGGCTGTTAATTTCAGCTTTGCCTTGTATCTTGTTTTGCTCGTATCTTTTAGCCCGTTGCTCCGTTTTGAGCGTGTCCTACATGAAACTTGTGTGTTTTTGCATGAAGAATCATAATATCATCTTTTTAAATGTTTGGAGTGTGTTTGCTTGATGTTTGGGTGCATCTTGCACCGTTGCCATGTTTGACTTGTTTTGCTCATATCTTCTAGACCGTAGCTCCGAATTAAACAAACTTTATATGAAACTTGACTAGAATTTCGAGTAGATCTTCATGGTACATGTTAACTTGCTGTTTAACAACTTTAACTTAAGGTTTTTTTAGATCTGGACCAATTTCAACATATGCATATGAGGACTTGCCGGATTCGCTATATGTGGATTCCGGCCTTATTTAAACTTGTTGCCTTGTGTTGTTCTTGTGTGCTTCATCCTTTGACATGTATTGCATCCTACAATCACCATACGTGCATCATGTTGATTGTGCATTGCACCTTGTTTGATTTCGTGCCTCGTTGTGTTCTTGTGTTGAGTAGAGCCGGAAGCCGAGACCGAGAACCAGAACGAGGTTACTACCGAGGTTGAGTACGAGGAGCCGTCTTACGATCCCATCGACGACTCGACAGGCAAGATGACCTGACCCAGATATAATTACTATCTTTGCCTATTGCTAGAAGTCTCGCTCTTTAGCTTATTGCCTCGATGCCCATGTTTGTTTGTCAGCCTCCTATTGTAACAATGAATCTGTCTAACCACCCATCCTAGCAAACCTTTGTTTGGATACGTAAGCTTCGCTCAGCCCCCCTTATAGCATTGCTAGTTGCAGGAGAAGAATTGAAGATTCGTGCTTCATGTTGAAGTTATTGTTGGGATATCACACTATATAAACACTTAAACTAAATCATCTATATATTGGTAATGGGTGGAAGGCTAAGCCTCTTGCTTGGTGATTTATTCCACTCATGCTGCCCTAGGAACCGTTTAAACCGGTGTTATGTTCCTTGATTATGCATTCCTAACACGGTTGGGGTTATGGGACCCCCTCGATAACCCGCTTAGCGCTAAACCTTTTCCAGCAAGGCCCGACATTGGTACTCCATTTGCCTAATAACTAAAACTTGCATAGGGACTAGCTATCCCCTTTTTCTTAATCAACCCCCGGGCCAGTGCTCCACATGAGTGTTGGTCCAACCTAAAGCAGCTTGCGGCACCACCCCTTGGCAACTCGGGGTATCTGGATACTGTTACCATAGCTCACCCGGTCGTGGCCTGAGACTAGATACGCGCGGCTATTATCAGGGTGTCGGCACGCCGGGAGGTCTTGCTGGATTAGTTTTACCTATGTCGGTATATCTTGAGCACAGGATTCCGAGAATACTCGGGCCTTCCCACCTTGGAGTTGCGACTCCGCGGATCGTGAGCTTGTAATGGGCTAAGTTGGGACACCCCTGCAGGGTTTTGATATTTCAAAAGCCGTGCCCGTGGTTATGTGGCAGACGGGAATTTGTTAATATCCGGTTGTAGAAAACTTGACACCATGTTCAGAACACACTATCAGTGTGAGTAACCATGACGGCCATTTTCCGAAAGGGGGTCAAGAAGTGAACACGGTGGGGTTATGATTGACGTGCTTAGATAGGATCACTTCGTGATCACTTTGATGCTCGTGGCACTTCTCTGCTCGCTCTAAACATGTAAGCTAGTGCTAATGCAGCTGCAACCTTTATCATTCTTCGGCCTTGTTCCACACCCAAGGCTTAGATAGTTTTGCTACCCGGGGACGGGATTGCTGAGTCCTCCGTGGCTCACAGATTCTACACCACACCAGATGCAGGTACTATGGTGGACTACTCAGGTGACGGCACAGAGCTGTACTTGGAGTACGATGAAGAGCGTAGTTGATACTATGTGCACTATCCCGATGATCAGTAGTGGCTTCTACTAGGGGCGATCCGGACCTTGTGGCTTAATGTATTTGGTATGTTTCATTTGGATCTTTGCCCGTAGTCGGGTTGTGATGTTATTTGGATGATGATTTGCTTATGTAATGTATTGTGTGACGTGGCGAGTGTAAGCCAACTATCCTTTTGCAATTTCATCCCTAGTTTTACATGAGTCGTGCAAAGATACCAAACTTGAGATCATTCTAGAATGGGCTTATACCTTTAAGTCGTGCCTCGACACGTAGGAGGTATAATCCCATCCTGGGCATTACAGGTTACTATAGCCGTTACCGATACCAGATTGGAAGTAGGACAAGCTCGTAATGGATTTTATCATAGGATTACCCAGGACACGATCAGGGTACGATTCTATGTGGGTTATAGTTGATCGTTTGACTAAGGTAGCCCATTTCATCCCTGTGAAGACTACTTATGTGAGTGTTAAGTTGGCCAAGACATACATGACCAGGATTGTATGTCTGCATGGAGTTCAGAGGACCATCGTATCAAATAGAGGAACACAGTTTACCCTAAAGTTTTGGAAGCAGTTGCACGAAACTTTGGGTACTAGGCTAGAGTTCAGTACAGCCTTTCATCCACAGAAATATGGACACAAACAAAGATTCAATCAGATTCTGGAGGACATGTTGAGAGCTTGTGCACTAGATTATGGATCTAGTTGGGATGATAATTTGCCTTACGCAGAGTTCTCTTACAACAACAGTTATTAAACCAGTCTGCAGATGGCCTCTTTAAAGGCTTTGTACGGAAGGAGGTGCATGACACCATTGATGTGGGTTGAAGTCGGAGACCACAAACTGTTTAGACCTGATTTAATCAGAGATTTAGAGGAGAAAGTCAAGTTGATCCAAGACAGGCTCAACATAGCCCAGTCCATACAGAAAAGTTATGCCGATACTAAACGTAAGGAGGTAACTTACGAAGTCGGAGATAGAGCATACCTTCGTGTGTCTCCACTTTGAGGTGTTAAGCGTTTTGGAGTTAAGGTTAAATTGGCACCCCGATTTGTGGGACCGTACAGAGTTTTGGAACGCAGAGGAGAAGTTGTGTATCGGTTGGAATTACCTGAAACTTTGTCCGGAGTTCACAATGTGTTTCACGTTTTCCAGTTGAAGAAGTGCATGCAAATAGGGCCGATATTCCTCTACGAGATACAGTGCCCCTGGAAGCAATTCAACTAGAGAGTGACCTGACTTATGAGGAGAAGCCCGTCAAGATTCTCGAGTTTGCCGACCGAGTTACCAGTAGCAAGGTCATCAAGTTTTACAAAGTTCAGTGGAGTCACCATACAAAGGTCAAAGCCACCTGGGAACGAGAGGACGACCTTCTATAGGACCACCCACACCTTTTTGCTAGCCAAACCGAATCTCGAGGGTGAGATTCATCTTAAGGGGGTAGGTTTGTAACATCCGAATTTTCAATTTGGATGTTATCATATAGATCATTCATATGCATTCATCATTTGAGCATTTTTTAATTTGAATTTTATTGGAAACTTGATCCAAGAGACTTTAAGCAACTCAAGGACCAAATGAGAGAGTTGGAAGTTTTCCAAAAAGGACCCACAATTTTATTTCTTTCCAAGTGGGGTTTGGATCAATTACCTTTTTGCCAATTTTCATTTCCAATATTTTTAAAAATAAATAAAATAATGAGACAAGATAATATGACTTCTTCAGAAAAAAGAATAAAAATGTTGAAAATTTAATTTCGAGTAAAAATATATTTATTAGATTTTTATTTGCAAACATATTTATTTTATAAGTACTAAAATGTTTGTTTTAATTTTAGGCATTTAGGCCCAAAAAAATGTTCACAAGGTCATTAATCTGGCCCTAGCTATGTGTGAATTTTTATGTGATTTTTAAAAATATATTTCCTATTTTTTTGTATTTTCAAACAAAGTTAAAAAAACATTTTTTTCGGGACGACCGAACTGGGCCGCGCCCAGCCCAGCCGACCCAGCGCCGCGCCACCGCTCCCATCTCTGGCTCGGGACAAAGTCCCGACCGAAGCCGCCGCCGCCTAACTCTCCCGCCCCGTCCTCCAGGCCGGCCTCCCCCTCCCCTCTGTAAATACTGCCAACCTGACCCCTCTCCTCCTCATCAGCCGCCGCGCCCGGCCTCGCCCCACCACGCCGCCCCCAGCAGCTGCACCACCACCGGACCCACAGCCGTCGAACCACCGCCGCCGTGGACCGGTAAAACCGCCACCCGAGTCCGATCCGGTTTTATTTTCGTCACGGTTTTTCTTTTAAAACCCTAATTTGTTTTTATTTTATTTTATGTTATTTAGTGAACGTTCTCTGTTTAGATCTAGTTAGTGAACATTTGTTCGTTAGTTTTTTTATTTTCTTTTATTTTCTGCCAGGGACCTATTCGCTAATAAAACTTTTGCAGATTAGTCCCTTATTTTCAAACGCTTATTAGTTTTTACTTGTTTGTCCGAATTCGATGAAACCAATGCCAAAACTTTCAGTATGATCTCATCTATCCATAAAACCAACTCAAATTTATTTTTGAAAATTTTGAATTTTGAATTCAAACATATTTGAATTTGAACTTCTTTTGATCGTATCTTGAATTTCGTAACTCCGTTTGAGTTGACTCTTTTTGCAAATCGAAGCTCTTGACCAAAACTTTATGTTAAGATCTAATCCACATAATTTTGGTACTGTTTACAATTGTTTTCTTTGCAAGAGCTATTTGCTTGTTTTCAAAGTTTTCCGAGATCTTTTCTTTGAATCTTGTGCATGAGTGCTTATGTATGCTATTGTTTGTTTGTGATAGACCTTCTGGAGTGTGACCTTGCTACTACGAGTCTCTAGGGTTTAATGATCATCAGCAAGGCAAGTTACACTTTGATCATACTCTTCAATACCCAGTTTTACTTGCATTAGTTATACCCTCAAAGATTTGCATGAGTAGTACTTGGGCACGTGTGGTTATGCTATGTAGTTCATGAGGTAGGAAAATATGACTTGTGATCACCCCGGGAATATACGTTATGTTACTTATTGCTTAGCCATGCTCGTAGACGTGGATTGGTATGTGAGATTCATGAAAGTTGCGAGAGTAATAACAACTAAGGGAAAGTTTAAGGTGGCAACTTTAATACACATCTGGGTGGAGTGGTTGCAGGGCACCTGGAGAATCTAGTGTTGTCCGAGGAGATCCCAGAGCAACCATGTGATCATCCTATGGAATGCCAACCAGGCTCAAAGGAATCATATAATTGTTCATGCCTATCAACTTTCGTGTGAAGCCACAAGACATTATGGGCTCTGGCATAGTTGAGTAAGTTGTGTGACCTCTAACAGTGGTAGACTAGCGGATGTAGGGGAAAGTAGGTGTACCGGTCTACACAGAGTAAAGAGTTAATGATTATGAAAGGCTATGTCTCGATCTTCCGATCATGGATGCGGTCGAGTCTTGTGGGGTAAAGTGCGCAAACCTCTGCAGAGTGTACAAACTAATCATGATTACACGTGTCCTTGGTTATGGACATATTGAGTATCCTGGTATTTGAATTATTTGTTGATCTCATCACTCTATTAAATTAAACAGTGGGGGTACTAATGACTTGGTGAATTTTTTTTGGGATTGAGATGGAGGAACCTTCTCATTATTGCTTAATTCAACTTAGTAGTAAATAAAATTTATTCCTTTGTTGTAGGGAAAAATTAGCTTCATGCAAAATTAAACTTAGAACCTCCACCAGCCAAATATGCATGTAGTGGTAGATTTTGCTTATCATTATTGCTACAGTGTGACTTTGCCACCATATTCCATGTGCTGACCTACACGGCAGCAACGTCTCATGTTGCAGAGTTTTCAGACGAGGATTAAGGTGCGATAGGTCATTGTCATGCACTCAGTTTTTGCCGTGGAGTTGATTGACTCTTTTATCTTCAAAGCTTCCGCGGTATCTTTTAGTTGGCCTTCAGACATATTTTTGTAATAATACTCTTTATGAGGATCTCGATGTAATAAGTGTGTGATTGAAACTCTGTTATAATTCCTCGAGTATTGTGTGTGTCAGCATACCGATCCAGGGATGACACTTAAGCACAGAGACTTCGATCCATTGGGATCGTGGTCGCTACATTAGGAGAATGATGTGATGGACAAGACCCATCCGTTAGCTTAGCATTTGATCGTACAGTTTATTGCTACTGCTTTCTTGTATGTCAAATACATGTTCCTTAGACCATAAGATCATGCAACTCCCGGATATCGGAGGAATACCTTGTGTGCTATCAAATGTCACAACATAACTAGGTGATCATAAATATGCTCTACATGTATCTCCGAAGGTATTTGTTGAGTTGGCATGCTCAAGATTGGGATTTGTCACTCCGAGTATCAGAGAGGTATCTCTGGGCCCTCTCGGTAATACACATCATAGGAAGCCTTGCAAGCAAATGACTAATGAGTTAGTTACGAGATGATGTATTAAAGAACGAGTAAAGAGACTTGCCGGTAACAAGATTCAACTAGGTATAGAGATATCGACGATCGAATCTCGGGCAAGTAACATACCAACACAGAAAGGGAATTACGTATGTTGTCATAACATTTCGACCGATAAAGATCTTCATAGAATATGTAGGAACCAATATAGGTATCCAGGTTCCACTATTGGTTATTGATCGGAGAGGCGTCTCGTTCATGTCTACATAGTTCTCGAACCCATAGGGTCCGCACGCTTAACGTTTGTTGATGATATAGTATTATATGAGTTATGTATGATGGTGATCGAATGTTGTTCGGAGTTCCGAATGAGATCACGGACATGGCGAGGAGCTCCGAAATAGTCTGGAGGTAAAGATTAATATATGGGATAATTGTGTTTGATCTCCAGAAAGGTTCTGAAATTCATCGGAAGGGTTTTCGGATGTTTCCCGAAATGTTTGGGCACGAGAACACTTTATTTGGGCCAAGGGGTAAAGCCCACAAGGGTTTTGGACAGTGCAAAAGGAAGTTTTGCGAAGACCAGGGGCTAGACGCCAGGCACCCTGGCGTCTAGGGCGAGACGTCGGGAACCCCGGTGTCTGGGGCTGGAGTCCGAGTAGGACTCTTGCCTTTCGGGTAAAACCAACTTTGAGCAGGTTTTTACTCCAAGTTTCGACCCTAGGGCTCAACATATAAATAGAGGGGCAGGGCTAGCACCCAAGACATATCAATATACACCAAGCCGTGTGTCGGCAACCCCGTCCTCTCTAGTTTATCCCCCGTCTAGTTTCTATAGTGCATGGCGAAGGCTTGCGGAGATTGTTCTTCATCACCAACCGTCACCACGTCGTCGTGCTTCCGGAACTCATCTACTACTTCGCCGCTCTTGCTGGATCAAGAAGGTGAGGACGTCATCAAGCTGACGTGTTCTGAATGCGGAGGTGCCATACGTTCGGTACTTGATCAGGACGGATCGTGAAGGTGTACGACTACTTCAACCACGTTGATAAACGCTTCCGCTTAGCGATCTTCAAGGGTATGAAGATGCTCTCCCCCTCTCGTAGCTATGCATCTCCTTGGATATATCTAGTGTGTGCGTAGATTTTTATTTATTTTCCATCCAAGGTTCCCCAAAAACTACCGCTTCATCAAGGAAGATACTGGAGAGAGAAGAAACATGGGAGAACAGAGGGCTGGGTGGTAGTACCGTAGTGGTAGGAGCGGTACTACAGCCTATAGGCGGTACTGCCATCACTACTACCGTGGCCACTACCGCTAGTCCTCCAGTGGTCAAGAAGGTAGCATGGTAGTGATTCAGAGATACTACCATAAAACCCAACACGAAAAGTCGAGACCACAGCTGAGAGCGGTAGTACGAGCGGTACTAGCAGCGGTACTACCGCTACCGCCAGCGGTACTACCGCTAGAAGCTTCCCACAAGTTCTTCAGCACGATAGAAGGACAACTCCAATCGAAACGGAAAGAGTGATGGGTGCAATATGAGTTTGTATGTGATGATTTCTCCCAAACCTTTCCGAAGCGGACCCCTCTTTATAGTATGGTTTTCCCTACGACTCAAGTCCCCCGATAAAAAAACGCAGGAAGGCAACCATCTTCACTTGAAACTCCGAGGGCACGAATTTTCATGAGCCATAAGCTTGATAGTCTGAAATGCTCAATGCACACGATTAGTCCTCGAACTCATTATCATCAATCACCAAAACCACTTAGGGAGAAATATGCCCTAACAATGAGGTTACTATCCAAGATGCTATTTGGCTTGTCATGCATGTAAAATGTGGTCCGATGATAACACACTACGCAAGATAGGTGATAAATACTACATGCACACTATAAATTTTAGTACACTCCTTGTTATGTTTTGAATCATTATATATTTTAGAAGGCACATAAGTTTTTTTAAGTTGTCGAGACCATTAGATATCTGGCTGATATGCTTCGAGGTAGTTTTCATTTTGTTCATGCATATACTTTGTGTTCTTGCAAAATGAAGGTGATTGTTGTAGCTAAGAACAGAGACTAGAGGGGGTGAATATTCATATGAAATTGTACATTAATTTTAAGGGTTGACATATTTTAACTTTAGACAACAAGGACTAAGATATCGTAAGAACTTAGCATGCAATATATAATGAGTAGTAAGCAACGAAAAGGTACTAATCTTGCAAGTAAGGTTGTGTTAAGGTCTAGAGAATGCAAACACTTGTGAGGTGAGCCTTTCCCCATGGGTCAGATAGTTGGCACTATCTTACGTCCAAGTCAATGGAAACTTTGAACCAAAGGGTTCCAGGATCCAAGGATCCCGATTGTGTCACCCACCGAGTGGCCCACGAAGCACAACCAACCTATTACATCATGGCTTGGCCTTAAAAAAATCACTAAAAGGCAGATCTTCACAAAATAGGGGTTTGTGTGCCTGTACAAACTCGTGTGGCCCTCGTGCATAGAACTTTATTGTCACAAGTTACTTCTAACCGTTTAGGATGTGCTCACCATCCAGGGGTAACGATCAAAATAAAGTCATTTGGAAACAGCTCCTTCAAATATTTTCGATCAAAAAATCTCTTAAGTATCCAAAGGAATCACTCTCTCACAAAGATATAAATGTGAATAGATTATTTTGAGGAGTTGTGATTCAATAAAGCGTGAGTTTTTGTTTGTCAAAGAATCAAGGGGTGCATCATGGAATCACCCAACAATTGTTTGTTCTTCGCTTGCCTTAGATATATGTTTATCTACATGGATAATGGGTCAAGTACAGTGAAGCGGGATGTACAGTGGAGTCAAAAGAATTATGAGGGTATGTGATGGATGCAACCATGAAGGGTTGTATATAGAGAGAGATTCAAAATCTTACCATTATACAACAAAGTAACATAGGTTCCAAAGGACCAGTACAAAAACGAGTGAAACTACCGAGCAGGTAAAATAAATTTGAACGGCGATAGTGGTATATATAGGTTGAGTAGAGGGGTAGAGTGAAGCGGGATGTGCAATGGAGTCAAATGAATTGTGAGGGTATGGGATGTATGCAACCATGAAGGGGTATGCAGGGGTATCTATAGAGAGAGATCCAAAATCTGACCATTACACAACAAATTAACACGGGTTCGAAAGCACCAGTACAAAACTAGTGAAACTACCGAGAAAGTAAAATAAATTTGAGCGGCGAGAATGGTTTACATAGACTAGGTGAAATACAACACTCAAAAGTACCGATGGAAAATGAACAATGGTTCTGAACAAAAAAATACAGTACTTTTTCTGGTGAAGCGGAATGCCTTCAAATTGTTTAAAAAATAGATTGCTCAGAAGTACGACACAAAATAGAGCCATTGAAAGGTTTAAGATATCTACAGCAAAGAGCTAAGTGATAGTTCAGAAGTAGCAGACCTGCACTGTGACAAAAAAGAAGCAACCCAGGACAACTTTATTTAAAGAAGCATGTGTTGAGTAGTTTTAACAAATAAAATGACTTCATCATATGGACACTTACTAAGAATGATGTGTGTTCAGTCAAATCATACTAAGATGCCCCCCCCCCCCCGCAAGAGTGGAAGTGTTTTTTTGGTTGGTTCTTAGAAATAGTATCCTTACTAAAGACAATCTTCTTACAAGAAGATGTATTTGTTATAAAAATGCCATATTGCAGAAGAAATGAATCTATCAACCATTTGTTCTTATAGTGTTATGTTGCAAAAATGCTTTGGAACATAATGAAATGTGCTTTCAGTCTGCATAAAATTGAAAAAAACTTAGTTGTGGTTGGAATATTTGCTATTTTATGGACTATTTCAAAATTGAGAAATATAATCATTTTTTGATAAAAACAAGGTGACTCATCCTTGTATTCCGTTAATATGATTACGGAACGGCTTCATGATTGAAATATTCTACAGAAAAATCCATAAAGGCAAAGAACGATGAAGTGGGGCATACGAATGGTTGAGTTGATTGCAAGTGAAGTCTTCAAGGCGACACACACTTGAAGGATAGGGGCCAATATGATTATAGCTGGAAGTCTTCATGGATATGTTCTATATCTCTCTTGCCTTTGGTTGCTGCAAAATATTTTCATTTGTTATCCCACTATAAAACACGAGGTACTGGTGGTGTGTTGTTAGAGATTTTTGGTACTTTTTAATAACCATCTCCTATAGATCTGACTTGTAGACCCCCACGACGATGGCGTCGGTGTAACGATGGGGCTATGTACGTTCCTATGGGCTGTGGCTCCCCCAACACAGAATCAACTTGTGAAGAAAAACAATTGTAAGGGCTTACATAAGAACTTTTTAAGCTTTTGGACCTCCAAACACTTGTATTTCACGTTTCGTCCCTCGGGCGATTTTGTCTAGCTCCACCACCGTGTATGTGTTTATTAGGTTTTGAAGGTCATCAGGAGTTATATCTGATATAACCCTTTTGTGGTCATTTGGGGTTGATAAGTGTAGATCTTTTTGCTTCCTTTAGATCATGCACCGTCATCCTTTATACCTTCTTGTTCTTCTAGTTCATGTAAAAAGATAGTATGTTTTCTGTTAATGGAAATTAGAGAGGTAGCTCTTTTTATATGAAAAAACAGATCTAAAAAATCACGTGTGCATCATTGGGTGCTTTAAAAATTAGTGTATATCACTCTCAACCAAAGCCCAAATAATAAAATCCATGCATGCCTCCCTCGTTGTTGTTCTTTTTAACTGTCCTCATGCGCTTTTGATACTAAGAGCAAATACAATAAGCTTTTATAAACTGACCATAAAAATTAAAATAATATTTTTCAATTGTCATGGAGGGAAGAGAATAGGAGCCCTCTATAAGATAAGAGCCAACTGCATCACGTGCTCGTAGGCACTATATGAGGGTGGGACGTGGGACATGTATCAATAAAGTAACAGATCTTTATATCTAACTATTGTACATGCCGGCTATATGCTTGGATGTAGATTTTTTTTAAATTAGTACAGACAAAAGCGCTCATATATACGCGCATACACTCACCCCTATGAATGCATACACGCATACCCTACCCTATGAGCATCTCTGAGAGACTGAACTATCATATCATCTTGAGATTTTACAAAGTCATCGTATGCGCCTCGTAGTCGACGGGAACGTCTCCTTTCACTGAACATGTATAGCCCAAAATCCTGAAATAAATAAAGGATAAATGCGAACACCATGATTTGAATCCTTTTTTCAAACAAAGAAGGTGGCTGGTTGCCGACCTTATATTTCAAAGCAGGTTGAAGCCTGATGAGGCAACAGTTACAAGCAAGACTTGTCCGGTGCACCAAGGTGCAAGGCACAAGCATTTTCAGTACAGAGGAAGAAGAAAGAGCGAAGGGGGAGAAGTTACATCAAGCGTTCACAGACTATGCAGTAATTTTTTGGCTCCAAAACTGAAAAATATCCCTAGCTCGCTATCTGTGAGCCCTGTGACTTCAGAGGTAAAGCATATCTGCGGCGTATAAATGAATGTAGGTCGCAGTCCAAACTTTGGAATTGAAGACCCTGCCATTCCTAGCGTGCCATAGGGTGATAGCACAAGCCGCGAAAGCAACGTTCCATTTGTGCTTGAAACTGAGTTGGTGCTGCGCTTGTTCTACAAAAGTTAGAATGTCAAGAGTTGAGCAAGCCAAAGTATCCAGCGCCAACTTGCCCCATAAAACAGAGGCTGAAGCACACCGTAGCATTAGGTGATGAACTGACTCAACAGCAGGGCAGGCATCGCAATGTGCAAATGGAGCAACCACAGACCATCCCTTCTTTACTATATTATATCTAGTGTTGAGACGCCCTCGGAAAGCAAGCCAAAGGAATATCCTATGCTTGAGGGGGATCAAAGAATGCTAGACCCAGGTGTCGAGAGTTGTCAAAACCCCGCGGAAGGTGAGAAGGCTGTAGAAGTATCTTGTACTAAGCTGGCAAGAGCCGAAGGAAGCGGTGCGCTTGTCTTCATGCAGTAAGTTCGGAGCAACATCTGACAACAGTTCATGCAGGGCCATCAACTCAGCCGAAGCCGTTTGGGAAAGATTAGGATGTAGCTATACGGCCCATGATCCATTGGAAAGTTGTGAGTGCACTGAGCAAGCTGGATGTATCGCGAAAGAATACAGCGTGGGGAACATCAGATATAAACGGCCCTCTCCAAGCCATTGATCCTTCCAGAAGGAGACCACTGTTCCAGATCCCAAAACACACCTAGAGGAGTTAATGACCATAGGAATGAGATCTTTGAAACCTTTCCAAATGACCGTGTCTCTGCTACTAGCACCATGAGGCAGAGTAGCCCGAAAGTAATGTGTGGCGAACCATTTATAACATGGTATGTCAGAGCCTTGTAGGACTTTGGAGACAAACTTGCACATCATAGCTTGGTTGTGAGCTTGTAACTAGCGTATACCCAAACCACCATTGATACGAGACAGTGAAACCATATCCCAAGCCACTAAACATTGGCCACCCTTAACCTTCTTCTTGCCTTAACAAAAAAAAGCACGTAGGAGACCTTCCAATTTTCCAAGAGACTCCATGGGCCAGGCAAAGCAAGACATGAAATAACTTGGAATGCCAGCAAGCACCGAGTTAATGAGTGTCAACCTTCCCCCTAAGGATAAGAAAGTAGCTAACCAGTCAGAAAGACAACGATAAACCTTGTGTATGACTGGCAGTAACATACCATGTGTGATTTTATTCAGAGAGAGAGAAGCAGACCCAGGTATGTACGCGGAAAGGACGAAACTGGGCAGCCTAGGATCTGGGCAATAGCATATGCTGTGCTCACGTCCACGGCGACAGGTACGAGAGTGCTCTTGTGGAAATTAATAGTGAGCCCAGAAAAGTTAGAGAAAGCTGTGAGGGTTGACTTGATTACTGTCGCTTGCTGCGTAGTGCCTTGAAAAAGTATCAGCGTGTCGTCTGCATATTGCAGAACCGAGAAAAAACTATCTAAACCGAGGGGGTGCAGCAAAGAGCCATCTTGGAACAATTGGCAGCACATCCTCTGAAGCACATTCGCTACAAGAATGAAGAGATACAGGGATAATGAATCCCCTTGCCGAAAACCTCTCTTTGCATAAATGGGGGTACCCAGCTCGCCATTGAGGAGGACTCTAGAACTGCCAGTTGACAAGATCGTGTGAATCCAGCTCATCCACACTCGAGGAAAACCTTTAGCTTCAAGAATTTTTCGCAAGCAGCACCAACTAACACTGTCAAAGGCTTTGTGAAAGTCAAACTTGAGAGCAATGACTGGCAGTTTTCTTTTATGGGCATATTGGATCATTTCGGCAGCCAAAGCAAAGTTTTCAATGATCGAACGGCCCCGCAAAAAGTCGGACTGAAGGGAGTGGATCAAGAGGGGAATCCAAATTTCAGCCAACATGCCAGAACCTTAGAGACCAGTTTTGGCATACTATGCACAAGAGAAATGGGTCTGAAGTCTCGTAGTGCCAGGGGCGTGTCCTTTTTAGGCATCAGAGTGATGAAAGAGGAATTGATGCCAATAAGATCAACTTCATTTCTATGGAAATCACCAAAAAACCTGAGAAGATCATCCTTTAGCAGCAGCATAATAGCTTTGTAAAACTCATTGGTAAAACCATCGGGGCCCGGACTTCTGTTATTGGGTGATCAATTGATGGCCTGCAGTATTTCTGCCCAGGAGAACTCTGCCGTAACCTCGGACAGATCAAACGGAGTATATAGAGAATTAACATCCATAGTACTCATACAAGAGGCTGGCTGACCCAAGATTGCATTAAAGTAATCTGTAGCCAAACTTAATTTCTGATCATTCGCAAAGTGCTCCACTCCATCCTGAACAAGGACTTTAACCTTGTTACGCCGTGCTTGATAATTGGCTGATGCGTGAAAGAACTGAGTGTTCTCGTCCCCAGAGACACACCATCGTACCTTGGCTCTACGCCTCCAAATCGCAGTCTGTCAGAGGATCAACTTCTCGGCCTTAGCAGCAGCAAAAGCTCTGAGCACTATTTCAACAGCAGAAAGCGACCTAATCTCTTCGACAACATTTATATAAGAAACGACATGCTTGTTGTTATCCAAAAGAACCCGCGGGCTAGGTTTCATACGGCACCAATGTCGCAAGGCAGCACGTATGTGCCTCATCTTGAAACTGATTAGAGGTGCAGAGGAACATATTTCTCGTGTACCTCTAGCCCATGCCTCGGCGATGATGTTTCGAGTTTCTTCCATCTCCAGCCAGTGATTCTCCATGCGAAACAACTTGCTTTTGACCGTGTCCGTAGAGAAGGACACAATAACAGGTGCATGATCAGACGTCATTGTAGGTATGCAAGAAGCAATTGATTGCAAAAAAGTGAGGTTCCAGGCTGCATTAACAAGCACCCGATCCAAACGAACAAGAGTAGGTTGATCTCGCTTGTTGGACCAAGTATAAAGCCGGTTGTCAATCTGAACATCATCCAAACCGTGGCCTCTGATCCATGCATTAAAATTTTCCATCATATTCAAGTTGATCTGACCTCGAGACTTCTCATGCGCATACCTATACATGTTGAAGTCACCCAGGACCACCCATGGAAGATCAGGTGATCCAGCAACAGCGGTGACTGCCTCAAAAATACTCGGTCTCTCATTATTCAGACATGGGGAAGAAACCGCCGGAAGCAGAAAGGAGCTGTTTGTTGACGTAGAGATCATTTTCAGAGTAACATGGAACTTGTGCAACGCAACCACTTGACCCAGTACCACCCCAGGATCCCAGGCTACCAAAATTCCCCGGCCGTGCCGTCAGAGAGAGTGACAGCATGCTCCTTGAGGTTAATTGGCAAGAAAGCTCATAACTTGAAGGGGGAGACAGAAGACAGCTTTGTTTCCTGCAAGCAAACAACACTAGGGCAGCAAGATATTATAGTATCACGGACCTACGAGCACTTATCATCTTCGCCGAGTCCACGGACATTCCAATTCAGAATCTTCATAATGCAGTAAAGAACAAACAACCCAGAACAACGGGACTAAAGAACATATTTAGCATGATCATGGTAATGCAGGCGGTGCAAAGCACTGAGATAAAGTCGCTGAAAGAGCAACATACATACTCTAGACTGACTGACCAACAGAACCGACCGACACTAAAGAAACACTGAACCGGACTGACTAGTTGCCAAAGATAAAGCAAGTGCAAAGGATAATTGCAAAACACTAACAAGGACAAACCCTTGACCGATACAACTACGAACAGCATTGCCCGAAGGCCAATATGAATGGCACCAGGCCTAACCATTGAAAGAATTGAAGACGCCCGCAGGAGAGCCAGGAGAAGCACTGGTAGAGGTGGAGGCATTGTCCGAAGAGATAGGGACAGCTCGGTTCTTGGCTTGTTCCAGGATGGCACTGACGTTGAGGTCTCAACACTGAGCAATCTGCTTCAGGTTGCATCGAGTAAGTGGCGACGGCGTGTTCAGCAATGGCAGCTCAAGGAGGCCAGCCACGGCCGCGGTCCTGGTCTTCTTGAGGCGACGAGAGAGGGAGCCGGATCGGCAAGATTACCCCGAGCCAGAGTCAGATCCAGCAGCCGCTGCCTTCCTGTTAGCAGCGTGCTCAACTGATCCCAAGCGCACGCCGTCATAGGCGTGCCTGATGCGTGGGCTGCACCGAGGCAAAGTGGTGAGCACCAGCGGTGGTGCCTCCTCCTCCACCTGCTGGTCAGTGCCAGGCACCCTGACCACCTCCTAGACCCCTGGAGCGACCAACTCCGGAGACTGGATCTCCGCAGCCTCCTTGAGATCGAAGGCCATGGGGACGGCCACGCCCGAGCCCAGAGTGGGAGGGGAGAAGAACTGCAGCGCGGCCTTGGGAAGGAGCTCACTCGCGAGGGGCTCGCGCGGTGACTGGCGACAACTGCAGAGGGCGGAGGCCACCTGGGGGAGCGCAGCGCAGGCCCCGTGTTGTAGATCAGTGGAGACGACTGGTGAAGGTTCACCGCACAATAGAATCTGAGGCTCGGGGCGTGGGATGCGATGGAAGGGTCTGGAACAGATGGGCTGGGCCACAAGAATCTGATGGGCTCGGTAGTGTTGCTGGGTTGGGAAGTGGGCTTCACTGGGCAGACATCTCCTGTGAAAGCAAGCACGGGCCCAATTGCACGAAGCTGCCCAACATGCACATTTGCCTTAGGCGGGTGTCTGCATTCAACAGACGGAAGCAGCGGAAGCATGCGGGAGCAGAGCCCACCATCCAGCATTTTGGGCCAGAAGTTGAAGAAGAGGGAGCGAGTGCTTTCCCACGTAAACACCCCCTTGGTGTAGTCGAAGTGTAACACCCCGGACACACCCGCCGGTGGTCGTTACTCCTGGTGGGATCTAGACTAGCCTCACAGATCAGCACCCGAGAGAAACTTCCTTGTCGGTCACCCATCCTGAAATTACTCCAAGCTAAGCATGCTTAACTTTGGAATTCTTTCTGAATGGGCTCCCGGAAAAGAAGGAATTCCTTATTGATATGAGTAGTCTATCATCCCTAATAAGGCAGGCTATCACATACACCCCCACTCAGAGGAACCTACGTCCTCGTCCGGCCATAGGAACGTTCCCTCTTTGCACAAATGTCTGTGCATCCAGTCTGATACATGTGCCATGTCGTGTGTCACGATGGGTCACAAACGTCATGAATAACATGACCGAGCACATATCCGCAAACATTCGTGTAACCGCGAGGGTCGGCTCTGATACCAACTTATAACGCCCCGGACACACCCGCCGGTGGTCGTTACTCCTGGCAGGATCTAGACTGGCCTCACAGATCAATACTAGTCTTTTCTGCGCACTTTGTCCTCACTCATGCACACCCAGGAGAAACTTCCCGGACGGTCACCCATCCTGAAATCACTCCAAGCTGAGCATGCTTAACTTTGTAGTTCTTTCCGAATGGGCTCCCAGAAAAGAAGGAATTCCTTATTGATATGAGTAGTCTATCATCCCTAATAAGCCAGGCTATCACACGAAGCATGAGAAGAAACCATCATCCATTGAAAGCAGGCGGACCGGGATCACACCCGTAGCAACCCTACTGTTGTTGAGCTCCAGCTTGAAGGTGAAACTAAGGTATTTAGTGTCGAAGGAGACTGAGACTCGCGGCATGCGCACGTCCACCACCCATAGCGACGAGTCGAGGCAGATCTGTACCTCATCCTCTTGCATGATTTGAGCCTCGGTGGGTGATGTCTACCCACGCTTCTACTCTTGTAGACTATGTTGCGCCTCCAAGCGCAGAGGTTTGTAGGACAGCAGCAATTTCCCTCAAGTGGATGACCTAAGGTTTATCGAACTCAGGGAAGTAGAGGTTGAAGATGGTCTCTCTCAAGCAACCCTGCAACTAAGATACAAGAAGTCTCTTGTGTCCCCAACACACCTAATACACTTGTTAGATGTATAGGTGCACTAGTTCGGCGAAGAGATGTTGAATGACAAGTGATATGGATGGCAAAACAAAGTAATATAAATCTGTAATAAAAAGTGCAGCAAGCAAACAAGTGGTAAACGTGAGCACAAATGGTATTGCAATGGTGGAAACAAGGCCTAGGCTTCATACTTTCACTAGTGGCAACTCCCAACAACATTAACATAATCGAATCACATGATATTTCCCATAAAACATGCAAAGGGGACGCACTCGGAGGTCATTCCTTCGTGGTCAAGAGAGGACGAGAATTATGTAGGGCTACAAAAGCACACCTCAAAGTTCGTAGTTCTCAATCTAAGGATTTCCGAATGTCACCGCAGCCATCCAAAGAGAGTCCCACAATCACCACAACATATCTAAAGGATAGTCAAAGACAAGCACCAAGAGACTCTCAATCTTCAATCAACACACAAGAGAGGAAATCACTCATGAAAATATTGTTCTAATCCATGTCCAATAGACCGTTGTCACCTTGGTCTCGGGGATTATACTAGATAAAGACAAGTGAGTACATCAATCCAATACATAGAGGAAGGGGAAATATCATGGGATCACCCTACATTAACATAGCCTATGATCACAACGAAGATCACATCATGGGAGAGAGAATTGACCACATAGCTACTGGTAAGAACCTCAGCCCCGAGGAGGAACTACTCCCGCATCATGGAGGGAGGAAGCAACGTCAATGGAGATGAATCCGGGGGCACTTCCCCGTCCCGGCAGGGTGCCGGCATAGGCATTCTGGTCCCCCGAAGCATGATGGAGATGGCGGCGGAGATCGGAATCGTGTCTGGAGAAAAGGGGTCTGGAATCAGGGTTTCCGCGACACGGTGTAAATATATGCCAAAGGGGGGCATCAGAGGGGGTCAGGGGTGCCCAGGCGCCCCCCCGTCGCGGCCAGGGGGGCCGCGTGGGCAGGCCGCCTGGAGCCCCTGTGGGTCCCCTCCGGCCCTACTTTGGCCACATGAAAGCTTCCGGAACACTGATTTTTTATATAATTTTTCTGGATTTTTTCTGGCAGTTCTCGTAATGTGAAAACCTGAAATACAAAAACAGCCGAAAACAGAAACTGGCACTGGGGTGCACTGAGTTAATAGGTTAGTCCAAATATGATGAAAAGTGTATGGAAGTGTATAAATAACATAGAAATATCACCCAAAAGAGGCATGGAGCAAGCAGAAATTATAGATACATTTTGGACATATCAACATCCCCAAGCTTAATTCCTGCTCGTCCTCGATAGGTAAATGATAACAAGAATAATTTCTGTGGTGACATGCTATTAACCATATAGGACTTTTTCATAGTCATATGACAAAAGCTTACTGAGACAATGAATCTATAGTAATTAAGTTGCCTCATGAGAAAATCACAAAGAACTGAAAGTTTTACAATATGATATTGAAACATCAAATAGATTTGTAATGAACATGATGTGCAAATATGATAAAGTGATATCTAGCTTGCCCCCTTTAGTGAAGCAAAACATAAATGCAGGGGCACCTCCAAGGTTTAAGTGATGACTAGATACAATGATTTCAAAATAAACGATATCACAATCATGCAAAAGACAATGCTACTTTGGGACAATGCACATTACACTCGGAATGGCAATCATGCTCTCAGTAGTTGGTGCTTTTAAAAGAAGGTGGAGACTCTCGAACCGTGGCTTTTGTTGGCAAGGTTGAAAACCCGTAGTCGGAAACAAAGACAAAACATGTACCAGAGCTCTTGGTTTTAAAACAGAGGTAATAATTTTTTTTAGATCATGCATGTTTCGTCAACGAATGCTAGCAGACAACTCAATCACTTCTTGAGATGGACAAGTTTCGAGGACCGGCTCCCGAATGACGACAATCACATCCTCTTAATCTCCTTTGTTTATCACTACCAAAGTTTTCTGATTTCTCATGAACAAAGCGTGAAGGAGGGTTTGTTTGTTATATTATCTTTTTGAGCCGGGCGCACTCAATGCCAGTTCCTTCTCGTATTATGGGTTTGCACATTATACATGCAATCCTGGGGTGAAGCTTGTCCAACTTAAAAAGATCATGAATTAACTACTACTTCCTCATGAACTTAAAATAGAGGCGCAAAATAGGAATGCTTTTTCTTTGAATAATTTCGAGATGGTACATGCAAGTCTCCGTTAGGAATGGCAGGTAAATACCATGTAGGAAGATATGGTGGACTCATATGGCATAACTGGATTAAAAGGATGTGGATGCACAAGCATTCAGTCCGCTTAGTACAGGCAAAGGTTAGCAAAAGACTGGGAGCGACCAACTAAGAGAGCAATGACGGTCATAATCATGCAGAGCGACAAAGCAACATTGAATCAAGCATGAAAGTTATATCGCTACTCAGAAACAAAAGATCATCAAGGCTTGACAGACTTTCTTTACAGTCTTAAATATGCGTGAGCATACGCCAAGTCAATCAAAATAAATTCTTTGAAGGAAGATATTACTAAACCATACCACATCATAGGCAAACAAATCATGTTGGTACTCCAATAACACATTGGGAACCCCCCAGCTATTTGAGACTAACCATAAGAAAACATGAACTACTAAGCGCCATTATGCACGTAGCATCTTTATCATAGACATATCAACCAATGCAACGGAAGCAAACTCTCTTAATAAGATAAACATGATAACTAAAGAGAGTTCAAGCAACCAACAAAACAAAAGCTCTTTAAAAAGATAAGCATGAAAGTTAAGAGCTAAGCATGATAGTAGCTATTAAAAGACAAAGAACACACACAGCAAAGATAGACGTGCAAATTCTATGTTATGTTCTAGGTAGAAGTGGAGCGTGTTTCTCTCCCACATAAAGAAAGCTGAGTTCCGACTCGTTATGAAAATCTAAAGAAAACTAAAAGGAAAACTAAAACAAGACGATCCAAGCATAGCACGTAACACATGAAGTGATTAAGATATAGTGGAACGAAGGACGAACTGATAATGTTGATGGAGAAGGGGATGCACGGGGGCATCCCCAAGCTTAGATGCTTGAGTCTCCTTGAATATTTCTTGGGGGTGCATGGGGGCATCCCCAAGCTTGAGCGTTTGACACTCCTGAATCTTTTTATCATCTTCCCTCGCACACTTGAAAACTCCCTTCATACATAACTCATCATAATCTGATTAGCGAGGTTAGTACCCATAATAAAATAATTGGTCCTTGCTGTAAATAAAGATATTCTTGAAGTTCTACTGCTTCTCAAGATTGCCAAAAGGTTTTTGCAAAGAAAAAGCAAGCTCTAGGTTTGCAAAATGAAGGAAAGGCAAAACAGGACAGAATCTATGAAAAACAGAACAGCAGGTAGTAAATGATTTTTCCGGGGCACTTCTGCAACTCTAATCAAAAAACTCAAGACATACGTACGAAAGAAAATTATATAGAGCACGCTGTCGAAAAAATTCAGACCAAAAAGATGATCTGGTGATTTTATACCAATTTTTCTATCCAAGGACAGAATCTGTTTCCTGGACAGCACCTCACAACTTTTGAACTTTCTTGCAATCAGAGGCTAAACTTGGCACAAAGCTGAAAAATAAAGATACAATGATGTTGCTACAGTAGTAACAAACATCAAGACCACTAAAACTGAAAGTAAACATAACAAGGGTTGTCTCCCTAGAGCTCTTTCTTTATAGCCATAAAGATAGGCTTAAGACTTTAATGATGCTTTCGTAGGAATAAGAGCTGAAGAACAAAAGAGAGCATCAAGAAGCAAATACCAAACACATTTAAGCCTAACATGCTTCCTATGCATAGGAATATTGCAATAGAATAATTCATTGAAGCACAAAGCAACTAGCATAGGAAGGCAAAACAAGCATAACTTCAAAATATTCACCATAAAGAGAGGAAACTTCTTATTATTAAGATATTTAGAACCAAGTCTCCCTCTCTCATTATAAATTTCAGTGGCATCATGGATGAACTCAACAATATAAGCATCACATAAAGCATTGTTACCATGATCCATATGCAAAAAGGTACTCTTACTCTCCACATAAGCATAATCTTTCTCATTGGTAATAGTGGGAGTAGGACTATCATAAACAACTTGAACACTATAGATTAATTGTGTATTAGGAGGGTGGTGTTCAACAAGGGAGTAATTCCCTCCATGATTATGACAAGTTTCATAAGGATAATTTCTCCTTATGTCATAGGTACCTTTATAATCACTATAGGTTGGAGTTATGACATCATCATAGTAGAGAAGAGCATTATCATTGCTAGCAACTATATTTATAATCATGTTGTCTTTATTCTTACTAGCAAAAGAATTATCAATTATCACATCACTAGTGGGTAAAGGGTTTGCAATCCTATCATCCCCAAGCTTAGAGCTTCCCATATCATCACTTTCAGAGTTGGTACCAAAAAGATTTTCAAGATCATAAGTAGCATTATTATCATTTTCCCAATCACAATAAGTAACATGCATATCATAATCAAAATCATCTTCAATAGTTCCTACGGACGTATCATCAAGATGATAATTAAGGCAATAAACTTCACCTTCTTCTTTAAACTTACAACCGTTAGGATAAAAGTTGATGGGAGGAATATGCTCAGGCCAGGTTGATACCCATTCTTCTTCTTTCTTGCTCCTCTTCCTCCTCCTCTTCTTTTTCTTCTTCTTAACCTTAGGAGGGAGTGGTTGGAGATGAAGCTTCTCCACATATCCTGGTTTATCATTAGAAACAATAGGGGAAACTTGGGAGAAACTCTCCTTTTTATTAGCAAAAATATAAGAGACATTTTTATACTTTGGCAAAGTTCCCTCCTTTCTAATCTTACTTATGTAATCATTTTCATGGCAATTAACAACACAATAGAGATGGCAATTTTGCAAAGTGTTTTTTATTCCTATGGCATTAACATCTAGCCAAGAAGTCTTTTCTGATAACTCTTCACACATCAAAAATAACATAAGCTCATCATAAAGATCAGAGGTGATCATGTTATCACACAACCGGTTAACAGTTTGTAACGCCCCGGACACACCCGCCGGTGGTCGTTACTCCTGGCGGGATCTAGACTGGCCTCACATATCAATACTAGTCTTTTCTGCGCACTTTGTCCTCACTCGTGCGCACCCGGGAGCAACTTGCCGGTCGGTCACCCATCCTGAAACTACTCCAAGCTGAGCACGCTTAACTTTGGAGTTCTATCCGAATGGGCTCCCGGAAAAGAAGGAATTCCTTATTGATATGAGTAGTCTATCATCCCTAATAAGCCAGGCCATCACATATACCCTCACTCAGAGGAACCGACGTCCTCGTCGGGCCACAGGAACGTTCCTTCTTGGCACAACCGTCTGTGCTTCCAGGACAACACATGTGCCATGCCGTGTGCCACGACGGGTCACAAACGTCATGCACAACATGACTGCAAACTGTCCGCAAACATCCGTGTAACCGCGAGAACCTGGCTCTGATACCAACTTGTAACGCCCCGGACACACCCGCCGGTGGTCGTTACTCCTGGCGGGATCTAGACTGGCCTCACATATCAATACTAGTCTTTTCTGCGCACTTTGTCCTCACTCGTGCGCACCCGGGAGCAACTTCCCGGTCGGTCACCCATCCTGAAACTACTCCAAGCTGAGCACGCTTAACTTTGGAGTTCTATCCGAATGGGCTCCCGAAAAAGAAGGAATTCCTTATTGATATGAGTAGTCTATCATCCCTAATAAGCCAGGCCATCACACAGTTATGTTTTGAAAGTTCATGCATTGAAAATTAAAGTGACCCTCTATACGGCAAAGTTCACAAGTAAAAGGATAAAGGTCACATAATTCTCTAGCAATTTCATTTAAATCTCTGACCCAAGTGATTGTTCTTTCATGCTTATGTTGCTTACAATACTTCTCTTCTTCAATCATAGGCCTTTCACAAGGTCTATCCACTCCACAAAAATTAACATGCTTATATAAAACTTCATTTTTAGGAATTGGATCATGCATGTTGCAATCATCATGAACAATTTCATTTTCTTTGCAAATCTCTTTAAAAGGTTTATGATGCTTGTTCCAATCCTCCTTAGGCATATTAAGATGTGAAGCAAAAGATTTGAGGAAATCAACAAGGAGTTGAGAATCAAGCCCAAACTTAGCACTAAACTTATTAAAACTTGTAGTTTCAACAAAGGACTTAATGCAATCATACTCGTAAATTATACCTGACTCTTTACCTTTGTCGATCTCCCAATCTTCAGTGTTGCGTTGAATTCTTTCAAGGAGTTCCCATTTACCATCAATCTTTTTGTTTGTGAAAGAACCCATAGAGGAAGCGTCGAGCAAATCTTTATCCTGTCGAAAAAGCCTCGCATAGAAATTAGTAATAATCATATCTTTGGGGAGCCCATGGTTAGGACATTTTAGCATTAACGTTTTCAGTCTCCCCCAAGCTTGAGCTATGCTCTCTCCGTCATGAGGATAGAAATTATAAACATAATTCCTATTCTCATGGACTTCATGAAGAGGATAAAACTTGGAGTAAAAGAGAGACTGGATCTCTTCCCAATCCAGCAGGTGAGAGTCATCTAGTAGCCTATACCATTCCAATGCTTTTCCTTTCAGTGACAAGGCAAATAATTTCCTCATGACAAACTCCTTTGATACACCTGCAAGCTTAAATAATGAACATAGTTGTGACAGATATAGCAAGTGTTCACCGGGATGTTTGTCTCCTGCATAACGATTAGCCAAAACATAATCGATAATACCAGCTGGTATTTTATAGGGCACAATTTCAGTAGGGGGAGGAGCAACCACCACAGGTGTGGGGCGTCTTCCCGCAAGCAACGATCCAATAGCACGGTTTTCCATAAACATAACTAGTGAAATAAAAACAAGAAACAAAAAGATTTAATTGCAAGATCTAAAGATATACCTTCAAGCGCTCACCTCCCCGGCAACGGCACCAGAAATAGCTTGATGTCTACGCACGCTTCTACTCTTGAAGACTATGTTGGGCCTCCAAGCGCAGAGGTTTGTAGGACAGCAGCAATTTCCCTCAAGTGGATGACCTAAGGTTTATCGAACTCAGGGAAGTAGAGGTTGAAGATGGTCTCTCTCAAGCAACCCTGCAACTAAGATACAAGAAGTCTCTTGTGTCCCCAACACACCTAATACACTTGTTAGATGTATAGGTGCACTAGTTCGGCGAAGAGATGTTAAATGACAAGTGATATGGATGGCAAAACAAAGTAATATAAATCTGTAATAAAAAGTGCAGCAAGCAAACAAGTGGTAAACGTGAGCACAAATGGTATTGCAATGGTGGAAACAAGGCCTAGGCTTCATACTTTCACTAGTGGCAACTCCCAACAACATTAACATAATCGAATCACATGATATTTCCCATAAAATATGCAAAGGGGACGCACTCGGAGGTCATTCCTTCGTGGTCAAGAGAGGACGAGAATTATGTAGGGCTACAAAAGCACACCTCAAAGTTCGTAGTTCTCAATCTAAGGATTTCCCAATGTCACCGCGTCCATCCAAAGAGAGTCCCACAATCACCACAACATATCTAAAGGATAGTCAAAGACAAGCACCAAGAGACTCTCAATCTTCAATCAACACACAAGAGAGGAAATCACTCATGAAAATATTGTTCTAATCCATGTCCAATAGACCGCTGTCACCTTGGTCTCGGGGATTATACTAGATAAAGACAAGTGAGTACATCTATCCAATACATAGAGGAAGGGGAAATATCATGGGATCACCCTAGATTAACATAGCCTATGATCACAACGAAGATCACATCATGGGAGAGAGAATTGACCACATAGCTACTGGTAAGAACCTCAGCCCCGAGGAGGAACTACTCCCGCATCATGGAGGGAGGAAGCAACGTCGATGGAGATGAATCCGGGGGCACTTCCCCGTCCCGGCAGGGTGCCGGCGTAGGAATTCTGGTCCCCCGAAGCTTGATGGAGATGGCGGCGGAGATCGGAATCGCGTCTGGAGAAAAGGGGTCTGGAATCAGGGTTTCCGCGACACGGTGTAAATATATGCCAAAGTGGGGCATCAGAGGGGGTCAGGGGTGCCCATGCGCCCCCCCCCCCCCCCGGCGCGGCCAGGGGGGCCGCGTGGGCAGGCCGCCTGGAGCCCCTGTGGGTCCCCTCCGGCCCTACTTTGGCCGCATGGAAGCTTCCGGAACGCTGATTTTTTATATAAGTTTTTCTGGATTTTTTCTGGCAGTTCTCGTAATGTGAAAACCTGAAATACAAAAACAGCCGAAAACAGAAACTGGCACTGGGGTGCACTGAGTTAATAGGTTAGTCCAAATATGATCAAAAGTGTATGGAAGTGTATAAATAACATAGCAATATCACCCAAAAGAGGCATGGAGCAAGCAGAAATTATAGATATGTTTTGGACGTATCAGTGGGCAGGGAAAAAGCGGCGCCTCTAATGAGCTTGGGTATAGCCGCCAGCTTGAGCATGGCCAGAAAGTCACTCGGCGAAGCCGTCTCCGGATGCTGGAAAGCATGGAAAGTGCAGTCCGCCATGCCCTCCCTACCATCCACATGCCCGCGGGCCGAAGAGGACCCAGGATGAGTGTGACCCCAATGAGGCGCGGGAGGGGCAGGAGGGCGGGGGTCGATGGCGTCCCCGTCATGCCGGGCGGGCGGGTGCAGCATGACTGTGGGAGCACCGAGGGAGCGGGCCACGTCCCAGATTTCGTTGATGATGACGTCGGCGTAGATGTCGTTGCCGTCAACGCGGTGGAAAGTGCTATTGTTGGATTTAGGGTTCCGGCAAAACCCTTAAGGTTCGAACTCTGGGGTGCGCACGAAGATCTCTCCTTCCGCCCTAGCCCTTCTACTCGACAGTTCTTGGCCTAGCTCGTCAGATCCAATGAACAAGAGACACAAGATTTATACTGGTTTGGGCCACCGTTGTGGTGTAACAACCTAATCCAGTGTGTGTGGTGGATTGCCTTGTAGGCAGAGGAAGAACTAGTACATGGATGAACTGCCTCCTGGGGAGAGGTGTTCTTGAGCTCGGGTGAGCTTGAGGTGTGTGGCCTTCTATCTGATCAACTCGAGATGAGATCTACTCTGTCCTTGTTGAGATGATCCCAGTGGAGGTGGCTAGTCCTATTTATAGTGGCCAGGGTTCTCTTCCCAAATATTGAGCAGGAAGGATTCCCACAACGGCCAAATTTGAGGCGAAACGGCTAGTACAAGCTATACTGACAAAAGGTGGTCTTTGTTGCCAAAGGCTCTGGTGGTGACGGCGCCGTGGGCTCCGCTATGACCTCCGTCCTGCCGTCCTGTTGGTCTTGGTCTTGTTCCACTAATATGGAAATGTTTGCCTGACGCCTCGGGACTCCGCGCCTGCACCTGCTCCTTTAGCACCGAAGAGGAAACTGGCGCTCTACGCCCGCTGGCGCCCGCCTGGCTTTAGTCGTTACTGCTCACGTCATGAGGACCTCGTGAGGTGCCCCATGCCTTGATATCTTCGATCCTCACGAGCCGGCCTGGCGAGGCCGCCCGAGGGGATGTCCTGTGTCGTCCGCCTCGCGAGGCTTGGCCCCCTGCGAGGGTCTTGAGTGTTGTTGAAGAAGTTGGGCCACACTAGGCCGCCTTGCGAGCCACGTTGGGCCGCAGGCAGGCAAGTCTAGGTACACCCATTCCCAGAGCACCGACAGTAGCCCCTAGGCCCAAGGTGCGTTCGGGCTTGGCTTCGCGGCGAAGACAAGGGCCAAGTGCGGAGCGCCATGGGCCCCAAAGCCTGCGATCCTGACTGACACGTGGCGATTGACGGGACGTGGGCGTCTCCACTTCCCCATATAGCCTCGATTTTCGCCTGGCCGGCGGCCACTGTTAACTGCTCGATTGTGCCTCCTCTGTCAGCGGCGCGCCCGACGGTTTCCTTCATCTCTTGAACCTTCTTCCCCGGACAGATCCAACACCAAATCCCTCTGCCGCCATGGCTTCTGGTAGAGAAGGTGGAGAGGGAGCGGGGCCTAGTACCTCGGCCTCTCCGCTGCCCACCTTCATGCCTGCCACCGAGCGGTGGGTGGTGATAAATGGAGAGATGATGGAGAAGGTGCGCCCGGCGCTCGCCGCCGCCTCCAACGAGTGGGGGGCGATGGTGGCCTGGCCTGCTTCGCGAACCGCGATTGACAGGTCCGCCACCAAGGTCCCCCTTCATCTTCATGCCCTTTGGGCTGGCCTTATCCCTCCCTTCTCCAACTTCTTCAATGCGGTGCTGTCCCATTATCAAATCAGCACGCTGCATCTTGACCCTCAGTCCATCATTCTCCTCGCCGTTTTCGCCTTCGTCTGCGAGGCCGTGGTGGGCATTGCTCCCTCCGTAGCATTGTTTCGCCACTTCTTCTCGCTCCATCTGACGGACGCGCTCCAATGCTCTGGGTGCGTTTCCTTCCAGAACATTGTGGCGACGGCCAACGCGGGCATAGATTTCGACCTTGAGCCGGTCGTTGGTGGCTTTAGGAAGCAGTGGGTGTTCGTCGATGACGGGGTGCGCAGCCCTCTGCTGCTCCCGCCCCGGAGCCCGGCCACTCCGAGCTCTGGCTGGGGCCATGTAAGGCTTGCTAGCCCGAAGCTAGTTCCTGTTTGGTTCCGGCTCGCCAGGCTACGGAGGCTTGGCGTGACGGCGCCGATGGTGGTGAGTGAGTTCATCCGATGCCGCGTCACCCCACTCCAGTGCCATTCTCGGCCGATGTGGGCCTTCTTCGGTCACGGGCACCGTATGAAGCTTCGAGCGCCTGCTCTTCCTCCCGAGGCATGACGCATAGTGCTCAAGATCCTGACAGGTGATTCATCACCGGCATGCCTACCGCAGGAGGGTTGTCTCTTGTATTGCTGCTCGAACAAGATGGAGTTCGTGAGGCAGATGCCCGCTTTCGATGAATGGGGGCTCCGCCCGCCCGTGCTCGCTGGGTCTCACGAGAACCAAGTCTGCATAGCTCCCTCGCCTATGGCTTCCGAGGCGGTTGCCCCGGAGGTGGGTGCTGGGGGAGAACCATTGACGAGTGCTGGTGGCACTGTTGCCTCTGCTCCGACGCCTACTAACGTTCCTGAAGTGCCGCCCTCCAGAGTTCAAGGGAGTCGCCCCGAAGGAGTGGTTGGGGTGCAGGTGCCACCGGATGCTCCTGAGGCCGAAGCCCCCGTGGGCCCTTCGCATCGTCTTGAGGGGGGTACTAGTGCCCTGGGAGGCGCCTCGGTTGCGCCCGACGTTGCCGACCGCTTCCAGGGCTTAGACCGGCTCCGGCCGAATTTTGAAGTTCTCCGCAAGAGAGGGAGGATCCCTGGCGATGGCGACGCTGCCCCCCGACCGCTGAAGCTGAGGGGTCTCATTGCCATGAAAGAGTGAGTAACTTGCTTTTTTGACCTCTTGTGTGTTGCCTTCCTTCTTGACTGTGATTCCTTAGGGTCTCGCCTGCCAAGACTGCGACGCCCACTGTGGAGCGGGCCCCTGCGGCCCCGAGCCTCTCGCCCGCTCAGGGTGCCCCTGGGCGATGCGGTTCCTTGGCCGTGAGGCTGCCCTCGAGGCCGAGCGCACCAGCCTGGCGCCTCGACCCCGCATTCTCGTCGTTCCTTCGCCACGACCCTGCCTGGGGGCTCGGGAGTGTGCCAAGGGCTCCCCCTTGGTTCTGGACCACGCTGGGGCCACTTTAGCCCTAGTGTCCTCTTCAAGAGGCGGGCCCCAGCCCTTCCGGGCCCCGGCTGAGCCCCAAGGGATGCCTGGGGCAAAGGAGTCACTGGCTCCACCTCCAGGGGGAGACGGGTCTCCTCGGACTTCTTCAACTGCTCCTGGTGCCGAGGATGACCCTGGTCTCCTACTCGAGTCGGTGCGCAGGCGTGGGGCTGCCCACCGCGAGCTTCTCCGAGAGGCGGCGGACGCGCTGGGCCGGCTTGGGAAGGAGCTTGAAGGGGCTGATGCTTGTCTTGAGGCTGAAGATCTTCAACTGTGCCCGAGCATGAGAGCGCTAGCGCGAAGGCAGATGCGTCCCTCGCCGCCTCGTGAGAGGCCTGTGCCCGAGCTATGGAAGAGACCCGGGAAGCTGATGCCTGTCATGAGGCCTCGGAGAGGCGCCTCCTGGAGCTCCAGGCCTTAAATGCCGACTTGGAATACCGCGCTGAGGTGCGTAGGGCAGCCCTGGCGTCGATGCGGGGGGCTCCCCCTAATGACGCGGAGGTCTTGAGGCACGAGGAGGCGCTGATATTGGAGGCCACGGAGGGCAGCCTGGAGCTGGAGCGACTGGAGGCGAGGGAGCGCCACATGACTCTGGCTGAGGACGGCGTCTCCGCTCGTGAGTCCATGGTTCAAGAGGAAATCGACTCGAGGGTGGCAAAGGTCCACGTGGACCTTGCTGAGGGGTATAACTTGAAGTTGGAGTTCCAGCGAGCGGAGGCCGACGGGAGGACTGCCGCCCTCAGGACGAGGCTGAGGGAGGCAGAGCTACGCGAGGGGGCCGCTGCCGCCGCCCAGTCTTCCACCCAGGCCCAATTGGCCTCCGCGCAGGCAGAGCTGGCCTTGCTTCGAAGACATGTTGATGAGGCCACCGCCCTTGCACGACAATGCGAGGATGAGGTCGACCACCGACTCGTGCTGCAGCATGAGCATGGCCCCATGCTCCGGACCCTTCGGTCGAGGGCGAACCGGGTGCTGGGAACTATCTCCGAGGAGAACACCCATGACCCCCACATGGAGGACTACGCCGGTCACCTTGTTTCCTTCACCGAAATCGTGACGCGCCTGGAGAACCGAGCCGTGAAGGACCGCCATCTTGTTGAGGAGAAAAGTCGTGGCCTCCTGGGTCGCGCGTTCTGGATGGTCTTCAGCCACCTCCAGAACATTGATCCTGATTTTTACTTTGGTGCTGCCATCGCCCCCGTGCCCGGAGCTGTCCAAGACAACTTGGCGTATTGGGTGGATGACCACGTGGATGCCCTAGTCCAAGCCTTCGCCACCGATGATGATGATGCCGTAGTCTTGACGGATGAAGGGGGCGCAGTTGAAGATGTCGTAGATGTGTCCAGTGATAGCATTGGTGGCGCGTACGAGGGTGGCTAGGGCGGCTCCGCGAGTGATATGTCCGATTGAGCTCGTATTCTTCTGACCTGTTCCTGCACGTGTAAACTTACAAAGGGCCCCGTGGGGTATGAGAGCATTTTGACGGGGGGAGCCCCTATGCGTGTAAACCAGTATTCCACTTTCTTCCTTTTTTGTTTGGTGATTGAACCCGAACCTGCGGCGAGTGCCCTCAAGCCATTCTGACTGTTGTGGTACCTAATCTAGATCTTCCCCGCCTTCATGAGGGTTGTGAGGCCGTTGGACCGCCTTTCTCCTGAGATGGTCAGCTGTCGCTCCGCGCTGTAGGCCTCCTGAGCAGTGCTTGGCCCTTCTCCGGGGAACAGGACCAGTGGTGTTCCGCTGGCCTCGGTAGGATGCCTACATGGCATGATTGCGGCGCGTAGGCTATTGCCCCGGGAGGGACGTGCCGAGGTTGCAGCGGCTTTCCAAGCGGGTTTGGCCCCCGGGCCTGAGGGCCCGGAGTAAGATTTTTGAGACGGCCAGCAGTGGCAAAATCCGGCAGAAATCAAAGAGAACTTCCCCACATTTTGGCAATAAGCGAGACTTCAAATTCAACTCGAAAGACACGGCGAATCCAATTACAAAAAGGAAGGCGAGGAAAGCAAATAGCCGCGTCCGGCTCCTATCTAGTCTTCAGTCTTCTCACCAGCGCAGAGCTAAGTGCTGCCACTAGGACGTGGGAGGGAGCCCCCGAGGCTCGAGGGCGGCTCTCCGGAGACTGCAGGGCGTGTACAACCCCACTCATTATTATGTGAGAGTGTCACGGGCGGAGATCTTCACAGGCTTGAGCCTTACTTCATATCGCCAGACGAGGGCCCAGCCTTGTGCCACCCTCGACCTCTGTTGGGGCGACCGGAAACCAAGACAGGACCAAGGAGGCCGAAAGGCGACGGCAGTGGTGCCCTCGGCGACCACGGGCCCTCTGACGGGGGGGAGCTTGATGAGGCTCACCCTGATACGTCTCCAATGTATCTACTTTTCCAAACACTTTTGCCCTTGTTTTGGACTCCAACTTGCATGATTTGAATGGAACTAACCCGGACGGACGTTGTTTTCAGCAGAATTGCCATGGTATTGTTTTTGTGAAGAAATAAAAAGTTCTCGAAATGAACTGGAAATTTACGTACAATTATTTTGGAAAATATAAAAAATACATGTGGGAAGATCCAGTCCAGGGGGCCCACACCCTATCCATGAGGGTGGGGGGCGCGCCCCCTCCCCTAGGGCGCGCCCCCCTGCCTCGTGGGCCCCCTGATGCTCCACCGACGTATCTCCAGATCCCATATATTCACTTTCGGGGAGAAAAAATCAGAGAGGAAAAATAATCGCATTTTACGATACGGAGCCGCCGCCAAGCCCTAATCTCTCTCGGGAGGGTTGATCTGGAGTCCGTTCGGGGCTCCGGAGAGTGGAGATCGTCGCCATCGTCATCATCAACCTTCCTCCATCACCAATTCCATGATGCTCACCGCCGTGCGTGAGTAATTCCCTCGTAGGCTTGCTGGACGGTGATGGGTTGGATGAGATCTATCATGTAATCGAGTTAGTTTTGTTAGGGTTTGATCCCTAGTATCCACTATGTTCTGAGATTGATGTTGCTATGACTTTGCTATGCTTAATGCTTGTCGCTAGGGCCCGAGTGCCATGATTTCAGATCAGAACCTATTATGTTTTCATGAATATATGTGTGTTCTTGATCCTATCTTGCAAATCTATAGTCACCTACTATGTGTTATGACCCGGCAACCCCGAAGTGACAATAATCGGGACCACTCCCGGTGATGACTGTTGTTTGGGGAGTTCATGTATTCACTATGTGTTAATGCTTTGGTCCGGTACTCTATTAAAAGGAGGCCTTAATATCCCTTACTTTCCAATGGGACCCCGCTGCCACGGGAGGGTAGGACAAAAGATGTCATGCAAGTTCTTTTCCATAAGCACGTATGACTATATTCGGAATACATGCCTACATTACATTGATGAACTGGAGCTAGTTCTGTATCACTCTAGGTTATAACTTCTAAATGATGAATTACATCTGACATAATTTCCCATCACCGATCCAATGTGTATGAGCTTTCCACATATTGCTTGTTGCTTATTTACTTTTTCGCTACTACTATTATAAAAACTACAAAAACACCACTGTTACTTATATTGCCGCAACCGCTATCTCCATATTACTTTGCTACTAAACTATCTTGCTGCAGATACTAAGTTTCCAGGTGTGGTTGAATTGACAACTCAGCTGCTAATACTTAAGAATATTCTTTGGCTCCCCTTGTGTCGAATCAACAAATTTGGGTTGAATACTTTACCCTCGAAAACTGATGCGATCCCCTACACTTGTGGGTTATCAAGACTATTTTCTGGCGCCGTTGCCGGGGAGCATAGCTCTATTCTGTAAGTCACTTGGGATTTATATTTGTTGATAACTATGAAGAATCTGAAGGACTCAAAAACCAAGATCTATCCCTCAACTATGAGGGGAGGTAAGGAATTGCCATGTAGCTCTACACTTGACTCACCATCTGTTATGGGTAAATTTGCGACACCTACTCCTGCTATTGAATCTGATATGTTGTATGTTCTTGATGATGCCACTTCTGCTATGTATGATGAAACTACTTATATGCTTGATAATACTGTGCCACTAGGTGAATTTCTAGATGAACAAATTGCTAAGGTTAGGGAGAATGCAAATATTTAAACTGATAATATTTATGAAAGTGATGATGAAGCTTCCCCTAATAGATATGAAGTGCCTGTTGTTCCTGAGGGTTATGTTATGGATGAAAAAACTGCTAGAGACTTTCTTGCTTGCAACGATAGATATGATCTTAAGAAATTATTAGCTAAATTGAAAGAAAAGTCCTTGAATGCTAGAATGAAACATGACCCTGCTTTTGCTACTTCACCTATCTGTGTTACTTATAAGGATTATGATTTCTCTGTTGATCCTGAGTTAATTACTTTGGTTGAATATGATCCTTTCCATGGCTATGAGTCTAAAATTGTTGTGGCACATCTTACTAAGTTGAATGATATATCCACCCTGTTTACCAACGGATAAAAGATTCGCTACTACTATATCCTTAAGTTATTTCCTTTCTCGTTAAAGGGTGATGCTAAGACTTGGTTTAATTCTCTTGATCCTGGTTGTGTGCGTAGTCCCCAGGATATGATGTATTACTTCTCTGCTAAATATTTTCCCGCTCATAAGAAACAAGCTGCCTTACAGGAAATATATAACTTTGTGCAAATTGAAGAAGAGAGTCTCCCACAAGCTTGGGGGAGGCTTCTCCAATTACTTAATGCTTTGCCTGATCATCCTCTTGAGAGGAATGATATACTTGATGTCTTTTATAATGGACTAACCGATGCTTCCAGAGACCACCTGGATAGTTGTGTTGGTTGTGTTTTCAGGGAAAGAACAGTTGATCAAGCTGAATTACTATTAAATAATATGCTAGCCAATGAAAATAATTGGACACTTCCAGAACCAGCCCCTAAGCCAACTCCAAAGAAAATAGGTGATCTATTTCTCAGTCCTGAAGATATGCAAGAGGCAAAGAAATCTATGAAAGAAAAATGTATTAAGGCTGAAGATGTTAAGAATTTACCACCTATTGAAGAAACACATGGTCTTGATAACCCGACACAGGTAGTAAAGGTAAATTATCTGTATAGATTTGATGAAGGTGCTATTCCTCGTTATAAGTCTGCTAGCCAGTAGGCCTATATTTCAGTAGGTCGAATCAACAAATTTGGGTTGAATACTTTACCCTCGAAAACTGTTGCAATCCCCTACACTTGTGGGTTATCACACCCCGACAGAGGACCTACTTTCGCATACTTCCCTGCTCCTCGCACCGTTGGGGAGGCCGCGGCTCTAGGCCTTCTACGCGCAGCCCCCAGCATTCCGCTCCGGTCGAGGGTGAGGCGGTCGCTCTGGGGTCGTCTACCATCGTCGTGGTTTGATTCACCTGCAGTCCATGGTTAGCGTACGCCTGCTGCTAGGATACTTTTGGTGCTCTATCGTCGTTGCTGAAGGGGTCCACGGCGTCCCCAGGTGACCCACGCTAATCTTCTTCCTCGTGAGCCTCGCCGTTCCAACCTGGCCCGTGGAAAGCATTGGGGCCCTCTCCGAACACATACGCTAAGTCCAGCATGCGGGGCACGTAGGCGTCATCTGTAGCCCCACCAGGGACGCAGCCCCCGTGCCCCACGCCTTGACCCCCCCGGTTGCAGCGTCTGGTTTTGGCGCCCGCTGGGTTGATCCCCATCGTACCCTATCGAAGGACCGCCGGCATCCGCTCTTGCCGGTGATGAGGTTGTTGTGGTTGTAAGGAGGGCACCGGCGCACCTGCCGGTGTCGCCGAGTCTTCCAATCGTGCCGGGGGGTGGCAACACCGGTCGGGGCCTCACCAGCGCCCCACCTGCAACCTGGGGCAGGGGGAAGGAGCAGAACGGCGGTGCGCCTCCGCAAGCACAGCCCAGTAGCTCAGCAACTCGTTCCAATAGGACATCGTGGCCGCTCTCGGCCATCCTGCATCGTAGCAGCTCTCACGCCACGATGAGCGTAGCCCTCGTGTTTGCCTGCTCTCGCTGGGTGTAAGGTGTCGTCGTCGCGGCGTGGTTTGCAGAGCGCGCCGCGGAGCGCGCCGCGGAGCGTGCGTGATGGGATGCCGAAGCTGTGGCCCCCAGCCAACGGCGTTGGGTGGTGCCGGGGCAGCTTGGAGCGCAGGGTTGAGGTCTCCGTGGTCGGATGGCATCGTCCGTGCTGGCTAGGTCGCCCAGCGGTTGGCATGAGCCCCCTGGTCGTCGGCCATCAGCATGTGGGGTGATGACGGTGTGGGCGACGGAAGAACAGATCCGGTGCACCCCTACCTGGCGCGCCAAATGTTGGATTTAGGGTTCCGGCAAAACCCTTAAGGTTCGAACTCTGGGGTGCACACGAAGATCTCTCCTTCCGCCTTAGTCCTTCTACTCAACAGTTCTTGGCCTAGCTCGTCAGATCCAATGAACAAGAGACACAAGATTTATACTGGTTCGGGCCACCGTTGTGGTGTAACACCCTAATCCAGTGTGCGTGGTGGATTGCCTTATAGGCAGAGGAAGAACTATTACATGGATGAACTGCCTCCTGGGAGAGGTGTTCTTGAGCTCGGGTGAGCTTGAGGTGTGTGGCCTTCTATCTGATCAACTCGAAATGAGATCTACTTTGTCCCTGATGAGATGATCCCAATGGAGGTGGCTAGTCCTATTTATAGTGGCCAGGGTTCTCTTCCCAAATATTGAGCGGGAAGGAATCCCACAAAGGACAAATTTGAGGGGGAACAACTAGTACAAGCTATCCTAACAAAAAGGTTGTATTCGCTGCCAAAGGCTCTGGTGGTGACGCCGTCGTGCGCTCAGCGATGATCTCTGTCCTGTCATCCTGCTGGTCTTGGTCTTGTTGCACTGATATGGAAACCTTTGCCTGACGCCTCAGGACGCCGCGCCTGCACCTGCTCCTTTAGCACCGAAGAGGAAATTGGCGCTCTGCGCACGCCTGGCTTTAGTCGTCACTGCTCATGTCATGAGGACCTCGCGAGGTGCCCCTTGCCTTGATATCTCCGATCCTCACGAGCCGTCCTGGCGAGGCCACTCTAGGGGATATCATGTGTCGTCCGCCTCGTGAGGCTTGGCCCCTCGCGAGGGTCTTGAGTGTTGTTGAAGAAGTTGGACCACACTAGGCCGCCTTGCGAGCCACGCTGGGCCGCAGGCAGGCAAGTCTGGGTACCCCCGTTCCCAGAACGCCGACAGATATGGTGCAGGCCTCCACCTTGACGAGGACGAAGATGCTTGAGAACTCGCTACCGTGGAGGCAGGCGTGCTCCAAACGGAAGAGGCTAGCGAAGCCGGCGATGCATGCCGCCACCCCCCTCCGGTTCCACAGCTCCAGGGGCTTCTTCTCGAGTGAGGGACTGACGGCATGGCGGTAGGTGAAGCGGAACGCGTTGTCCCCCGCGTTATGTGGCAGGATCCAAACGGTGCGATCGCCCACCTCCAACGGACTAGCGCGCAGGGCCGCGACTTGCTCGGACTCACGCTGGAACACGACGAATGCCGTGCCAGCAGCGGAGCCGGCAAACCATACCACGGTGATGCCGAGACAGTGCCAAAAAGCCCTACGGAGCTAGGGAGGAAGGAAGCCTTTGGAGGTGAGATAGTGACGAGGCACACGAGGGAGTTCTGGTCTGAAACTAGGGGGTAGTGGACATCCAGGGAGGATGGGCGGCCGTGCACAACCGGCTCCATAGCGAGGAAAGGTTGGAGAGCTAGGCTCGGAGGGGATGA